>JALMGF010000012.1:0-552500 GCA_023333645.1 Sceloporus occidentalis
GGATAAATCTTGCCAGGAAAACTCTGTGATGGGTTCGCCTTAGGGTCACCATAAGTGTGACTCTTCATATAGGTAGACTTGTGGTTGTGGTGTTGTGTGGGTTCATTAGTTTGGTATGCATGGCCTGATTCCATTTCAGGCTTGACAAATAACCAAAGACTGATTTAAACCAGCAAGCACCTACTGCTACTTTCACAAGGGCCCCTGAACAAAATCAGCCATTGCAAGAAAGATCTGGCGTGGAAGGCCAGCAGGAGTGGTTCAGATGCTAGTCAAGCATATCATTGATGACGAGAAAAGTACATTTAAAGGGAAAGCAAGGTGCTTTCAGTCTAGAGCTGGAAAAGAGGAGGAGGAGGAGGAGGAGGAGTTGCAGCCCAAAAAGTAAATTTTCCAAGCCCTTGGCCAGACAAGGCATTTCTTATGCAATCTCCCTGCCCCATTTACAGAATTTTACAAATGGTGGGAGAAAATATCATCACCTTCTAGTTGCATCCATCCTGAATTTTAGCCCTATGGTTTCTTCCACCTTTTTCTCAGCATAGAAAAACTGTTAAGGAGGTCAAGAGTCTAGGGATGTAAATTACTCTCATAACTCTTATTGTCCCTGAAGAAGGGTGGGAAATGTATTTACTGTTCTCCCCACATGGGAAGTGTCAGGTAATTAAAATCTTTCTGTCACTTATACAAAGCAGAGCTTACCCATTCCAGTTAGAGGAATGTCATTTGAAATCCCCTGGATGGTTTTATTATTTTATTCCTTCAGTACTAAACTGAGTAGCTAAACAGCATTGGTGCAACTGAGTATGTCTCTGGCATGGATCTAGCTTTGTTAATGGTATGCACCTTCACATCATTTCTGACTTATGGTGAGCCTAGTGTTTCACCGATTTTTCAGAGTTTTGCCTTTACTTTCCTTTGAGGCTGTGGATAAAACTATTTGCTAGTTTTTCTTCATTCACTGTAGCAACACTGATAGCAACAAGGAAGAAGAGGAATTGCATTTCCCAGTTCCATTCAATGAATTTAATTTAAGAGAGATACAAACCTTGATGGTACCCGCTACTGATAATAAGCAACATATAATTTCATGGATTTATCCAGAGGCAGCTGGCTCTCAGGAGAAGTTACTTTCTGTTGCTAATGGAGTTGAAATTTTATTATCTGTCTTTTATTGCTCTTTGACCCAAGTCTTCACATGGCCAATCAGGGAGCGATGCCTCCCTGCATTGAAATCTGTCAATACCATTTTAATTAACAACACTCAGACAAAATGTAGGCCTGTGAATCTAACATTATCACCATTTTTCTCCTGCATAAAAATATTTGCCTGTTGAAGAAGCCAGTGAAGCTTCAAAAGATTGCATAATGCGTTTTATACTTTGCAGCTGGCCCAATAAAGATATGTCTGCTTCTGGATTTTGGATTTTTGTTGTATTTTGCTTCACAGTCAAAATGGCTACCCCTGAATTTGGAATATAGAGAATATAGAATTTGGAATATAGAGAAAGAGTTTTCCAAGCATGGCTTACTCCTGGCATATTATTATTATTATTATTATTATTATTATTATTATTATTATTATTATTATTGGCCTGGCTGGATATATTTCTGCTAAAAAGACAACAACAACCCACATCAGGTAGATCCCATGAAGGAGAATCACGCCACACAAAAAGAAGCACAATACGTTTCTTTTTTCATGTATGTAAAGACCATTATAAGAATCCTGCTGGATCCAGTGGCAGCTGGTGGATTCCATGTCAGTGAATCTGTTTTGGGTTTCAATCCAAATGTTGAAGGAGCTCTCCAAGGTGTAGAATCTACTTTGAGAGAGGGTTCAGCACATCTGGATTACAGCTCAGAGCAGATTTGCACCAGCACTACTGACTGGATCTAGTTGCCATGTTGGCTAGTGGTCATACTAGAAGGGGGATTCTGGAAATTGTCAATAAAAGCAAGCTTTTCTAAACTCTGCTAAACTAACATTCTAGCCACTACATTGCCTTTCATGTGATAATTCCTTGTATGCTATGCTGAAATCCTTGGAGGAAGCGGCAGACTACAGCTATGCTAAGAACACCAATTTGGGAGTGCAGGCAGGAATGAAGAAAACTGCCTTGTACATCACATTCTTCCAAATATTTGCGCTACTTCTGAAGTGTGGTGGGGATGGGGGAAGGAAACCACTTTGGGTGGAATAATGCCAAAACAGTTACAACAGTTTGGGACTATGGGCATAATTTAACATTAAATAGCTGGTATTAACAGTTACCATAAAAGGTGTTGTATAGTCATGGGGCAATTTATTCTTTTTATTCTTCAGTTGTTTCCTCTTCTAAACTTTATTGCTTTTGGAATTTATCTCTTTAATAGTCTGAATGTGCTCATATTCTTAAAACGCTTCAGTGCATCTAATCCTTACAGAACATGAATGCAAATGGCTTCCACCCACAACGATGGTCTACTAAAGCCCACACGCGTAATGTACCTTACTGAGGAGCCAGCATGAGCAACACTGTCTTCATCACATCTGGGAATAAACAACCATTGCAAATTACGCTTTTCCCACACAAAACTCATATTTAAGAAAGTAAAAACTAGAGCACTGAAAAGTTACTTTTTTGAACTGCAGCTCCCAGAATCTGACAGTAATGCTAGCTGGGGACATGATGGGAGGAAGAGAATACCAATCTTTGCACTAACCAAAAGCACACACAGGTATATGTTGGATTTACACATGTGTACATCACTCACAAAATACCAGTCTCTGAATTTGGCTATAATGTCTTGACCAGGCCTGTCCACAGCACTGAAGTTTGGAGCATGTTTGTGTCCCAGCCATTCCATCCATGCTGTTTCCGCAACCTACATCAAGTACAGCAAGAGAAAACATCTAAGCACCCTGAAATGCTTGGCATGTAATCTTGAATACTTTTCTTCTGAATAGCTGATTGCAAAGGTCCGCTGTGAAAGGAGAGACACTTTATTGAGAAATGCTGTATACAACCGATCACAAGCCATTTGTTGCTAGAGCAATTTAAAAAGGCTCTTAGGAAGCTTCCGCAAATTCTTTATTCAATGGTAATGTGTTTGAACAGCAAACAGAAGCTGGAGTTGCTATGGTGTAGCCTTTTGCCAACAGGCCCATTTGGTTTTGCTGGAAAAACAATACTTATGGTAGAAGAAGAAGCCGTGCCTTCAGATGGCTTTTCAAAGTCCTTTTTCTAAGACCACAGGTTTGGGACTCCAAGTTCAAGAAAGGAGGTATGTGCAACCATTGATTCAGTTCAGGGAAATATGGTTGATGGTGACATTTCCATGAAAAGTAATATAGAGTGTCGTTTCAGGACAAAGGGCAAAGCTTTAAACCCACTGAAGTGTTTTTAAATTGTAGAAATGTATTGGAAGTGAGTAAAATGAAGCCTGGAACTTTGTGGGACCCAAATGGCTGACCTCCAGTATTTTGGCTAGGAAACAAAATACATACATGCTTTTCACAGATGAGCTGTCAAGAACAGCATCCCAAGAGGAACTCTCTCCCAAGAACAATTTCTATGTACCTTATTGTAGGGAATCTCATGAAGTGGCTTTATTTTTTCATTGAAATTCGTGGTAGCTACAGAATACCAGGTGTAATATTTCAGACTGATAAATCCACCTCTGAGTATTCCTTCCCTAAGAAAACCCTATGAAATTCATGGGTTCATCAAAAGTTGACAGGTAACTTTAAGGCACATACACACACAAACTCGAAGTAATATGGACATTTTTCAAGGTATGAAAGCTCCCAGCTTTCAGTTTCTCCAAAGCACTAGGGTTTCCTGCTTTCAGTTTTGACACAAAATAATGCCCACATAAAGCAAATGATATGGAATGCTAGATAGGCCCTGGGTGTTGTTTTGGCACCAGCGCCCTCTGACAGCAAAGGCTAAATGTGTCACAAAACTACAGTTCCCAGAATTCCATTGCATTGTGATGCCCATTAAAGAGGTGTCACACTGGATTGTTTCTGCAGTGTGGATGCAGCCATAGCAAACTGAAGGTGATCTGTGCTACTATCAGTTAATGAAATATTCTCTTGAAGAGAATGAATGGACAGGTTTCTTTACTTAAGATCAGCTCAGCAGACTTGGGAGTGAAAAAAAGGAATTTTTGCAAGACTTCCAATATTAAAGCTCTCGCTTTTGAATCTCATTAAATGTCTGTTTGCTTGACAAGCAACAAGTACAAAATCCTTTCCATATGAGAGAAACCACTTCTCTCTTTACTTCTTACATATTGATACAATTCTCTACTGATGCTGTCTTCCTTTTACGGTATGTATTTTTAACAGTGTTTATATGCTGCCAAGTTCTCTGGGTGGCTTACGATAACAATGAAAAGAAAATGAAAATGCAGCTGTAAACCAGAAGAACAAGAATTTATAATGAAGCACAAATATATTTCAGCAACAGAAAATAAAAGCGGTGTAGAACCCTCAAGAAAAAACAACCTTGTTTTAAACCAATTTAAAGAGCTTTTTAAAAAGAAAAAAAAAGTTTTTCAAGTCCCTCTAAGGACTGGAATAATGGCCCAAAAAAGCACGCTTCCGGGCATCATTAGCATGCAGCATTTAGATTCCACACATTGTGATGACACTGGAAAGCCAACTTGAAGTCACCTGGCTGTCCAGATGTGGGCTGCTTCATGACACTGTGGCTGCATGGCATTTACATGCCACATGCCACCAGAACATGATGAAGCTGCCATCGGGCCATGGCTGGCAAGGCTGGCTTTTCCCCAGGCAAAAAAGGAGTGAATGGGGCGAAACAGGGGGAAAACAGGCAGAACAGATGGCCCTAAATGGTGACTTGAAGCTGCCCCTTCCAAAGACGGATTGGGGCCATGGCGTGTGGTTGTGATTTTCACATGGCTTATCAGAAATAGTGACCATGAAACAATTTTTGGGCACAAACATTATTTTAAGATAGCATACTCAAGAAATGGTGTTAATATCTTCTGGTGCAAATGGCACAGCTGTTTTGCTCTAAACTAGGGATGGGGAGTGTATGGCCTCTAGATTAAACAAAAAACAGATACTACAATACTATTATTCTGTGCTATTTAATCATGCTGGCTAAGACTGATGGGAGTTGCAGTCCAGCAACATCTAGAAGGCCATGTTCTCTCCCACCCCTTTGTTACAGATCTTCTTTGATTTTTATTCCCATCAAATTCTGCTCTCAGAATAAATATCAAATAATATCAGAATAAATATTTTTTAAAAACCCCAGCATCCATTAAAGGCATGACACATTTATGTCATCTAGTTACTAAAACAGAACAATCGATGAGATGATTTGAGCTTTCCAGATCATAAAGACTGTTTTTTAACTTGAAGAAAATAATCTGAATTAGGTGGTCTTGCAAATAATTTGTGCGGTTTAAACAGAACATTATAGGCACTCCACAGTATAGAAGAGAGATTTATTCAGTATCTTTCAGCTATAGTAGTCTCTTTCAACTGCATGTTTAGCCTTACAGTACCCTCTTGTGGCCAAGATTTGGTTTGCCAAATAGACCTCCCATTGCCCCTTAAAAATAACAAGAAACTACATGTATTTCCATTCCGCTTCAGTCTCTCCATTGATTTTCTGAGGAACTGGATGTGTGCAGTAAACACCTCACATGATTCCACTTTATATGATAGTTCAATGTATTAAGTGAAAACATTTAAATGGCTCACTTGTAAATAACTGCAAACAAACTTCCAAAAAATATTATTTTCTTATAAGGTGATAAATGTTATTCATCATCTTTCATGCACCATTTGTGTATTAGATGTGTTGTGTCATGTGCCCTCCATCCCTGTTATAGACCTACCTGTAATAGCCAGATACAGATCTGTTGTTATTTGCTATCAGCTTGGCTTCAACTTACAGTGACCCTATGAACGAGTGACCTCCAAGACACCCTGTCACCAAAGGCCTTGCTCAGGTATTGCAAACTCGGGGCTGTGGCTTCCATAATTGAATCAACCCAACAGTAATGTGGCCTTCCTTTTTTCCTACTCTCTTCTACTTTGCTGAACATTATTGTCCTTACTTTCTATAAAAAGCAACATAGAGCTGATTAATTAATGCTTTTATTATCTATTTTGTCTCAATGCCTTTGGCATGAACTGGCCACACAGAAATTTAGTAAACTGAGCCTAAAACGAGCACATCATAAGCAGCAAAATGCAAGACTAACACCCTACAATGGCCCATCTTATTTCTTCTATATCATTAAATGATGCTGAAAATAATAACTCAGGAGTGGCCAACACACAGTTTGAAGGCCATATCTGCCTTTACCTTGCTGACTTTGCTGCTCTGTTGCCAAATACAGCAGAAAAGTTCACATTCCAAATTTAAACACAATACTGTATGTTGAAAGCTTGCTCTTTGTTTTTAAGCTTGACATTTATGGGCAGAATATTAAGGCCAGATTTCATGATGCACCACACTGTTTTACCAGTGTGGTATTGTGACCCCTTGTTGCTAAGGCATAAAAGCATCGATATACACAACGAATCCACCAGAAACATTTAAAAATGCAAATGTCAAGGCTTGGTCACTTGACAAAAAAGATGAAAGCAACAGGGATAAGAATGGTGGGGAAAGCCCCACTAATTGCTGGTTGTTTATGTGGCTGTATAAGTTCTCCTTTTGCTTCAAGAATCTTTTCCAGTGGTCTACCAATTTTTGACAGGCCTTGGTAACCAACCAGGCACTTTTAATGGTCGATAGTGATGGCTGGATGTGCTTGGGAGGCGCCTTCCATTTTCTGATAATGTAATTCTGAGATGGTGTATTGTGTTTGAGGAGAAAATAGTGTACTGTATAGTTTTTTGTGGGTTTTTCGGGCTATGTGGCCATTTTCTGGAAGAGATTATTCCTGATGTTTTGCCAGACTGGGTCAGCCAGAAAAATCTGCAGATATAAACCACCCTGGACATAAAATGCTGCTTGAAAACACTTAAATTCTGGACCATGCCAACAACTATCAGGTCAGAATGCGCAAGGCAGCCATTGAAATCCACAAACATCTGGACAACTTCAACCGAAAAGAAGAAACCCTTAAAGTAACCAAAGTTTGGCTACCAGTCCTGAAAAACACCAAAATCAAGACCCAACAAGTGCAAATGACAACCAGCCAGCAGACAATGGATCACTAATTGAATAGAGCCCCTCAGGCCTTGCCATTCAACAACAGACTAACACAAAGATCAACATGTAAATCACTTCCTCTCAACCAAGGGTCACACAATATATACACCTCACTCACCTCCATGCCAGCATTCTCTGAACATGCCAACCACAAATGCTGGCAAAACATCAGGAATAAACTCTTCCAGAACATGGCCTCATAGCCCGAAAACCCCACAAAAAACTATGGATGATGGCTATGAAAACCTTTGCCTCCACAGTGTACTGTATCTTTACATTTGTCAGCATGCCCTCCAACATGTTACAGATGAAAAGGGGGACACATGTGATCAAGGAAGTTCAGGGTGTGGTCAAAATGGCAAAAGCTATTAAAGAAGACACAAGGTAGGTGAGGCTGCAGTAGTTTGCTTTTGCCTGAGCTTAAAGAGAAGATTCTGTCCCATTCTCATCTCCCTGCTGAGTTAATTGAGAGCAAACTAATTTTGCACTTCAAGCTCAGTTTACAGCAACTGAAGGAGAAAAGTGGGAGGAGGAAAGGGAAACCTGGCCATTTTAAAAGCAGCTGAAATGGTGGGATGATAGAGGACAGGGATGGTATTTGCAAATATATGTGGCCTTCTCTCTGAATGTACATCAAACATCAGTTAACTAAGTAGTCTGGAACAGTCCCCTGTCTCCATGTTTCTGATATCTTTTACAGCCAGGAAAATTTCACCAAAGTTGGGCAATTTGTGGTCCTCCGGGTGTCATTGTCTGTAACTTCCATCATCCCTAGACACCATATTGAACTCTGGTAGGAGTTTAAAGTCCAACAACCAAAGCTTGTCAAAGTACACTGTAGCAAGGGGAATAGTTCTCAGACCTTTTACCCTAGCAACCCCCTTTACAACTACATGCAGACATCACGCCCTCCCCAATCCCTGCTGGATGTCGTATATGAATAAAAACATTTTGTTTGTTTAGTGTTTGTATTTTTGTTCAGATATCCATGTATATTCATATTTGAACATTTTGTAAGGAAATAGCTCTCCTCCTACTTCAGGCAGAAGCTTGACGCACCCTTCTTGCCTTTCTCCTAACCCCCTGCCCCCAGACAGAAAGGAGGAGGAGGGATCAAGGCCCCCAAGTTTCATGCCCCCTTGAGCAGCTCTTGATACACATGTCCCTGGGGTCCTGCTTCACGGTTTGAGGACCACTGGGCTAGAGGAATCTTTGAGGTTTTGTCCCCCCAAAAAAACCTTTGCCTTGGTCAATAACAACTGCAGGTCACAGCGTCCCCATCTCTACTTTATAAAAAAAATATTTGAAAACTGACCAGTGCCCTTGTCTGGAAAGGAGAAAATATCTTAAAGGTATTTGTCCAAGCAGAAGTGGGTTGATTTGAGTATGTGGGTGCATGCTTGCATATACATATGTCCAGAGCTGGTATTTCATGGAATCTGTTGTAGGGTTGCCATATCCCGCCGGGGGGCGGGACAATCCCGGTTTGGGCGGTGCTGTCCCGGTCCCGGCCCGGTTTGGGGCCCAAACCGGGACGGCCCCGCCCACCGCGGCCACCTCAGGCCCCGCGGCGGCTCCAAGGCCTTGCTGAGGCCTGGGAAGGCTCTCCGCGGTTGGAGCTCCAGCCGCGGAGACGCTCCCTCCCAGGCCCCAGCGAGGCCTTGGAGGCAGCTCCGCGGTCGGAGCTCCGACCGCGGGGTCCTCAAGGCCTCCACGAGGCCAGGGAGGAGGAGGAGGCCGCTTCCCACTGCGGCGATCGCCGCGATGAGGAGCAGCCTCCACCTCTTTCCCGGCCTGGGAGCCGGCCTAGGAGGAAGCCTGGCACCGCAGAGATCGCTGCGATGTCAGGCTTCCCCCCGCCCTTCTCGGCCTGGGAGACAGCCTAGGCTCCCTCTCAGGCCGAGAGGAGGAGGAGGAAGCCTGGCACCGCGGAGATCTCTGCGATGCCAGGCTTCCCCCCGCCCTTCTCGGCCTGGGAGACAGCCTAGGCTCCCTCTCAGGCCGGGAGGAGGAGGAGGAAGCCTGGCACCGCGGAGATCTCCGCGATGCCAGGCTTCCCCCCGCCCTTCTCGGCCTGGGAGACAGCCTAGGCTCCCTCTCAGGCCGAGAGGAGGAGGAGGAAGCCTGGCACCGCAGAGATCTCCGCGATGCCAGGCTTCCCCCCGCCCTTCTCGGCCTGGGAGACAGCCTAGGCTCCCTCTCAGGCCGAGAGGAGGAGGAGGAAGCCTGGCACCGCGGAGATCTCTGCGATGCCAGGCTTCCCCCCGCCCTTCTCGGCCTGGGAGACAGCCTAGGCTCCCTCTCAGGCCGAGAGGAGGAGGAGGAAGCCTGGCACCGCGGAGATCTCCGCGATGCCAGGCTTCCCCCCGCCTTTCTCGGCCTGGGAGCCGGCCTAGGCTCCCTCTCAGGCCGGGAAGAGGAGGAGGAAGCCTGGCACCGCGGAGATCTCCGCGATGCCAGGCTTCCCCCCGCCCTTCTCGGCCTGGGAGACAGCCTAGGCTCCCTCTCAGGCCGAGAGGAGGAGGAGGAAGCCTGGCACCGTGGCGATCGCCGCGATGCCAGGCTTCCCCCCGCCCTTCTCGGCCTGGGAGACAGCCTAGGCTCCCTCTCAGGCCGGGAGGAGGAGGAGGAAGCCTGGCACCGCGGAGATCTCCGCGATGCCAGGCTTCCCCCCGCCCTTCTCGGCCTGGGAGACAGCCTAGGCTCCCTCTCAGGCCGAGAGGAGGAGGAGGAAGCCTGGCACCGTGGCGATCGCCGCGATGCCAGGCTTCCCCCCGCCCTTCTCGGCCTGGGAGACAGCCTAGGCTCCCTCTCAGGCCGAGAGGAGGAGGAGGAAGCCTGGCACCGCAGAGATCTCCGCGATGCCAGGCTTCCCCCCGCCCTTCTCGGCCTGGGAGACAGCCTAGGCTCCCTCTCAGGCCGAGAGGAGGAGGAGGAAGCCTGGCACCGCAGAGATCTCCGCGATGCCAGGCTTCCCCCCGCCCTTCTCGGCCTGGGAGACAGCCTAGGCTCCCTCTCAGGCCGAGAGGAGGAGGAGGAGGACAAGGTTTAAAAATCTAGGACTTTTTTTTTTAATTTCCTAGCCAGGAAATAAAAAAAAAAATGTCCTACATTTTCAAACCTTGTCCTACATTTGTCCCGGTTTCGAGGTCCTCCATTATGGCAACCCTAGTTTTGAGTCAAGGGCAATATCCAGAAAATGACAAGATAAGGAGAGGATTTAATGTCACTACCTATTTTAAAATAGACTGTGTGATGCTGTGGTTTCAGTGTTGTACTGGAGACCAGGTTTCGAATCCCCACTAGGCCATGGAAACTCACTGGGTCACCTTGGACAAGTTGCACTTTCTCGGCCTCAGAGGGAGGCAATGGCAAACCCACTCTGAATAAATCTTGCCAAGAAAACCCCATAATAGGCTCACTTTAGGGTCGCCATAAGTGAGAAATGACTTGAAAGGCACACAACAGCATCTATTTTTAAAATCCCAGCACACTCAAAAGTCTAGCCTCCAGCTGTTGTCTTTCTTGGGTACATCCTGCCTTCTGTCTGTGATGAATATTCATGACAAAGCCTGTCTGGTTTCCAATGGAGACAGTAAACACCAGGAAAGCCTGGGCCCTCTTGAGTGTTTTGTTTCAGCTCTGCAAGCAGAAGAAAAGCCAACCGTAGTCCAGGAAAAATGCCCTGTAGTACTACCTACAATAACAGACTCTTGTTACACATTCAGCGGATGTTCTGGAGATCCCTAAAGCGATGTGGCCATTAGGAAGCACACATCTTTCAGGGAAGGAAATGCAAAACGCACTACAGAAAGCTGATAACCAAAGCCTTCCAACAATAATATATCTGGCTTAAAACACACACACACACACACACACACACACAATTTATTACACTACATCTTGCCTTCATGCATTCTACAAACTTATTAACTTAACAAAATAATGTGGGGCCATCCGGCTAGTATGTGACCCAAACTTGTTCAGGAAATCACAGAATTTTGTCACACAGTTGCCAGAAATGGTGCCTATTGGGCACTGGAGCTTTTTGTACACTTCTTGGACATGCTTTCTGTATTTGATTAAATACCTTAGGGAAAATGTTGGGCAAGGCAGTTGTGAATGTTTAGAATCTTGCTAACACTACGTGGTGGAGAAAGCACATACAGGATGGGGAGCAAAGCAAATGGACTCAGGAGAACAACATCAGCAGGGTACCGGTCACCAGCTAGCAACCCAGTAGGGGATTTAACCTCATCTTCATCTCCTTCACTGAACAGCAGCCAGTCTGGAAGGACTTTTCTTGCCACTACACAGAGCTCATTGAAACCATCCAGCAAAACCCAGGGAGAAGAGAAAGATGCCCTGGATCAGGATCAGGTTCGACAAGACAAGGTTTGGAGAGAGTTTGTGGAGGCTGAAAGACGGGCAACAAAATATTGGTGAGTAACTCAACACTGTTCTTCAATTATGTGCTTCTGTACAACTATATTTCAACTTGTGTTAAAATGTGTGTGTTGAGTCAAGCCTGCCCATGACTGACCTAGTCATGCTTGTGCCATGGTTATCTTCAGATTGTTGTATCTGTCTGTCTATTCTCTGGGCTGTAAGCTGACTTCTTACGCTATTTTGTTCCTATGCAAAGATCATATCTGTGTAGCAAGGGGCAAAGAAGAGCAGTGGCCTTACACAGCTGCAGGTGGAAGGTAGATCAGAATTGAATGGTGTGCCATGCGTTATTTGCAGGCTAGCAATGATTTGGATTTCTGCTTATCCAAACACAAAAATGTTCCTTTCCTGCACACATATTAAATCAGGCTGTTCAAAAACTCAGCTGTATTATTAGCTCAAGTGTAAATGTGTACTTGTGCATGCCAGTCATGTCATGTATGTGTATGTTTTATGGAGAGCAGTGGGTAAATGACTTTGTCCATCATTCTGGTTCCAACTCCACCTGCTAGCTGAACCCCATTGCTTTGTACCTGGGTTTGGTTAATAGCTCTAGGATGCACTAACTCTGTCCAGGGGATATTTCTGATTGTTGCTGGGCAATAGTGAACTTTAACAGTCTTGGCCTGTGACTTCTGCAAACTGAGGCGGGTTACAGACCGCCCTCAAGCAGCCGTTTTCCTGCCGCCGCCATTCGCTGTGGAGGTAAGCCCCAGCGGCCAGACCGCGAGGCTTCCCGGCGCAGTGAAAAAGGAGCGCCGAAATGGCGCTCCTTTTCAAAATGCGGAAGTGGCGCGGCGAGGGGCGAAGTGCGCCCTCGTGGCGTCACTTACGCCGCGACACGTCTGGACGCTATGCATCCAAGACGTCAAAATGGCAGCACTCATGTGGATGGGCGCTGCCATTAAGGACGTGCTCTGCGCGTACTAGGAAGAAGGGCCGTGATGAAGGTAAGACCCTTCCTAACCCTAATACGGCCCTTCATAACCCTAGTACATGCGGAGCGCGTACTTTATGGCGGTCTGTAACCCGCCTGAGTGTGCTTTGGAACAAGATACAGATGTCTTTGCCATGCACACTGTATATCAATTAATCCCACTGATAAAAAAATGCTATGTTGTAGACTCCCTTCCCAGTTGTGCATGAAGTTCTGCCGGGTATATATGCTGGCTTCTAGTTCCATCCGTATGAGGCTCTGTGTGTATGAAGAACTTCTCCCTTAACCAAACTGAAAGGCACAACCTTTGCGGATATGGATTGTCTGCTGGCTTTCCATGCCTACAAGGGACTACTTCAAACATTGCTTAGGCTAAGCCTTGGGCTCTTTTCTGATCAAAAGAGCTGCGTTTGTAGGACTTACACAGCACAGTCCTAGACATGGAGTTTAATGGAACTTAGGACATTCAGTTTCATTGCAATCGCATTATAAAAGAAAACAAAAACATACCAGTTTAGAAGCATTCAATTATTGCATGTTTGCAATTGCATGAAGGTACCTTTTGGCCATCGACAGTCCTTCATACACTTCCGCACTCCTCCTTGACCCCGCCTTCCTGCTTTATGCCCTGCCCAGTGTGCCTTTTTGAGGTTTTTAAAAATTATTTTTAATGCAGTTCTGGAGTTATGCTAATGCAATTTAATTACAAAAAAGAAATAGGGGGGAAAAGGAAAACAGCCTGCTTGGAAATAGTGAGGGGGATGGGGGACAGGAGAGAAGAGAAAAGAAAACACTGACTCCACATGGCTGCCAATATTGGAACTGTCACAGAAAGGATGTTTAATACCAGTGGAGTGATGGAAACGCAGTGCAATTGGGAGCTTATTGACAGATTTTATATGGTAATGAAAAGCAACACTCTAACATTGTTTCACAACCACAGCAGTGATGAGATGGTGACATCATGCAATATTTTCAAAAACACTGCTTTCCAACTTTAATTGTGATCTCAAAACCTCATGTGATAATGTCCTTACTCTCAGGTAAGTGGAGGCAGGATTGCAGGCTCCATTGGTCTTTCTATGGTGTATGGTTAGGACAACAGGGACTATGAAAAGCAGTCCTCTCCTTTAGTGAGATGTATATTTCGTCTGGATGCTTTAATGGCCACTTCAATTTTTATATGTTTCATATTATACTTGGTTAACCAAACTACAACACGATTTCCTTTTATCCTACAGGTACCAGAACTGGAGTTTTCTAAAGGATTATGATCCTATGGTAAGTTACAAATTCACCTGTTAGAGTATATCTGCCAAACCTCCTTTTTTAAAAAAAATTACTTAGGGGCCCATAGTTAATAAAACTGAGGAGGAATAGCTGTAAGGTTTGGAGTAGATTTGTCACACCTTGAAAGTAGCATTCTTCATCCAAACTGTAATAGGTTTTTCAAGACAGAATTGTCATGGATGATGAACATGGGATGCTCGGTAGGGTTGAGCCTTAACTGACAGAGTTGTCTTAGGGGCAGAGGACTAACTGGCACTGCCAAAATATATATTTGTATAGGGGTGCTATAGTGGGCTTAGGCAATTTGTGGTGCTCCAGAGGGGCTATAGTGTCAATCAAACCTACCTAATGTAGCCGATGGTGGGAGATAAAGGGGATGATGTATGTAACAACACCTGGAAGACCATGTTTTGCACACCCATCCCACTAGAGACTGAACCTTGGACCTTCTGTGGACAAAGCATTTGTTCTACCACTGAGTTACAGGTCAAATGCAGGTGATTTGATGCTTTGGTCCCTGGCTTGTTTGCATAGATAACTACAGTAGGATATACGGCGGACAACCCAACCTGAATCTACAGAGTTAATGCAGTTTGCTTTAAGTGCCATGTCTCAATGCTATGGAATTCTGGAATTAGTAGTTTTCTGAGCTATTAAGCCTTCTATGTCAGAGAGCCCTGGTCCAAATTACAAATCCCAGGATTTCATAGGAGGCAGCCATGACAGTTAGGATAGTGTCAAACTGTTAAATTAATTCAATCTGCAATTTCATTTCCACCTCACATTGGAAGCTCATTATGGGACCTGACTTGACTTAAAGCACTAAGAAAATGGCAGTCTCTATATCTGCTGAATACCTAAACACCCTAAAGGCACCAGCTCCTGCCTGATCATGGAAGCTAAGTATAGTGATCCCTGGTTAATGCTTGGAAGGGAGGCCACCAATGAATACCTGGTGCTGTGGGCTATATTTCAGAGGAAGGAATGGCAAAACAATCTTGTAGTATTCCTTGCCCAAGGAAACCCTATGGAATTCATGAGGTCACCATAAGTTGACAGGCAATTTGAAAGTGCCAAGCAGGAGATTCAAATTAGGTGGTATGCTAGGTTTAAAAAGGTCAGCTGAAGCAAATTGTGTAACCTTGTGCTATGCGGCAGCTGTTCTCCCCATAGTGAAATCCTTCTTGGATACTGTAAATCTTCCTTCTTTGATGATAAATCCTTCCCTGTGCAGTTGATTGTGGTATTTTCTACAGGAAGTTAAAAAATAGCTATGTCTTCCGTAAACAAATGTAGGACAACTAATCCATTTTAGGAGTACTAAAATGTGAGAAAAAGAGTCTGTGGTTTCAACTTCTTCCAGAACTCTTTCATCAGCCATGAAAGTACAAAAATTCAGGTGGAAAAGAGGAAGCAAAGAATCAAAATGTTTGGACTGGTGCACTGGCCATTGTCTTTGGAGGTTGTCACACGGGGAAAAGGAGGGGAGCAATGCGGATCGCTCTCCTCTTATCTCGTGATTGTGTGAAGATTATTGTATGATGTCGTGCTTATCCTGTCCTTCTCCCATCTTTATGCCATCCTTATCATGCAATTGCACAAAGATTATCACACGATGTTGTGCTTATCCCATCCTTCTCCAGTCAGTGAAGTGGAATGGCCCTGTCACTTTGTATTAATGGAAACTCTCATTAATACAAAGTGACAGGCCATTCTACTTCACTGACAGGAGAAGGACGGGATAAACATGACACAATAAGGACGGGAGTGCTCTGCTTTGTTTCCACCTTTCCCCCAGTGTGATAAGCTCCCTCATTTCTGAACCTGCAACATGGTTACAGAAAGCTCAAAGATATATTCCAAAAGAAGTGAGATAGTTTCATGGAAGACAGATCTGCTGATGGCTATTAAATTAGTGTTCTATTTAGAAATGTTGTATTTCTAATTACAAGTTGCTTGGGATAAATAACAGCATACAGCCCCCACTATTCCTGTGAATGCCTTATTGGCCTCCACTTGGTCACTGTCAAATACAAAATCCTGCTGAATTCCTCAGAGCTTGGAAATGTTCCTGGCCATGCTGGATGGAGTGCTCTAGGAGTTGCAATCCAAAAGCTACTTTTTGTCATACTTTTTTTGTCAATTTTAGTTAACCTGGAACTGACTGATTGTAATATGAGCATAGATCTGTTTTCCATTAGACATAGGTTTAAAGACATAAATAACTTGTTGTTCCTTTTTTTCAGGGCAAGAAAAAGGAGCGTGAGCCATTCCCTGAGTACATGTCACTATTCTCAGACAGAATTCCCAACACCACCAGCCATATGATTGGCAGCAGAATGAATACTGACCTTGGTAAAACATTGGTAAAAATGGATTTCTTCCTCAACTATGGCAGAAGGAAAAAGAAACTTGGGCAGGAGCTCCAGACTTCCTAGAATAAAAAAGCAATCTTCTTGCTAAAAAGAATATACTGCTCGCTTTGTAAAACAGTAAAATAGTACTGACAAAATTATGTTGCTCTACTTCATATGCCAAATTTACAGATACTGGCCAATGATTGCACAAGTTCTACCCAAATAAGGTATCTAGAAATTTAAAGCTGATTCCAAAGCTTGCTAATGTGATGCTGGGAACATGAATTTGGGTCAGATCTTAAATAGGACAAAACAGAACAGCTGACACACGTGGATACAAATGTAGAATTACCTACTATGATTTAAATAGAAACATAATACATCTCACATATAATGGGGAAGACTGTGTTCAGCTGACTTCTGTGTGTGCTAACTTTCCCATCTGGGTGTTGCTAACAGTAATCCTTGCTGTGTTCCCTTCTTATTGATCTTTAAACCATATTCAGACTGGACAGATCATTGAACCAAAGGCAGCCTTAGATGACACATAACCACTCTAGTTCCTTCTAATGTAAACATTTCAGCTTTCAATATTTTTTAAGACATTAAATAGTGCTCCATCGCATTCCCCAAACTCAAGATGCACAGATTATGAGGTCCAGCATTATTGAATCAATAGCACTTTAGTAGTTATGTGTGGTCTACAAACACTCAAGAGTAAATTTTGTCATCTGCTCACCCCACAGTGGCCACCATTGCAGATTACACTTTCATTGATTATACTGGCCAAAGGCAACTTTTAGAATGATGTTGTTGTTGTGTGCCTTTAAATCATTTCTGGCTTCTGGAGACCCTAAGGTGATCACAGAGGTTTCCTGCCATGATTTTTTCAGCCTTTGCTTTCCTCTGAGGATGAAAGAGGGTGACTTGTCCAAGGTCACCCATTGGATTTCCATGGATGAGCGGGGAACTCAAACTGGTCTCCAGATTCATCATCCAATGCTCAAACCACTGTGCTACACATGTTGCCTCCAGGTGATATACTGACCTGTAAGGGAACATGAAATTTAGTGGTTTATGCAGATGAGAATTTATCTAGAGAAATAATTTGATTCAACATTATGGTGGGCTTCAGGTTTGACCTTGTGTTCTGCAGAAGCCAGTGTAGGGAACAGAATACATAGATGACATCCTGAGGAAATGCTGCTGGCAAGGAGGCTGGCTGGTGATTTTCTGAACAGCTTGAGCTGCCATATGTTGCCACTTCTACCATGTTTTAGCAGATGATTGTTTAGTGGCATAGAAACATGGAAATGCAGTATTAACAACAATAATATTAAATTAGAGGGTGATGGAGGACAGGATTCTAATGAAGATGGCAATATTGCTCTGATGTACTTGACCTACTAAATAAAGAAATATGGAAGGTCAAGTATACTGGAGCAAGATTGCCATCTTGATTAGAGTCCTGTCCTCCATCACCCTCTAATTAAATATCATTGTTGTTGTGTTGCATTTCCATGTTTCCATACTACTAAACAATATGACAATAAATATGGAATACAAAATGCTTGCCAACAGACTGGAAGTGCTCAATATACATCACCATCCACAAAAAAGGAGACACAAAAGACTGCAGCAACTATAGGACCATAGCACTAATCTCCCGCACAAGCAAACGTACACTTAAAATTCTGCAACACAGACTCCAATCGCATATGAAGAGAGAAATCCCAGAGGTGCAAGCAGGGTTCAGGAAAGGCAGACACACTAGAGACCACATTGCAACAAACATTGCCTAATGGAGCATCCCAAAAAATTCTAAAAGAAAATCAGCATGTGCTTTATAGACTATAGCAAAGCCTTTGACTGCATTGATCATGAAAAGCTATGGGATACTCTCAAAGACATGGGAGTCCCACTAAATTTGATAATTTTGTTGAGAAATCTATACTCAGGCAAGAGGCCACTGTAAGAACAGAATATGGAGAAACAGAATGGTTCCCAATTGGCAGATGGGTCAGGCAAGGCTGCAGTCTATCACCCTAATTGTTCAACAACATCATTTGAAGAGCAGGCTTAAATTTAGAAGAAGAAGAAGGAGTAAAGATAGGAGGAAGGAACATCAGCACTCTAAGATATGCAGATGGCACTATACTACAAGTAGAAAACATCATGGATTTGGAACAATTACTGAAGAATGTCAAAGAAAAAAGTGCAAAGGCAGGCTTGTTGCTGAGCATAAAGAAAATAAAAATAACGATCACGGAGGATCTACATAAATTCATCGGCTCATTTGAGAGTTTTGCTGGGAGCTGAGGATACCATGGACAGCTAAAAAGACAAAATAAATGGGCCCTAGAACAGATCAAGCCTGAAATACTCATAGACGCCAAGATGATCAAATTGAGGCTGTCATACTTTGGCCTCATCATGAGAAGGCATGGCTCATCAGAAAAGACAATAATGCTAGGAAAGTAGAGGAGGGTAGAAAGGGAAGAAGACTACAAACCAGGTGGCAAGGCTCAATTAGGGAGGTCATGAACAGGAATCTACAAGACTTGAGCAGAGCAGTGAACAGGGGGGCATGGAGGCGTCTCATCCACAGAGTCACAATGAGTTGAGGTCAGCTCAAGGGGCCTTAACAAACTACAGTTCCCAGAACTGCATAGCATTGAGCTGTGGCAGTTAAAGTGGGGTCAAACCGGATTATTTCTGCCTTGTGGAAACCCCCAAATCCTATAATCTGCACTGCTGGGGAGGAATCCATTCCTTGATCCTAGAAAGGATACTAGAAGTCTGTTATTGTAGATTAAGCACTTGCTAGTCTTCTACTAATCTAGTAGAAATAAACACACCTCTCAATATGTTTGCATGAACCCCATGACACTGGTTCGTTCTGTGTCTCCTACAGTTTAAAATTTCAGACTGTTAATGTCTATTAATTCTGAGAGAGAATGGGGTCTCCCAATAAACAGAACATCCCAACTGAATTCCTGGGAGTGTGTCCTTATTGAAATATGTTTGCACTAGATAAGATTAGAAAGGCAGAGATTTTAAAATGATACAGAATAGTTAGCAACCTCCAGAGGGCACTCAAGACTGTTGTACAACAAGCAAAAATGTTAGGAATTCTGTGTGTGACAACTTGTTTTTGTTTTTCCATAAAAAGCATCAATATAGAAAATGTTCAGGCTTTTAGTCCAACTTACTTCTTTGGGTTGGAGGAAAAACAACATAAGTGACAAATCATTGGTCCTAGTTACCTTTTACAATAAAACACTACTCATAAATTATATTTGCTAAATGGGTACTAGCCATCTCTTAGTGAGTTAAGTGAAATGTATACAGAGAGATGGTGGCTGTGAAGTTTGTTGTGGCAGCAATGTGACCGATTAAGAGCCAGATGGGCATATAGCACAGTATAGCTTAGATAGAACAGGCAATATTTAGTTTCTTTTACATCCATGGAGCACAGAATGAGACCTTTTCCTTTGTTTTTTTATTGCGCAGTCTTGGGAACAATGGCAATGTGATTTGGCTCCTCAGAGGTTAGTATTTCCTTATTTGCTGTAATCATAAAGAACCTAGATATGGAAGTAAACAAGTCTCTTTTATATATTGCCTGCAGAGTAAAGTTTTGAATTATACTGCTGGGCAGGCAGTGAACTTGCTTCCCACGCTCAAGGACACAGCTTTCAGTTTCCCAATTTGGCAGGGATAGTCCTGATTAATCCTCTTTTATCCCACTTTTTAAATTGCTTTAAAAATGTATTCCATCACCTCCCACGTTCCTCCTTTGTCCTCAGCTTCCTTCCATTACTGCAAAATGAGTTCAAATGTACTTTGCGCTCAGTTAACTCAGCAAGAGAGCAGACTCTTAGTCTTCCCAAGGAGCTCAGGCAAAAGCAAACTGCCTCAGCCTCTCCTAGCTGCTTTTGTTCTACACCTTGCTGCTGGTTAGTTACCAGATCAATCATAAATAGTAATAGTTTATTTACAAAAACAGGCTATGTCTCCCTTATCCGAAATGCTTGGGAACAGAACTATTTTGGATTTCGGAATACCTGTGTTTGCATATATGTACATAATGTGCTATCTTGGAGAGGAGACTCAAATCTAAACATGAAATTAATTTATGTTTCATATATACCTTGTTCACATAGCCTGAAGGTAATTTTATACAGGATATTTTTTAACAACTTGGTTCATGAAACAAAATTTGTGTACGCTGAATTATGAGAAAGCAAAAAGGTCACTATGTCAGCCATCCATGAAAAAAGTTTCATTTTTTATTTATTTATTTTGAAATATTACAAATTTTGGATAAGGGAAACTCGGCCTGTCCTGTCGGTCCAGTTATTGGTCACTTAATCTCTATAAGCCTGCCTCGTTTTTAAGATCTTGAGGGGAGGCTTTTCTCTCTGTCCCACCACCATCACAAGCGTGTGTCACGAAGACACAGAATCTTTGTGGATTCTTCCAGGTTGTGAAATTCCCTGTCACAGAAGCCTGGGTTGGCCCCCATCTGCTCTTTCCATCAACAGCCAAAGACCTTTTTGTTCAAGCAAGCCTTTGGTTCTTAAACTATGGTGGGAGAAGGGTCTTTTACTGGGACGTGTTGTGATCCCCCCCCTTTTTTTCCCTTCCTTTTATACTCTTTTAATTTAGTGTTTTAATGGGTTGCTTATCTGATATTCAAAAAACTTTTGTATCAAATAGTTCTTAGTTGCAGTGTTTTAATTTGTTGTAAGCCATCTTGGGCTCCACGCAGAAAGAAACGCGAGATATTAAATAAATAAATAAAATCTGTAAATCTGACTCTTGGTCTCTTAATCTGTAATCTGTTCCTAGATATATTTTTTAACATTCTGTGCTCCAAATAAAGTTTTATTGGAGTATGTTATGCCTTATAAATGAAGCCTGAAGAAAAAATAACTGCTCAATTTCCAGGGGTTCATTCACACCACACACTATTGCTATAATGCCACTATAACTGCCACACAACATCCTATCAAATCTTGGTAATCTGGTAAAGCACCAGAGCTTTTTAAACTATGAATCCCAGGAAACCATAGGATGGAGCCATGGGAGCTAAAGTGGAATCATATTGCTATACAGTCAGTCAGCCCTCCTGATTTGTGGCTTTGAATTTTGCTGACTTGAATATTCACGGATTGGATCAATATATGCTCTCTAGGAAACGTCTAGGTCCTCCAGTGCAACTCTGCCAGAGGTTGACCACTAAGTCATCATGGAGGATGTAGAGATTGACAGAGAAAACGCTTCTCTAAGCATTTGTAGGTACTCCAGCACAATTCTAAGGTCAAGTTTCAGTGGATATTGACTGTAGAGTTGCACCGGAGGTCCTAGAGATTCCTAGAGAGGTGTTCTCTTCGGTAAAACAACAACAACAACCGTCTTTTTTCCTTTGCTGTTTTCCCACTGTCTTGAGGGCCCTGCACCACTAAGCCCAGCAAATGCGGAGGGCGTAAAGTAACTGTGTGATGTGAGGGGGCCTGGGGATTCCTGCCACTCTGTGCAGCATCTTTAAGGTTATGGAATGTGATTCTAAGCATACAGGGAATGTGCCATTCACATGAACTGCAGTCCCATATCGCTTGCCAGTCCATCTCTTGCTAGGAAAAAATCCCTTATTAGATAACCATGAACATCTGTCATAACTAGGAACTCCCTTGAGTCAAAATCACAGAGGGAGTGGATTATTCCCAATGAAAAGGAAATATGAAACAGGCAGATCATTTTCAGGGGGGAAAGTGACTTATTGGATTTGCTATAGATTGAGGCCGATTCTTCCTATTCCCTAAAGAAGAAAAAAGGACCCTGATATATTCTGCCAGTTCTTCTTCTGGTCAAGTATTCTCCCTCTTTTCACTGTCTGACAGTAGTCGCCTGACACTGCCTGGCACTATAAGGCTTGCCATGGAAGCACAGGCTTCACTCCAGCAAGATCTTGCAGTTGAAAATGGTATTCTTTTTATGGACTGCAGCACAGTTTCCAGGTCAGCAACTGCAGGAGGCAAAGAGATATGATGATGATGATGAGAATAGTCATAGGATATAATATCATGATGATGACAGTCCCTCCGCGTGAGCTGGAAGCGACGGTCGCCATTTTGCCCCCCCGCAGCCCCCCCGCCGTGGCTTTGTGACAGTTCCTTCCTTCCTCCTCCTCCTCCTCCTCCTCCCAGACTAGCGAGGAGGTTTCTCTTTCGCCCTCTTTCTCCTGCGCTGCTGCCATGGCGGAGGGTCTGTTGCTGGCGGTGGCCAACTGGAGCACCCTCTCGGCCTGCCTGGTGCTGAAGGTCCCGCAAGGCCTGGCCCTGCTGGCCGCCCGCTCCGCCCGGGGCTTCAGCCTGGAGGGGCTGCTCCTGGAGCTGGCAGGGTGAGAAGCAGGAGGAGGAGGAGGAGGACGGGGCTAGGCTGGATGGGGATCCTCTTCTTGGGGGCGGTGGCTTGCCTTCGAGGAGGCCTCGCTCTCAGGGGGCTTCCAAGGAGGCCTTGGCCATGGCTGAGAGAGTGTGGCTTATGATTATTGTTCAAGGGTCACCCACCCAGTGGGCTTCCTCTCTTCAGATTAAGAATTATGTACTCTCTCTCTGTGTGTGTGTCTGTGTCTATATATATATATATCACATATAACATTATATATATATATATATATATATATAGACACAGACACACACATATAAAACTATATAATAACAATTGCAATAATAATAATTTTATTTAGATTTCCCGCTGCTCCCTTTGGACCGAAGCAGGATTACAGCAAGTAAAAACATCATAAAATACATATATAATTTAGAATACATCTATCATATATATATATATATATATATATATATATACATACACACACACACATATATATATATATACACATAGTGTGCATGCATGTGTATATATACTATAATACATATATCATCATTATCTATAATTATTAATATATATTAGTTATTAATATTATGCATTTGTATATATATATATATATATATATGTTATACATACATATATCATAATCTGTAATGTATATATATATAATGTATATTAATTATTAATATATATATGTGTGTGTGTATATGCATATATATATATATAATGAATATATTACACATCCATATTATAAATACAGTATGTGTGTATGTATATCATAATCTATAATAATATATATAATAATAATTAATACATATTAATTAATAATATATATAATGGTTTTATACATCCATATATATATATATATATATATATATAATAATCTATAATAATATATATAATGGATATATTACACATCCATATATACCTATAATATATATTATTTATATATATAAATTATTAATATTATATATATAATACATCCACATATAAATAGTTATATATTATGCATATATATATATATATATATATATATAATGTATATATTATACATCCATATATACTATGTTTATATATTATTAATTATTATTATTATTAATGTTTGTTATTAATATATTATATATTATATGTTTGTTGCTATCCACCCTTGAGTCAATTTCAACCCATGGGGACCCTGTGGATGAGACATCTCCAAGGCTCCCTATGCTCCAACTTCTCTGCTCAGGTCCTGCAAATTGATACCCATGCCCTCCTTAATAGAGTCCATCCATCTAGCATGCGGCCTTCCTCTCTTTCTGCTTCCCTCCTCCTTTCCTAGCATTACTGCTTTTACCTGTGAGGCATGCCTCCTCATGATGCGGTGTGTGTGTGTGTGTGTGTGTGTGTGTGTGAATAATAATAATAATAATAATAATAATAATTGTTTATTTGTATAGTGCCACCAGTTTACATGGCACTTTACAGATAACAATGGATTCAAAATATTAAACCCTGCCAGAGGCATACAATTCTAAGGAATAATAAAATATAAAACTATGCAGTAATTATAAATAAATTATGCAGGTAAAGGACATTGCTATACAAGCAACTGAGACATGTAATGAAATATAAAATTATAAAAACAATATTAAAATAATGTTCCAAATGCTTTAGAAAACAAGAAAGAGGCAGTCTGCAGATGTTTCGGGAGGCAATTCCAGGAGTATGGTCCAGCAAATGAAAAGGGACGAGCAGGAATCGAACCCTGGTCCCCAGAGTCGCAGTCCAATGCTCAAACCAATACTTCAGACTGGCTCTCTCATTTCTGACTTATGGCTAGCCTACCATGGGGTTTTCTTGGCAGGTTTCTTCAGAGGAGGTTTTACCATGGCCTTTCCCTCAGGCTGAGAGAGTGTGACTTGTCCAAGGTCACCCAGTGGGTTTCCATGGCTGAGCTGGGAATCAAAACCTTGATCTCCAGAGTCACAGGTCTAAAACACACTGCAGTAATAATCCAGTTTGAGACTGCTTTAACTGCCCTGGCGTAGTGCTAGGGAATCCTAGGAATTGTAGTTTATTGTGGCACCAGAGCTCTCTGACAGAGAAGGCTAAATGTCTCCCAAAGCTACAATTCCCAGAATTCTGTAGCATTGAGCCAAGGATGTTAAAGTGGTCTCAAACTGAATTATTTCTGCAGTGTGTTTTGGACCACAGTCCAACACGCAAACCATCTTACAGGAGTCCTTTGCCATTTTGCTGTCAGGTGCCTTTAGGTCGTTTTTGACTTAGGGAGACCCTCAGGAATTTTCTTGGCAACATGTTTTCAGAGGAGGCCTTGCCATGGGCTTCCCTTGAGGAAGCTGAGAGAGTGTGACTTGCCCAAGGGTCACCCAGTTGGTGACCAGTTCTTCTCACCTCACCTGATAGATGGGCTGTCAACTGGTGGGATTGCCAAAAGAAAAATTGGAGAGGGCATTGGTAGTATTCAGAGCTATAGCCTTAGGTTTGCCATAAGTCTGAAATGTCTTGAAGGCACACAAACACAAAACCTTTTACTTTTAATGGCTGTAGAAGAGGGATTTTCAGTAGGTACTGTATTGCTTGTCATATAACCAGGCTGCTGAAATTGCCAGCTGTTAAAAATACAGGAGCCCTCCCCGGCTTTCACACTGGCAGCAGGATAACTTAACATGACATGCACAGGTTCCTGCCCAGCTACACCCAGAATTATTCAGCTTCAGCAAGATGGTGGCATCTTATGTGCCAAGGCTGGAAATCATGCAGCGCTGAAGTTGTTGAACTGCAAGTCTTAGCAGCCGTTGCAACTGATTAGGAAGGATGGGAGTTGTAGTCCAGCAACCTCTGGAAGACTGCACAATTCTCATTTCTACTATGTGGCATTCGGACCATGCTGAATGCTTCATGTTTTCCAGGGTGGGGTCCTGGCATTTGAAAAGGAAGAGAAGGGTGGAGTGTTGGCACTTACTTTCAAAAGTGAGGCATGTGTTTCAAGGCTTTGGTTTGGCCAGGGCTTGGTTCCAAGCCCACTTCAAATTCTACTTAACATTTAAAAAAAATAGTGTCTTTGAGCACATGCAGACTGCATTTCCTTCTCGCAGACTTACTAAAGATACCCTCTTTATATTAAAGATAACAGATTGAGTTTTCAGGGCAGGCACCATAGCAACTGATTGTTTGTGTGCTATTTTTTTTCCAAAGGAATGCACCAGTTGCCAAATTAGGTGTATGGTCTTAAAGCTACTTGGCATAGCATATTGGTCTATTAATTTACTTGATTTATAGACTTCCCCTCTTCAGAAATAGCCCAGGACATAGTAAGCCTCAATGCGGTGATTCATAACCCTTGTAATGTGGGTCATGATACCACGCAAAAGTAATAAACGGCTGAAGGCCTGGGTCAAGAGCAAAAGAGGATGAATAGTAAAATTTAACTTCAGTTCATTTACAGTATTTATTTATGGTGTTTAAGGCAGCTAAGAGTCATAAAACATAAATTAAAAATAAAAGCTTGATTAAAACGTAATACGAGTACAAGTGAACTAAAAATGTTGTGCTTCAGGGCAGTTATGCTGAATGTTGCTTGAAACTAAGGGTGACATGTTGCTAGGCAAACAGTAGATATTCCAGTAGGGTTGCCAAAGGACAACTGGGAAAGACTCCTCAACCCTTAATTGTTGTGTAGAAGGGGGGATTTAAGCAAGTTTTGTTTGTTTGTTATCTTGTTGTCTGTCAAGCATCACCTGCTCAAATTCTCTCTTCCGTACAACCGTTAAAGTTACCAGTGTGATATAGTGGTTTGAGTGCTGGACTGTGACTCTGGAGACCAGGGTTTGAATCCCTACTCAGCCATGGAAACCCACTTGGGCAAGACATGCTCTCTCAGAAGAAGGCAAAGGCATCCACACCCCAACAAATCTTGCTAAGAAAACACCATAAATCGAAAATGATTTCAAGGCACATAACAACAAAGCTCTCTCCGGTTTTCAATCTGGCAACCCTATGTGCAGTGTTAATCATTGCTGAATTGCATCTTGCTCAGTATGAGGACTCCTCTGTAGCTGAAGTTATATATACCTCTGTTCAGCCATATTAGTTTTGAGAAAAGAGGCTGCTGCTTTATATACAGTCAGGCCTCCATATCCATGGATTCTTTATGCACGGATTCAACCATCCATGGCTTGAAAATATTTTTAAAAAATATATAAATTCCAAAAAGCAAACCTTGATTTTGCCATTTTATATAGAGCACAAGTTTTTTCTATGTCATTGCATTTAATGGGGCTTAAGCATCCACCAGTTTTGGTATCCACAGAGATTCAGGAACCCAAACCCCAGTGGATAACTGTATGTGCAACAACTGATTTCAGGAGGCTTGACAAACAACAGTTCCTGGGATGGGGGAGAGATAGTTCTTAGTTGCAGGGTTTTTTAGATTGTTTACCATGTGACTGTCCTGCAGATAGGGAAGCTGGGAAATTTTGTGTGGTTTCCTGTTTTTTCTTGGTACTCTGGCAAGACCTACATCTTTCTTATATCCAATTCAGGAAGGAACAGTTTACTGATAGTTCCTTGGTACGTGTGACTTGGCCATGGTGATACATGCCTTAGTTACTTCCAGATTGGATTATTTCAACTCGTGCAAAGAGCCGCAGCCAGATTGCTAATGTGTGCTGGTTACAGGGAACACACAATGCCCTTACTTAGGGTTGCCATAATGGAGGACCTCGAAACCGGGACAAATGTAGGACAAGGTTTGAAAATGTAGGACTTTTTTTTTTTTTATTTCCTGGCTAGGAAATTAAAAAAAAAAGTCCTAGATTTTTAAACCTTGTCCTCCTCCTCCTCCTCCCGGCCTGGGAGGGAGCCTAGGCCGGCTCCCAGGCCGAGCAGGGCGAGGGGAAGCCTGGCATCGCGGCGATCGCCACGGTGCCAGGCTTCCTCCTCCTCCTCCCGGCCTGGGAGGGAGCCTAGGCCGGCTCCCAGGCCGAGCAGGGCGAGGGGAAGCCTGGCATCGCGGCGATCGCCACGGTGCCAGGCTTCCTCCTCCTCCTCCCGGCCTGGGAGGGAGCCTAGGCCGGCTCCCAGGCCGAGCAGGGCGAGGGGAAGCCTGGCATCGCGGCGATCGCCACGGTGCCAGGCTTCCTCCTCCTCCTCCCGGCCTGGGAGGGAGCCTAGGCCGGCTCCCAGGCCGAGCAGGGCGAGGGGAAGCCTGGCATCGCGGCGATCGCCGCGGTGCCAGGCTTCCTCCTCCTCCTCCCGGCCTGGGAGGGAGCCTAGGCCGGCTCCCAGGCCGAGAAGGGCGAGGGGAAGCCTGGCATCGCGGCTATCGCCGCGGTGCCAGGCTTCCTCCTCCTCCTCTCGGCCTGGGAGGGAGCCTAGGCCGGCTCCCAGGCCGAGAAGGGCGGGGGGAAGCCTGGCATCGCGGCGATCGCCGCGGTGCCAGGCTTCCTCCTCCTCCTCCCGGCCTGAGAGGAAGCCTAGGCCGGCTCCCAGGCCGAGAAGGGCGGGGGGAAGCCTGGCATCGCGGCGATCGCCGCGGTGCCAGGCTTCCTCCTCCTCCTCTCGGCCTGGGAGGGAGCCTAGGCCGGCTCCCAGGCCGGGAAAGAGGCGGAGGCTGCTCCTCATCGCGGCGATCGCCGCGGTGGGAAGCGGCCTGCTCCTCCTCCCTGGCCTCGTGGAGGCTTTGAGGACCCCGCGGCCGGAGCTCCGACCGCGGAGCTGCCTCCAAGGCCTCGCTGGGGCCCGGGAGGGAGCGTCTCCGCGGCTGGAGCTCCAACCGCGGAGAGCCTTCCCAGGCCTCAGCAAGGCCTTGGAGCCGCCGCGGGGCCTGAGGTGGCCGCGGTGGGTGGGGCCGTCCCGGTTTGGGCGCCAAACCGGGCCGGGACCGGGACAGGACCGCCCAAACCGGGATTGTCCCGCCCCCCGGCGGGATATGGCAACCCTACCCTTACTACAATGGCTGCGCTGGCTGCTTCTCTGTTTCCAGGCTAGTTTTGACCTATAGTGTCCTATACGGCTAAGGCACAGGTAATTTAAGGGACCTTATTATCCCATATGAGCCTGCTAGAACTTTTAAGATCTGCAGGGGAGGCACTTCTCTCTGAGCATAAAGAAAACAAAAATAATGGCCATAGAGGACCAAAAGATGTTCAACACAATGAGGGAATCAAAATAATAAAAGAGTTACTATACCTTGGAGGAAACATTGGTCAGAATGAAGACTGCAGTCAAGAAATCAGAAGAACACTAGGAATGAGAAGGGCAGCTGTGAAAGAACTACCGTAGATAAGATCACAAAGAGTAAAGATACACAACTGAGCACTAAAGTTGAATCATCCAAGCCATTGTGTTCCGCATCACCATGTATGGATGCAAGAGCTGGACAGTGAAGAAAGGAGATAGAATGAAAATCAATTCGTTGGAGATGTGTTGCTGGAGAACAGTGCTGAGGATCCCCTGGACAGCCAAAAAGATGAACAGATGGGTCCTTGAACAGATCAAGCTTGAAATCTCCCTGGAAGCCAAGATGATGGAGATGATAGTGCTTTAGCCACATTATGAGAAAGCTTATAATTCATTAGAAAAGACAATAATGTTAGGGAAGGTGGAGGGAAGTAAAAAGAGAGGAAGCTAGTTGGATAGACTCAAGGAAGTCACAAGTATGAATTTAGAGAACCTAAGCAGAGCACTGGAGGACAGGGAGCCCTTAGCTATGTTCCATCCCCAAAGTCACCATGAGTCAGAGTCCGCTTCAGGACAGTTAACAACAAAAAACTTATTAATGTATTTTTTTTTAAAAAAAATTAGTTTTAATTCTGTTTTTATTTAATACTATTTTAATCTTAATTTTGTATATTTTCCCTGCATGGTTTTATTGTATAGTGGGCCCTTCCCTTACGTGGGGGATCGTTCCGGACCCCGACCCCCCTCGCGTAAGGGAAAATCCGCGTATGCTCACGCTCCATAGGAAACAATGGGGCGTGTGCATGCAGTAGCGCACCTGGCTTCCATGTAAGCAGGAAGCTGCAGTATAGTGCACCCGCGTATGGTGCGGGCACACTGTACTTTCTGTCTATTTTTTGTAAGCCACTTTGAGTCCCAGTCTGGCAGAAAGATGGGATATAAATAGTGATAGATAGATAATCAAGATACTGTGACCTCAGGGGTGTACAGACCAGCATCTTTGGCCAGCTTGGGGCAGAGTGGGGCTGTGGTGTCCGCACATGCTCCGACTCAACCCGCAGGCAGGCATGACACCATATGCTGCACCACACAACAAGTGAAATCACATCACTCCTCTGGCGCTGGGTCCAGATGATGTAGTGCCAAAGGAGTGCAGAAAAGCCACGGCACCAGCGACTATGATGCCCGTTCTGAAGCACAGAAAGGAGCCGCTCAATCTGGCACTGCAGGCAGGGACATCTGTACAACCTCTTAGGTTTCTCCTCACAAGTGGCTAAATATTGAGGTTACATTTCACACATTCTGGTCCTATTTGCATGTCACATTAAGCCTGGGGGAGGGGGGCGCTTGACCAATAATTCACAGACCACTAAACAAACCAGAGTTAGTTTTTCCCATTTGGGGTATGTTTTTCTCCCATCTCTAACTGGTTTCTTTTTAAAGACAGTTGTTGTATGCCTTCATTTCATTTCCAATTTATGGTGACACTAAGGCTACCCTATCACAGGATTTTATTGACAATATTTGTTCATTGAGTTTGCATTTGCCTTCCTCTGAAGCTGAGAATGTGTGACATGCCCAAAGTCATCTAGTGGGTTTCCATGGCCAAATGGGATTTTGAACCCTGGTCTCCAGTTGTAGTCCAGCTCTGAAACCACTACAGCAGGCTGGCTCCCTTTGAAAGCAGACCATTGGGAAAACAAGTAGTGGTTCTCACATTGCATATTTATAACAACCCATGGTTTAAACCAAATGTAAACAATGACTTTAATTGTGATTTGTGGCTGACAACAGTTAATTTGCTGGGAAGAGTTTGATCTCAATAAGCCAGAATGGAAAAAAAACCCCTATTAATTGGTCTATATATGTATTTTAAAATATATTTTGTACCAAATACGTTTTAGTGTACTTAAAAACAAAGTACACTAAAAACCTATTTGATGCGAAAGGTTTTTTTAGTTAAGTTAAGCCACCTTTGATCCTGTGTTAGAAGAAAGGTGAACTATAAATAAATATAAATAAACTCAGCCTGTCTCCCTTTCCCTTCCCACAGCTTGTAGGTAGACTATCCCACATTGCATTGCCATCCCTGTCCCCAGTCCTTGTGTGACCTTCCTGCCTCTGACATCTACAAGATGAATGAGGCAAAGCCCTCACTCTCTGGCTTTTAATGGGAACTGAAGCCCAGTGGTGACCAGAGTTCCAATTTGTATGGACAGCTTTTTGTGCCAGGCTTTTTACCTTGGTGGAACACCTGAAATAATTTTCGGATCTCAGGAAATCCATAAAATTATTATATCTACAGCTAAAAAAAGATGTTTGCTTTTTCCCAATCACAATCTCTTGCGGAACTCCCTAGCGACTGCCCTAGGGCTCCAGGAAATGCTGGTTGAGCAGTCCTGGCCTAGGCTTTCCTGCATGTCTCTGCATATACATAGATGTGAATGGTAGGGAGGTTCTGGGAAACGGTAGGCAAGACCAGCAGTGCAGGCATGTTTCTCTGTAATCAAAACACATATTGCATGAAACAGGATGATGTTGCAGCAGTCCAAGCTTCCACAACAGATGCTTCAGAAATGATTAATCTTCTACAAAGTTTAATGCCTTCAACAGAAACATTATTTATTTGTTGATGTTAACCATGAGCACTAAAATGGAAAGAAATTCTTCTGATGGAACAGCTGTGCTCAAGAACAATCAGTCAGCCTTCTTCAGCTTCACTTCCAGTGTTTCCTTAATTGCAGTTAATAGTAATAGCATTTACGTTTCTATACCGCTTATGAATAAACTCAGCACACTCTAAGCGGTTTACACTCTGTAAGCCAATTGCCCTCAACAAACTGGGTACTCATTTTACTGACCTATGAAAGGATGAAAGGCTGAGTCAACCTTGGAGCCCTGGGATTGAACTCGCAACCTTGTGGCTGCAGTAGTGACGTTTAACCACTGCACCACAAGGGCTCCTTTAATTTTTAAAATTAAAGGTAAAATTTCATTGTACAGAAGGTGGAAGAAGCAACAAGGGGATCAGCTATTTTAATTCTAATCCTAACCAACATTGATGATTTGGTGAATGGGGTGGTAATAGTAGGATCCTTAGTTGGGAGTGACCACGTTGTCCTGGAGTTTGTTATACAGTGGAAAGGAGAGGCCAAGCATAGTTAGACATGCATTCTAGACTTTAGGAGAGCTGATTTCAGTAAACTTGACCGGACGAACCCAAAGGGTGCTCAACAATGGCACCTTTTCATCCTGGAGAGAAGTGACCAGTGGGGTCCCACAGGGCTCTGTCCTGGGCCCAGTACTGTTCAACATCTTTATCAATGACTTGGAGGAAAAAATTGGGGGAATACTTATCAAATTTGCAGATGACACCAAATTAGGAGGAATAGCTAATACTCCAGAGGACAGGATCAAAATTCAAAATGACCTGAATAGACTAGAAAGCTGGGCCACAGCTAACAGAATGAACTTCAACAGGGAGAAATGTAAGGTACTGCACTTAGGGCGAAAAAATGAAATGCACAGATATAGGATGGGGGACACCTGGCTTAAGGAGACAACATGTGAAAGGGATCTAGGAGTCCAAGTAGACCACAAGTTGAACATGAGTCAACAGTGCGATGCGGCAGCTATCAAGGCCAATGCGATTTTAAGCTGCATCAATAGAAGTATAGTGTCTAGATCAAGGGAAGTAATAGTGCCACTATATTCTGCTCTGGTCAGGCCCCACCTGGAATACTGTGTCCAGTTCTGGGCGCCACAATTCAAAAAGGACATTGAGAAACTGGAGCATATCCAAAGGAGGGCGACTAAAATGGTGAAAGGTCTGGAAACCATGTCCTATGAGGAAAGACTCAGGGAGCTGGGGATGTTTAGCCTGGAGAAGAGAAGGTTAAGAGGTGATATGATAGCCCTGTTTAAATATTTAAAGGGATGTCATATTGAGGAGGGAGCCAGCTTGTTTTCTGCTGCTCCAGAGACTAGGACCCGGAGCAATGGATGCAAGCTGCAGGAAAAGAGATTCTACCTCAATATTAGGAAGAAGTTCCTGACAGTAAGGGCTGTTCGACAGTGGAACAGACTGCTTCCTCGGAGTGTAGTGGAGTCTCCCTCCTTGGAGGTCTTCAAACGGAGGCTGGATGGCCATCTGTTGGGGATGCTTTGATTTGGATTTCCTGCATGGCAGGGGGTTGGACTGGATGGCCCTCGCAGTCTCTTCCAACTCTATGATTCTATGATTCTATGGATGTGAGTTTCTTACAAGAGAAATACTGTAAGCACAGTTTTAAACATTTCCAATGAGGACGAAAAATGGATGGTATTTAAAGAATCTAGGAAGGATGTCTAAAAAACCTTCAGCTGAGCTAAGACTTAAAAGGGACATGTATAAGAAATGGAAAAGCCGGGGAATCACCAAAGAGTAATTCAAACAACTAGCCAGCTTGTGTAGGGAGAAAGTCAGAAAAGATAAAGCGGAGAACAAGGTCATGTTTGCTAAAGAGGTTAAAAACAATAAAAAGGCCTTTTGTCTTTTTTTGTTTTGTTTTGTTTTGTTATGTCCATAACAAACGGAAGAACATGGAAATGGTAGGGCTGCAGGATAAAGAAGACAATAAAATGCTGACAGAACAGAGAAAAGGCAGAATATACTACAGTCAACACATTCTTTGCCTCAGTCTTCTCCCAAAAAGAAAACAGTTCCCAACCTGGGGAAGGTGGAGCAGAGGATGCAATAGAGGAAAATGCAGCACAGAATAGGTAAAAAGGTAGTCCTGGAATACCTTGCTATACTAAATTAAATTAAAATCTCCAGGACCAGATGAACTTCAAATATATTTTAAAAACCTGCAGAGATAATTTCTGAACCACTAACAATAATCTTGAGAATTCCTGGAGAACAAGAGATGTCCCAGCAGACTGGAGGAGGACAAATGTTGTCCTCGTTTTTTTGAAAAGAGAAAAAAGAAGACCCAAATAATTACAGTCCAGTTAGTCTGACATCAATACCAGGAAAGATTCCAGGTGGGTAGAACATTAAACAGATAGTTTAATGCTGTGATCGCTAAAAGTCAACCTGGGTTTCTGAAAAACAAGTCATGCCAGACTAATCTCTTTTTTTGATAGAATTACAAAATTGGTAGATTAAAGGAATGCTGCAAATGTAGCTTATCCTGATTTCAGTAAGGCCTTTGACAAGGTCCCACATAATATTATTGCAAAAAAACTAATAAAATTTGGGCTAGACAATGCTACTATCAGTTGGATCTGTAGTTGGTTGACTGGTCAACCAAAGGGTGCTCAGCAATGGCTCCTCTTTATCTTGGAGAGAAGTGACCAGTGGGGTGCCACAGAGTTCTGTCCTAAGCCCAGTGCTATTCAACATCTTTATCAATGACTTGGATGGAAGAATAGAGGACATGCTTATCAAATTCACAGGTGACACCAAATTAAGAGTAATAGTTAATACTCCAGAGGAGAGGATCAAAATTCAAAATAACCTTAATAGATTAGAAAGCTGGGCCAAAACTAACAAAATGAATTTCAACAGGGAGAAATGCATAGATATAGAATGGGGGCACCAGGCTTAAGACTACATGTGAAAGGGATCTAGAAGTCCTAGTAGACCCCAAGTTGAACATGAGTCAACAGTGTGATGTGGCAGCTAAAAAAGCCAGTGCAATTCTAGGCTGCATCAATAGAAGTAGAGTGTTTGGATCAAGGGGAGTAATAGTACCTTTCTATTCTGCTTCGGTCAGGCCTTACCTGGTTTAATACTGTGTCCAGTTCTGGGCATCGCAATTCAAAAAGGATGTTGAGAAGGTGAAGCATGTCTAAAGGAGGGCAACTAAAATGGTGAAGGGTCTGGAAACCATGCTTTATGAGGAGAGACTTAGAGAGCAGGGTAGGTTTAGCCTGGAGAAGAGAAGGTTATGGGGTAATATGATAGTCCTGTTTAAGTATATGGTGTCATATTGAGGCTGGAGCAAGCTTGTTTTCTGCAGCTCCAGAGACTAGGACTTGGAGCAATGGGTGCAAACTACAGGAAAAAAGATTTCACCTAAACATTAGGAAGAACCTCCTGACAGTACTATGTATTCAACAGTGGAACACACTCCCTCTATGAAAAATAAACCCTTTTCCTGACTGCTTCAGTTCTTGTTCAGCCAGCCTTGTTCCTCTGTTTACTTAACAATTCTAGAGTAGATATTGTTTTGCACTTATATACAAAGCATTTAATGTGGAATATACAAAGCATTTAATGTGGAGTCGTCAGTCAGGTCTGTGACTTTGCCCATCTTCTAATTCTTTGAGAAATGGTCTGGATTATAGGGTGAGATTAGGGATGCCATAACCTGACGGCCCCCGGGAAAAACCCGCTTTTGGGGGCCCCCTCCCGGTCCCGGTCCGGTTTGGCCCCCAGCCTGGAACTGCACGGCGCCAACCCACCTTCCCCCGCCTCCCTGCGCGGCCGCGCCACCCACCTCCTCCTCCGTTTCTCTTTCCCTCCTTGCCTTCCCAAACCGAAGGCAGCGCTGCCTTGGGTCTGAGATGGCAAGGAGGGAAGGAGAAGTTGACATGGGCCGTTTCTCCTTCCCTCCCCGCCTTCCCAAACCGAAGGCAGTGCTGCCTTTGGCCTGGGAGGGCGAACGGGGGCACACCCGTGGCACGCGTGCCATAGGTTCGCCATCACGGGTCTAGGAATAATGCCCAAATGTCCTCGATTTTGATCATGCCTAAGAAATATGCATTTATAGTAACATTTTTTAAAAACATCAATTTTTTCACATGTCCTCCATTTTTAAAAAATATGCCCTCCATTTGAAAAGTTTGTCCTACATTTGTCCTACATTTGTCCCGGTTAGGAGGTCCAGACTTATGGCAACCCTAGGTGAGATCAGATTGTGAACATGGGGCAGTGGATTAACTCCTTTGATGGCAACACCTTTCTATCTGTCCCATCGTAAATCTGCTTCAGATCTCTTGAGAGCAGATTTGTGGAGTGTGGTTTGAGTAGGGAAATTCAGGAATCTTATGATGTGAATGGAAGTCCTCCAGTGTGCCATTGGATGGAATCTGTAGTGAGACATTTTGTTCAGCACGGAACTAGAATTCACAGAAATGCACAGAACTAGATTTTACTCTTAGATGCATCGATAGCAGCCATAATTAATAAATTTCATATTTGGACATTTTTAAAACATAACCCACAGCAACAGTAATAGAAAAAAGATTCCTGGCTATGAGACAAGGGTCAGTACAGTTGATTTGTCATTTTCACATCCCTTGCAAACCTTTACTATCTCCTTTTTTAGTTTTGTATTTATTGCGGTATATAATGTTCTTTTGTGGAGTGAGGGAAAAATGGCTTCCTTAGGGAGTGTCTATTCGTAGAAGAGTTGGAAATGATGATAACTTTAAGAAACATAGATTTAAGGCTTTTCTGTACCCACATCTGGGAATATGCCCCCTTGTGATAAGAAACAGGACTCATTTCTGTGTAAACATACATATGATTGTACCATAAATGATGAAGCTCTTCATAAAATATGAAATTGACACTATATGACAGAATTGGGGTAAAGCACAACAGTAGCTTGATTTACATGTCACCATGAACGATATTTGTGAAACATTTTGTGTTAGTAACAGTGAGGGAACATGGTGATACAAACTGAGGCAGGTTACAGACCGCCAAAAAATACGTATGGAATACGTATTAGGGTTAGGAAGGGGCGGTGCTTCCACACACCCCTAACCCTAGTACGTATTCCATACGTACAACATGGCGGCGCCCCTTCAACATGGGGGCCGCCATGTTTACGTATCGGACGCATAGCGTCCAGACGTGTCACGGCGCCTATGTCACGAATGCGCCAGCGGTGCCTCGCGATGTCACAGAGGCGCCGCAAGAAGGAGCTCCATTTTGGAGCTCCTTTTTTGCTCCGCGCGGGAGCCGCGTGGTGTGGCTGCTGCAGCTCCCGCACGGAACAAACGGCGGTCTATAACCCGCCTGAGTTTCCCTTAATCCAAAATCTGAAATACTCCAGAAACTAACCGATTTTCGTGGCTGGCTGAGATAGTGACATCTTTGCTTTCTCATGGGCCAGTGTACACAAACTTTGTTTCATGCACAAAATTATTAAAAGTGCTATGTATAAAATTACTTTCAGGCTATGTGTATAAGGTGTGTACAAAACATAAATGAATTTCATGTTTAGACTTGGGTCTCATCTCCAAGCTATCTCATTATGTATAGGCAAATATTCCAAGTTCCCGAAAATTGCGAAATCTCTGGTCCCAAGTATTTCAGATAAGGGAGAATCAACCTGCACTCTCTGCCAAGTTGCTCCTACTGCAAGTGGGAACAGCTGAACAAACCACAGACATTTTGTCAGTTATTTTATTTATTGTGATATCCAAACCTGACTTTTGGGTTTTCCACCTCCCAATAGGCTTGAGGAAATATATCAAGAACAAACCACAGTCTTGTTTCTCTGAGGAGACAAGTCAGATTGTTGGGTTTGGCTATAATGATAAACTATTTAAAGATGGAAAGTCTGTGGTTTGCTTAGCTGCCTATCATGTTCACATTTCTCAAGAATGGCAGTTTAGAGTGATATCCAAACACGTCCAATACTTCCATTCTTAAACTAGCTTAGTTGATGTCCTTAAACCAGGGATGAGGAACCGCTGGCCCTTTAGTTGTTGCACAACAACTCACATAATCCTTGGGAATTAAATTTACTGGCTGGACCTGATGAGAGTTGAAATCCAGCAACATCTGAGGGGCTACAAGTTTCTCACCTTTACCAAAAGCAAAATTGCTAGACATTGTGAGGTGTATTATAGGGGAAATGATTTGACACTGGCAACTAGAATTGTCACCTTCTTACAGGATGTGGTCTTGTGCTTTTTATAGCAGCTTGCATTTCAACAAGTTAGTTGAAGCTTCTCCTGACCGGAGGTTATTAAGGGCACAGAAAACAGGTCCTTAAAACGCTGGCAAATCCTACTAGTAATTTTTTCAAGTTTTTGGTTGTTGTTTTTTAAAAGATGGCATATAACCTTAAACAACACTTTCTGGACAATTTCATTAGCTCAGAGTGAACTATGCTAAACATTAGCACATGTACCAAAGGCAATGTGAAGGTACATTGGGTAAAAGCAGCATGGTAACTAAACACCTTCCTGAAAAGTTCATGTAAATAAGCGATGCTGACCAAAGGTTGTTCACCTGTGAAAAATTTATAGACTGTGCTGGTTTTTTGTGGTAATTCCTTTTTTTGGTGCTAATTTATTTACACAGCATGAGGCAATGGGCATTTTTATGTAGTTTATCAGACCAGAATAGTTATGTCGCACTTGGCACTCGAATCTCGGAATAGAGTTCATGTTTCTCATTTAAGTGTGCTTAAGACAGTGGCTGAAGTTACATATTTCCTTTCAGCTTCCTTGTATGCTTGCGGTACATGAGCTACTACAATTATCCTCTGCCAACATACATAGAATATCCCATCATCATTGTGCAAGGTAATACATTGCATCCCCTTTCATTATTTCCTTGCCCTTTTTGTTTCTGTCACGTAATTATTTTTATTTGTTTGTTTCAGATGTCATTCTTTTGCTTTTTGTTCTGCATTACACGGGCAAACTGAAGCATGCTTTGCCTTACACAGCCATGTATCCTTCAAATATCAATGTCTACATTTCCATTTTTTTACAGCTGTTCCGTATTGTGCTTTCTATCTTCTGGAGTTAAGTGACATTTTCCACTGGTGCACTTTTCTAATTGGATTTTGCAACTTTTCTGGATTGTGTCCCAATGCTTCCTAGTGGATTAAGATGTACTCACAACTGACGAGGTTAAAGGCAGGCAGATGAACTCTGTCTGAATAAGGTCCAAAACACATTACAGAAAAAATCCAGTTTGATACTGCTTTAACTGCCCTGGCTCAATGCTAGGGACATCTAGGAACTGTAGTTTTGTGAGATATTTAGTCTTCTCTGTCAGAGACCTCTGGTGCCACTACAATTCCCAGAATTCCCTAGCACTGAGCCAGGGTAGTTAAAGTGGTCTCAAACTGGATTATTCTGTAATGTGTTTTGGACCTAAGGGTCCAGAGCAGATGAATGGGAAGAAGCGGCTTGAGTCCTCTCTTGGCTGCAAGTGGGTCAGGACTGGCCAACCGCACAGCCCACTCCCAAAGTGGACCATGACTGCAGGAACCAACTGTCTGATCTTGGAAGCTAAGCAGGATCAATCCTGGTTAGTACTTGAATGGGAGACTGCCAACAAATACCAGGTGCTGTAGGCTGTATTTCAGAGGAAGGAAGCAGCAAAACCTCTGAGGATTCCTTGCCTAAGAAAATCCTGTAAAATTCATGGGGTTACTATAAATTGACAGGTAACACATAAAGCAGTAGGACCTAGAGATTTCTAGGGAGAACACTCTAATAGGCATTTGTAGCTCCTCCAGTGCAATTCTATGGCCAATATATGGCAGATGTTGACGACAGAGTTGCACTGGAGGACCTAGAGATTCCTAGAGAGGTGTTCTCTTGAGTAAAAACATAGTGTTTTTGTTATTTGCAGTTTTCCCACATTCGTGGGGGTCCTGTGCCCCTAACCCCAGTGAATGTGGAGGGCCAAGTGTATATTGCTGCCTGCTGAAGATTTCTAAAGTCATTTAGACAAGCTTTTGATCTGATTATCTAAATCTTTGTATTGCTTCCTTGCATTCCTTAAAATGTGTTTGGTTCGTAGGGATTTGATTGACTGCTTTTTTTGTTCTTATATTTTAATAATTTCTTTAATCGTTCATAGCAGCCTGATTTTAGACTGAGAAAGGTGGGATATAAATAAGATTCAGGTATAAAAACCAGATAAAGTCATCAAATTGCTAACTGTCCATCTAATGGCCAACATGGTTGTACAACTTAACCCACATGAATAGATTTGTGTCAGGATGGTACATAATAGCTCTACAGAAATGGATATTGGATCTGACTATGGTAAGTAATTGAAACAGTCTGCCCTTGTGCATAATTGTCATTTCGTAATTCAGTTTTTGGAGAGAAGCTCCCATCCAGTGTTACGGGAAATGTACGGATACCAAGAGCCCACTGTACAACCGTCCTGGTTTGGTGTAAAAGACCAGGACAGGCTATTAACCTGGCATAGGGATATGATCCCTTTCTTAGCAAAGTCTGGTGATTTGGTAAGATAGACAGTGCCTATGGTATCTTTTAGCTATCATTCTGTTTTTAAAAATTTCTTGCCTTTTGTGTTTTGTTTTAATTCTGTTTTGGTTTTAATTCTGTATTTTTGTATTGTATTGAACAAGAAAAGGTGGGGTGTGCATTTAATTAATAAGTAAATATTGTAAAATTTTATTTATTTATTTATTTATGCATGCTAAATTAACTGTTCTCCTTAAGGTTGCAGTGTAGTAATGCCTAAAAACCCAGTGAATTGTGTTAACAGTGCAGCCTTAGGAAGTGTGAAATAAAACCAGACAAATGTGTGCCCCCTCCAAATGTTATTGGACAACAACTCCCATCAGCTGTAGCTGGCATTGCCTATGTTAAGGTATGCTGGGAGTTGCAGTCCTAAGAACATCTGGAGACCTATGTGTTTCTCATCCCATGGTAAAAATGATATATATGTGCCTGCTTAGTGAAGGTATTGAATTGCCTTTTAGTCACAGTTGAGTAACCCTAATCAGATCTGGGATTAGTGGGCAGGACTTTGGTAGAAACATAGAATCATAGAGTTGGAAGAGACCACAAGGGCCATGCAGTCCCTTCTGCCATGCAGGAACTCTCAATCAAAGCATCCCCAACAGATGGCCATCCAGCCTCTGCTTAAAGACCTCGAAGGAAGGAGACTCCACTACACTTCGAGGAAAGAGTGTGTTCCACTGTCGAACAACCCTTACTGTCAGGAAGTCCCTCCTAATGTTGAGGTGGAATCTCTTTTCCTGGAGCTTGCATCCATTGTTCCGGGAGGAAAATCAGAGTAGCATCTGGCTATCTCTCTGTAGCCAGACATCTGCTGAGGTCCATTGGGGTCCTTCAGAGGTTTCAGTGAATGGTGTAATCATTTTGCATCTGGCTAAGGGGCATAACCTTTCCAAATGGCTGCCCTCCACTGGGTCCCTTCAGCCACGGAGTGGAGTCTGCAGCAGCTGTATGGTAAGTTGCAGGATTGGGTCACTGCAGAAGGAGAAATCAAATACTGAATTCCACAATTACCCAAACATGGCACAAGTAGGCATAAGATGGACATGCATGCATAAGTCACACTCTCTCAGCCTCAAAGAATGGCAATGGCAACTCCCCCTCCCCGAAGACAGTTGCCAAAAACCCCTATGATAGTATTGCCAGAAGTGAAAAATGAATTGGAGGCAACAACAACAAACAACAAATGCCACTAACAGGTTGTCAGCGATTGTTGGTGGTTATAAAGTAGTGTAATACAGGCTATCAGGGCAATATATAGGTCCCCTCAGTAACTACTCTTTCACCACTGGCTGACTGTGGTCAGAAGTCATATCCATGTGTATATCCTAGTATGGATAGGAGAAAATTATTGTGTATGTGTATGTGGTGGGAAGGGGAAAGTCTGCTTTTCTGTGGCACAGGCAGTGTTCTGGTTGGATTGATCTCATGGACCCCAGTGACCCAACAGATTTTTGTGCATACATATTACTCCTGACGTCACATGTTAAGTTCTTCCTTTTAGAGCAAGAGGGATGAAGGAAGCTCCATCTCCCTATGATAAGCAAATGTTGGTCAGTCCATATGTTTTATTGCCTATCTTGCATACCTGAGTCATAGGTGACGTTTCAGTACCAGTTGGCTTGCATCAAAATTTCCAGGTTTGACAAGCAACTGCATCTATATTGATATTACATATACACTTCATTTGACTTGCATAGTTTGGACAAGACAGACCCCTCTTCTGGTACTTTCTGTCTGAATTCAAAGATATAGAGAATTCAAAGTTGTAGAGAGATCTTGTAGCACCTTTGAGACTATCTGAAGTGCTACTTGCAAGGGTGCTGAAATGTTCTCGGCCTTACACGCTTCCCAAAATCTGAGTGTAGTTTTGCTACTGTAGCTTGAAAGAATGTTTCTTTGTATTGTAAATTTCCAGTTTGTAGGATTGTTGCTCTAATTTCTGATCTTTTCTAGGTCATTGATAGAACCATATCAACAAAAAGTATGGAATTTTCAAATGCTGAACTCTGGGCCATCACAAAGTTCTTGTAGAAGAGAACTCCAAAGGAAATCCATGAGTGTGTGATGCAAACACTGAGTGACAAGTGCCTGTCATATTCAGTCGTGAAGAAGTGATGTGCCAATGTTCAGCATGGAGATTTGGAGACTGGAGATGCAGCAAGGCCTGGGATTCCTAAAACAGTGTCAGCTCCAGAAATTGTTGAGTGTGTTCATGCCTGGATTTGGGCAGATCAGCAAATCTCAACTGAAACAGTTGCTGAAACACTAGAGATATCACAGGAATGCATTGGGTATATCATTCATGAGCAGTTGATTATGCAGAAGCTGTCAGCCAAGCAGATGCCAAAATCTCTGAGTGCTGATGAGAAATGAAATTGAGCAGATAACTCCAAGTTGATTTTGTAGCATTTTGAGCAAACTAGTGATTTATTTATTGGAAGTCTCATCACGAGTGAAAGACCACACTTTCATTGCAGTGGCTGCAATTGGGTTCTCTGTGGCCAAAAAATTCAAGACCCAGAGGTCAGCAGGCAACAGTTTTTTGGAGGGATAAAGAAGGTATTTTGATGATTGACTATCTTCAGAAGGGCTAAGCAGTTAATGCAGAATACTACTCTAACTTACTGTGGTGATTAAAGGAGGCACTGAAGGAAAAACAGGAAAGCTGTGGAGAGATGTCAGTTGCATCAATCTTTGTGGTAAATATATGGAATAGCATGTACTGTAACTTTCATTTTTGTAGGTTATTCCCTCCTTGGTCAGGCCAAGAACATTTTAGCACCCCCTCGTAAAAATATGTTTGCCTTCTTGAATAAACTCATCCTGTCCTGTTCTGAGTCATAGCGGTTGCCCATTACGTCTAGGGCCACCTATCCTCAGTGACAGCAGCTCTTCAGGTCTCAAGCAAACACTTATCTTAGCCCCTGGTACTGAAAACCCTTTTCATTGGAAATGCCAGGAATCCAGCTTGGTATCTTGCATCTGATGTGCAAAGTATGTGTTCTCCCTTTCTCCATGCATTCATGTATATTCATATTTGTCTGTTCTTTGCTTTGACAACTGCACTATTTTCTCTTGCTTCTCTACAGAACCTGAGCACTCTGATCAGTGCAGCAAGTAAACTGATGCAGCTTCGTTGCCTTTGGCAGACCAAAGATTCTGGACAAGTGAGTGCTGCGACTTTGGGTTTAGCCATCTACACCTGTACAAGTAAGCAACCTCTCAATTGCCTTCTTTCTCTTATACACCCATCTTCAGCACAAAGAAAAAAGTTAACTTGATAACCTGATCTCCCCACATTTATCAGACTACAAAACAGAATTGTACCTGATATGGACAAAATAGTATTTTGCTCTGCAGTATTCAAAACTTAACTTTTATGAAACAGCTGCTTTTGGGTGCTTCTTGTTGCATGGCCTGTAAGACCCTGCTCATTAAAAGGAGCATCCCCTTTTGAAATCAAACAGTTTGGGACCATATAGCTATACAAGCTGCTTGTCATGAAATCATAGTTCAGATAACTATCCTAACCCACCATCAGCACAGCAGCAGCAACAATAGTAGTAGCAGCTGTTGTTGTTGAGATGTTATCCATGTACATGGTATGTTATGTGTAACGGTATAAGTCTCTGTCCCAAGGAACTTACTGCCTAAATTAGATACTGTACACGAAAGAAACAGAAATAGGAGGTGGGAAGTGAAGCCATGGGTAATCAATAGAATAATATGTGATTGTTTCAGTTACATGTAGTTTGTCTTAATTTAATTATGGGATATTGACTGGGAAGATGACCCAAAAGCTTCCCCAAAACAGGTGAACCTAGAAGAGAAACCTAAAGGAAATCAAAGAGGAGGATGCATGGGAGTCATTCTGGGGACAGTTCAGGAATAAGGGGAAGCAAAAGATGTACATTGAAAATCTTAAAACATTTTCTCCTCAAGCTATGCAGTTTAAAAAAATAACAGACACCACTGACAGGGTGACGGTCTAATAAACTGTTCCAATAGGCAAAAGAGCTGAAAAGAAGAGGAAAGCAGACATATAAAAGTAACCATTCCCAAAGGTACAGGTGTGTAGTTTGAGCTTCTCAGCACAGCATACAAACAGGTGATACCTGAGAGATGCCAGTTCCAAAATGCTTTCAGAAAGAGCAAAAGGATTTAGAATCCTTTTAGATCCATTCCATCACTGTTTCTTTTCAGTGTATTTTCGGTTGTAGCTATTCTGATCTTGGGCCAATTTCGTTCAGACCCAGTCCAGACCTCAAAATTAAAATTGAGATTTCATTGACTTGTAATGGAAGACAAAAAAACCTGCAACTATTCCCCCCCCGCCTTCCCCATGCAAAACAGTTTTTCATGGAAACATGATTCCCTTAAGGGAGGAGAACAACCCTGGCAAATTGCAGACAACTGTAGGTTTTGTGCCAAATCACTTGGAAGTTTGGTTTGAAAAAGTAGTTTTTAAAACCTTTATATGGCCCAGGGCTCAGTTACATTGTATTCAGTCTGTTTTTGTCCAGATACAGACCCACTAATACTGTGGCACCTTTGTGATACCCTTAAAGTAGTGGTTCTCAAATGGTGGCGTGGGACCTGTGGGGGGACACGAGAGTTGCTCAAGGGGGGCATGAGACTTGGAGTCCCTGGTCCCTCCTCCTCCTTCCCCCCCCCCAACCTTTTCTGTCTTGGAAGGGAAGAGAAAGCAAGGAGGGTGCTTGGAGCCTCTGCCTGAGGGAGGAGGAGAAGGGGATGTATTTCTTTATAAGAAGTTAACATATGAATATACATGAATGTGTGACTGAAAATATGCACACTAAACAAAATATTTTTATTCATATACTACGTCAAGTGTGTGGGGATGTGATATAAAGGGGGCCACAAGGGTAAACAATTTGAGAACCACTGCCCTAAAGCATTCCCAGGAATTGGAGCTGAGGACTTCCATCAAAGAGCCAGTTAAAAAGAATAGTAGTTAAATATTGGGTTAAATCCTGGATGGAAAGGGATTGTAGTGGGCACTGAAAAGACCTACAGCAGCTGTTGTTGGACAGAGCATCGGGCAGCTAAATCTGTTAAGGCAGGTGCTTCTCAAGGATACCAAACAGGTAGGGCAGCAAGTGGGTGAATAGTTTAAGGAGGGGGCAGACTCGGGAAATTTCAAGTATCAGAGGGTTCAGCCAGAATATGTGCTTGATCGCTTTTCATCTGATTCTTTAAAGTATGCTAATCCAGTCTCTCTCAATTGCAGCAAGAATATTTACAACTTTAATGACAACAAATGATGCCACAGGTAAAACTGTTATTACCCAGAGATTTTGTGTCCACGCATGTATGTGTATGCATTTGAAATAAGAACTTGAAATTCTTACAAAGTTGGCTGAATACTCCAGTACTTTTTTGTGAATGCCAGTGCTGTACATTTTATGCTGCCATATAATTAAAGAAAAAACAACAGGACATGGGGTGGGGAATGCAAAGCCCATTAGCTGCATGTGGCCTCAGAACCCCAGTTTTGCAGCCTCCAAACTCCCCTTAGTGATCTCTCTGCCCCAAGTTTGCTAATTTTGGTACAATTTGTCACCCCTAAAATGGTTAAAATGATCAAGAATCATATGTAATATCCTAGTGCAGAAGTTTGGGTCACCCTTTCAAAATTCCCAGAACTCCAAAGCAAAGCAAAACAGAGGAAAGCAACCAGAAAAAATTGCACTTGAAAACAATGCATTGTCACTTCCAGCACACCTTAATGTGCCATTGAGATGGAGATGGGTGTCATGGGGTTAGAAACTGGCTCTTGCTTCACCCTTGTAGAAGGGGAAAGACAGTGATTAGACAGATCTTATGGTAGTATAAAAGACATGTGTTTTTTTCTTTAAAGATCTCTTCATTATCTGTTATAGGAAGGAAACTTAAATAGAAGATGGGGGAAATGTACTGTAATCCCCCTTCAGCCATTTAAGCCTACACACAATGAGGAGAAAGCAGGGATGTGGTCCCTGGCCCAGCCCTCTCCCAGTCCGACTGCTCTCCATTCTTTGGAGGATGAAGGCCTACAGTGGTTGTAGGATTTGAATTGCATGGGGAAGTTTTCATTTTTACAGCAAGTCCTCATTGCACACCTTTGCCCTTCTCTGGCATTGCTAGCCGATCAGTAGCTGTGTCCCCATTGCTCCCTCACTCAGTGCTAACAGTGTGAAGATTTGAAAGCCCAAATGGCGCTAGTGTTCCTCCAGTCAGCTTTTCTCATCAGCTCCCTATGTCCTCCCTGTTCAGACAAGCAACGCCATGTTTCCCAGAATTGATATAACACTTTAGTTCAGTGTAGACAGTGATAGCAGTTTGGAAAGCAAGGGTGTGTATGTGTGTGAGAGAGAGATTTTGCAACAGAGTACTGTAGGCTGTAATTTTAAAAATAAAATACTGGTGTGAGAGTTCTTCAGCTGTTCTGGATAAATCTTTTGACACTGGTGTGGGAAACAGTATAGCTGTTTTAGGAATTTGACATCAGATATGAATAATAAACAATTAAGTGATCTGAGCAGTCATTTTATGGTTGCTAATGAATACTGACTAGCAAGCTGAATGGGAATGCATATTCCAATCCACACCCTTAAGATGGGTTTTGCAGTTGTATGTTCAGTGTCCAGGAATGTTAATCACAATATCCTCATTTCACCCTCAAACTAATGTCTATTACCTTATTGTCAATCCTGTGTCAAACCTGCTTCTCTGTGTGGAATTTGTCTTGCTTCACAGGCAAAGGATTTATCAGGTACATTGTTGTTGTTGTTTGCCTTCAAGTTATTTCCAACTTATGATGACCCTAAGGCGACCCTATCATGGGGTTTTCTTGACAAGATTTGTTCAGAGGAGGTTTGTCCTTACCTTGCCTTAAGGCTTAAGAGCGTGTGACATGCCCAAGGCCACCCAGTGGTTTTCATGGCTGAGCTGGGAATCAAACTCTAGTCTCCATAGTCATAGTCCAGCACTCAAACCACTGCGCCACACTGGCTCTCTCAGGTACATTATGCTATAAGCTTATAGTATAAACTTGTATATGTCTAAGCACAGAGAGACAGTATAGCCTAATGGTTAAACCTCTGGGAGACCAGGGTTTGAATCCCCATGCAGTCCTGGAAACTCTTTGGGTGACCTTGACCAAACCACGCTCTCACTGGCTCAGAGGAAAGCGATGGCAAATGTCCTCTGAATAAATATTGCCAATAAAACCCTGATAGGGTCACCACAAGGCAGAGTTGATTTGAAGGCACATAGGAACAAATCTCTTAAGCATACATTTAAGTTTGAACAGACTGTAGACAATAAAACTGAACAGGAAAACTATTTTAACAAAACACCTTCTCTCTCCCAAGTTCTTGTCCGTTTTATAGTCGTGTTGGCTCTGAACATTTGGATCCTTGCAACTGTAGTGTACTACAGGAAAGGAGCTAAGAAGGTTGACTAAGATCAGAGATTCTTCAGCCTCTTTTAACTAGTGAGGACCAAAAGAAAGACTGGAACCAATCCATTTAGGACCAAAGTCTCATCATGCCAAATGTATACCAACATTCCATGCGATGGGAAGCTTCTGATATTTTTGGAATAAAGATGTCAGTATAAATTTATTAGCACAGTTCCAAAGTTTGTTGAGATGCATACCCTGGTGAACATTGTAAGAAACGTTGATGAATGGATAGTATTTTAGGACTGTACTACTTAAGAGTATGTTTATGTTTACAACTCTACTGAAATATGTCTGAGCATCCTTTCTAGAACACCACTTCTCAATGTTTCCATCAGATAACTTGCTGAAGCTGTCAGCATATTTCTCAAGACGGTCATATTCATAGCTGTTACTGTTTACCGTGAAAACAGTGTGGTCTTAAAACGATGATGAGGCTACAGCATCTTTAATAAGTATTTTGGATGATTTTCCCATTCCATCCCATCTGGGAAATCTATGCCACAGTTATAAATTAACTCATAACAATCTGATACTGTATATAAAAAGTAAACTCCTGGACTTACGTGATGTTACATGGGGAGTGAAATGCAAGTATCCATCTAAGAAGTCATGATTACAGTATTATACTTGATTGATAAAAGAAATTGCCCCTCTGAGAGGAAAGTTAGTTGTGTTCAAGTCCTACTTGCTACAAAAAAAGGCTTAAACTATGTTTACCTTTCTCTGGATTGGCCTATTAATCTGTTTTAGATGCATTTTTCCAATGCCAGCTGGTTCTTTACATCTTTTTTTGTTAGTGCCTGTAAAAGAGACAAAATGAATGCAGAACAAAGGCTCTTTCAGAACAGCTTCAGCTGTGAGAATGTTTCTTTTGAAACATGAATGTAAAAGCATAGGTTGTCTTCTTACAGTAAGGGTGGTATGAAAATCCCTGTACCTTAAACATAAGACCCGTTATGAATTTCTTCATGTCTGTCACTGTAAAATGTGTGTAGATTGTGTACTGTGAATGCTGATCACACTGGCTTTGCCAGAGGGCCACTTCTTCAGTCAAAATGGCACTACGTATAGCACAACAAAAAATCTATGTAGCTATTAAGTTGGATGGATGGATGCAAATTGAAGAAAATCACCAAGGTGTCAGCAATTTGAGGAAGACAACATAGGAGGCACAGTTCTTAAAAAGTTTAACTTTTTAAAGACTGCAACAGTAGTTCTGGTGTGTAACTGGCATTTAATGTTGAAAAATTTCTCAGAAATGAAGAATGGTAGTGTTTCCAACTATATGAATAAACCAGCAACTGTTTCTTACTCCACAGCGGCAACAAAGGGACAAAAATGTTTCTCAGCTGACTCTGTACAATCCATTTACAACATTTCTGAGCAAACTATGAAACTTGGTATGGATGAAACACCTCACTGTGCAAATAAAATGTTTTGTTTTTTTTTTTAAATTATATGCCATGTGTTAAATGGTTTTGATTCTATAGGCCACAGTGTTACTTTCATGGTGTAGCAGTTGTGACTTTTCTACAAGGTTTTTTTTTATTAGATTGACAACAGATAGGTATCCCTGCCAAGACTGGCTGGTGCATTTGGGTGATTTTTCATACTTGATGAAAACCAGTGTCATGTAGGGATTATATTTGTATTAGAGCACCAAATTCAAAGATTGAAATTTACTTCAGTTCTAGTTGAGCAAGCTATACTTCTCCAGCCTAATTTATCTCATGGGATTGATGGGACAATTAACTTGGAAATTCATTTTTATATCTTCTATTCTAAACTCTTAAGAGGGTTAGGGAACTGGTGCCTCCCCCCATCCCCAAATAATAATAACAACTTTATTACAGCCATTTGGCCATCCCCAAATGTGTTTTGGATAACCCCCAAACTTCTGGGCCACTGAGCATGCATACTACCTTAATCCAATATCTGAAGATCATTAGGTTGTCTACTCCAGCTTTAGAAAAGTTGAGATGAAAATGACAAAATAGTTAATACACAGCAGCAGATGAATGTCATCACTTGTCATTTAAAGGCACGAGGGTTTCAAATAGTTCTCTTGATGATAGTATTCCTTATAATATGAAATACAATACTCAGTTTAGATTCAGCTATGCCCTTGAGAATGTGCTGGCTTTAGAGCCATATTTGTAGCAGACACCCTTGGGCATGTGCGTGAGGCTATTTTGGCCTCCCTGTGCTGTTCTGAGCCTTTTTTTTTCCAATATAGGGTAACATCTGGATCACTTTCTGTAGAAAAAAAGGCCTATCATAAGTAGAGCAGAGCTTCTCAGCCAGAGTTTCCTGGAAGTCGCTAGGAGGTTCCATAAGTGATCACAACTGGAGAAAATTAAACAATCTATAGATATACTTTTAATGCAGGGGTTGCATGAGACCTGAAAAATATTTCAAGGGTTCTGCTAGTGCAAAAAAGGTTGAGAAAGGCTGCATTAGAGGGTATCTAAACATAAGTAAGATAGGTGCAAAATGCTGGCAATGAACATTCCATGCAAACAAGACTAATCTCTATGTGAATGCTTGTTAAAAACGTACAATGTCAGCCTATAGTGGGATTTATTCCAAATCAAGTTGTACCTGATCAAAGTCTAATGCATCCATTTTTAACTTGATGGCTCAGCTTTATGGTCCACTTCTTGCCTTTTTCATGCTGATCAGACCTGAGAGGTCACCCTTCATTCTCTGTGTGTATTGTTATTTTTCTAACAGATTCAAACACAGATGGGAATCAGCCCTCCGGCTGTAGTTAAACCGCAAGTCCCAGCATTCCTTTTCAATGGTGTGGAATGCTGGGAGTTGTAATGCAACAACTGGAGGGCCACATAATCTCCCACCCCTGGATGAGGTTCATGCAATATCAGTATTTCACATGTTGATGATCTTTAATAATTTTACTGAGTATGAAATTTATATCCTTCTCTAGAGAGGAGGTGCAGTAATGCTTACAATAATAATCTGCAAACAAAGATCAACATCTGGCACTTCATGACTCAAAATATATAATGTAAAACACTACTAGGTAATATTCCAAGAATTAAAAATACACATTTCTTCATAATATGAGAGCTACCTTTTAAAATTCTGAATGCTAAAATGACAGTTTTGTTTTATTTGCATGCTTTTATAAAAAATCAACTTGCCAACGTCAAAAATTATTTTATCTTACTGAAATAGTTTATTTAAAAATATATATATATTTCTTCCAATCCAGATCTTCCCACAAATTACAATTATATAAAATATGTATGCCTTCAGTGAAAGGAAACATTTTTTTTATTGTATACATGTTTAAACAATAAGCTTTGTATGCCAAATATGCATTTCTTAAAATATGCTGGATTCTTGCTGTGATAAATACTCTTTTGCTTCATCATGGGCTTTCAAGATAACTGAAATTTTTTTAAAGGTATGGGTCACATAACCTTTTTGAGACCAAGTGTATATAAATAATTATAATTGAATACATAGTGGATAAATCACAGTGTATTGATGGGAGCGGTGCATATAAGCTCTGGTCCGCTGGTAACATCTGTCACACATGACTTGCTGCAGTGAATTCTGATTCATTTCAAAGGGGTTTAATAAGAGGATATCCCAGTGTAAAGCAAGATCAACTTTAACTTCTCCACAAGCTTTCTGGAAACAAAGAGGAATTGCACAGGAGTCCTGTTTGGTGAACTACTATATGAGATACTAGGAACTGCAAGTCCAAAGTTCACAGTTGTGATGTCAAACAATTCCTGGTCCGCCTTCCAAACCTTGTTCCTATTACTAAAGAAAACACCCTAGTGAAATGTCTCATGCTCTTCACTAAAATGCTAGATTTGTTTTCCATTAGCACACCGTCACGCAACATATATCTATATATGCAAATATATGTATACATAGGGAGAAAAAAAAAGAGACCAAGGAGGAGGGTACAATAATTCTTTTTTTCTTTTTTACTGCCATCATGTTTAACATTATAGCATATTGTAGTTGTATAAAACATGCATTTTTCTGGGATAAATTATGGACATGGCATGAATGAGCTCACATAAATTATATTTTATACAAAATTAGAAATAAAAAATAATCAAATTAAGTGCCTCCAAGGCCTTTTCCTCCTATCTGTTCTCACACACAACTGAAATTCTCTTCCTATTCTTAAAGCCATGTGCCAAGAGAACAGGATTCAAAAAGTTTAAAATACATCTATAGTATGTCCCATTCATTAAGGGTTTGTAACAGTCCTTCAATATTGTGCGATGAAAATGTAAAAATAGTTATAGGTTTGTTTTTTCCTTCTTCAGAAATAAAAAACACCGAGGATAGTATGCAAAAAAAAGAAAGGCAGAATGAAGTTTCATAGCACTTAGTAAGGGTAATATAAGTCAACAACTAATATTGAAGTTTGTACAAAGGGCTGGATGGAAAATTATGTCTATGCACGAAAGCTATATATTAGGTTCTAATACTACTAGTTTGTTGTTTCTGAAATCAATACTCAGCTGACCCTCCCTCCCCTTCCAAACCCATTAGATATACATTCAGAACAAACTGACATTGATATAAACTATTATATGTAAACATAGTGCACTATATTGTTCTGCCACAAAGCAAAATTGCATTCTAAGAGCTGGTAAACTGCATCCACTTTCTCTCTCTTAAATATCTAGAATGGGCATAGACTTTAAGGGAGCAAAATTAATTTAAGGCATTCAAAACTGGTAAAACAGGACTGCCCATTAAGTAGTAACTGAAGTGAGTATATACTTGGAGCATCTCATTATAGTTTGCTGCTGAGCACAGACATGCAGCTATACAGGTAAGAATGATATAAACTTCAACAGTATGGCTTTATACAAGTGCATAGTTGCAACTGCAGTTCATGGTATATGAATAATATGTATAAAAATAAAGTGGAAAGTTTTTTTTAAAACCCTCTTGCAGCATTACAGTACAATATACATATTTACACACCAAAACACATTCACACACAGTATAATGGTCACTTTTTTAAGATGCAGTCTTCATCAGTGTGACAGACCCCCTTCCCTCCCGCCACCCTAAACCCCAAATCCCATCCTCTTTCTTCTGGCAAATTTGCTGGTGTAATTTCTCTTTTTAAAAAATAATAATACCCCCCCCCCAAAAAAAAAAAAAAAAACAGATCAGGGATAGATTCTTCATGCCTTTGCTTCCTTTCGTGAAATGTAGTGTGAGTCATTCCAAGGTAGATTTTGTGGAAGAGTTTAAGCATATCCTTGCACTATCACCCACCACTCCTAATTTTGATCAGCCAGCCAGCCAGATTACATTATGAAAACACACACAGGAATTATTAGTAAGCTGTATTGCAGCAAAAAAACACACACCTCCCTGTAAACTTCTGATATATATATTTATATATAACTGTCTTTCAGGAACATATATATATATTTTTCATAAAAATTTGGGATATGATGTTTCAGTCTTATTTCAACAGGAAGAAAATTGCCATCAACAGTATCTGCATTCACAGAAGGCAGTTAGCTGGGGGGGAAAAAGAAAAATATTTGGTCAGTAAATGCAATCAAATTTATTTCAAAGCAACAGAATTATTTCTGATGAAATTAGTTCCACTTGCAGGCCCTAAAACAAACGCCAAGCCAGAAGCAGCATGAGGAAATTACTCCATCTTCCACCCAACATGGAAGAGGCTAGCAAAGCAGGGGGATCCTTTACCTGCTTTGCACACCTACTTGAAATATTTCAAAGTCCCCTCCTTCTGACTTTAAACAAATGGCAATCCATTTACTTCTATTTCGGCCCCAAGCAGATGGGCAGGATAACATGGGCCAAGCCCCCGCCACTGCACCATGAACCCACTAATGCCTGGCACCCTGCATCTGCCGCTGCAGATGTGTCTTTAACAAAAGACCCGTGTTGCAGCTCATAAGGGTAGAAATGGGGTGCCTGACTACACCCACATGATCAGGTGCCCCATTTGACATCATGGGCCGTAACGGGTATTTTTTAGTGAATATGCAACAGCAGAGGCAGGTATGGAATATGCTGGCTGTCGCCGTAGAGCAACACTGTTTGACCCACACTAAGGCCCCTTTGAGTCAGGATCAGTCCAATTGCTAGCTTAGCATCTGGACAGGCCAATCCAGGCTAATGGCTTGTATCATCTGTATAGGACAACACAAGGCCAGGGTGAGCATGGACCTTTTGACACGTGCATACAGGCCCTTAGTTTAATGGATACCAAGCAGAATGTTTCCCTCTCTTTCTCCTACTTCAGAAAGTCTGTGTTTAAAAACTCGGACTTCTGCATCTCTTGGTCCTTCTGCAGTTAGGGAGAAGGCTCCTTGTTTTGTTCTATTACGTCTTTTTCTTCTGAACAGATTAGTGCAGAGCCACCCACTTTGTTATTACAAGGAATTATACAATAACTGTTGCAACTGAGATTAAGCTGTCCTGTAAGCTTTCACTGTGTAACGCCCACGTTCCATGGGATGACACTATTCCCTTTCTAAAGGGGAATATAGTGGGAGGAGATGACACCCCCATTAAGATCTTACTGGGAAAGAATACATATTCCATCTCTTTCTGTCACTGCAAGCTGAACACAACTGATGAGAAAGTGAAGAAGAATCTCTCTCTTTCTCTTTCCCTTTCACATTTAATCATTTTCATATTCATACCTGTAAAGTGTGACTTGTTCTATTTGGAGAATCAGAAAACATGGCCCTCTTCTGAGGCAGTGGCTAATCTTAAAGATGGGGTATAGGAGAAGGGGGAAGACTGGAACTCTCCATCCTCCCCCCCTCCACTCTCAAGTGATAAAAAGGCCTAGCGGCGCAGTGGTTAAATGCCTGTACTGCAGCCACTTATTCACAAACTGCAAGGTTGCGAGTTCAATACCTGCCAAGGGCTCAAGCTTGACTCAGCCTGGCATCCTTCTGAGGTTGCTAAAATGTGTATCCAGCTTGCTGGGGGCAATTAGCTTACACTTTGTAAACTTGTACTGTGCTTAAGTACAGTGATATGCAGTACACAAATGTACTTGCTACCTGCTATAGGCATACATCTAGTGAAATAAAAACAGTTGCTAACATTTGTAATTCAATGTCTTTGTAATGCAGCTTACATCACACATGAATTGTTAGAAAAATGAAAAGGCACACCAATGCAAGGAAAGCCAAGGCATACATAGATGTTGCAGAACTACCTGCAAAAACACCATGTGCAAGTCACTACCAAAAATGAAAAGTTGCACAACAATTCAAAACATATATGTTGGTGCCCAGACCTGAGCCTGAGTAACATAAAAAATGGAATAAATATATAATTTGATTTGATTAAAAATAAGATACACAGAAAATTAACAATACACGACAAACTGGTAGACATGGATTTTTAGAATTGTAATTTCAAGATACTTCAGGAGTCGGGTAACATGCATCATCATATGGTTTTGGATATTGCTTTAACTCATGAAGTTAACTTCAAGGGAATTTTAAATTCACACTTTTCATCTAATGAGAAAAATCCAAGCAGCATGCTTCATTTTAAGAAAGCCAATCCATTCTCCTCTAGATACCATTTACCTCTTCAGAACAAACACGTTATCATCATCGCTATCATCAAGATCGTTATCGTTCCCAGCATCATCAATATTAAAATCAATATCAAAATCAATATCATCAAATGACCAATCCCAGTCTTTACATGCCATATCAATCAATCTGTAAAATGAGGTTTTAAAGTTTGTGAGCCACAGTCCACTTAAAATGCTTCGTAATATGACAATTATAGCAACACACATTTTTGTCCTCATGCATCATTATTTTGACACGTTGGCTGTGACCAAGAATCCATAGTGTATAGATCCTATGATTTCCTATCCCTGGCTATTAGAATTAAAAAAAAAAAAACAGTAAAAAAAGCATTCCAATTTATTGATGGAAAGCTTCCTACCATACAGATAAGAGACTTTAGAATCAGTAGATGTGATGCTGAGCTTCTTCTTCCCTGCTCCTTAGCTCCACACACACACTGTGTTAGAAGCTTCTCAAGTCTGAAATTGAGGGTGGTGTGGTGGGGAAAACTAGTATATTCCCTGGAAGTTCAAGGGGTTGTGCTAGAAAATAGTAACTCAGCTATCTGCCTGCAGACAAAGATCTAACAGTATTGTTCTGTCCAACTCTCACCTATAAACAATAGTTTCAGTTCAAATAAGGACAGGTTGAATACCTGTAGTTGTAGTGCTTCGAGTGGTCATCTGTGAACTCACAGAGACCACAAAGAAAAAACTTATCTTCCTGTGTGTCTTGGAAAAATAGTTTAAATGTTGAAGCTCATACAAAAATTATTTGTACGTGAGTCTCCCTTTGTAAAACAAAATCTAATAATTTAGCAAAAAATATGGCCGCCAGTTAACACTCAATAAATATGAAATGAAACAAATACATTTCTGTACAATAAATATTATTATTATAATTTTGAAGAACAATACAGACAGGCTCAGATACGATTTAGTGCTAAATGATCACTTAGTAGTCTACGAGTGAGCCTCAAGTTCTCTTTCCCCTCCAACATCATTCCTCCCTCAGTCTTCTGGCATACATATAATGCAGCAACTCTCATGGCTTTTGCTTGTTCAGTAACATAAGACGGAGTACCCCCTCCCAAAGTTCTCTGTATGAACCAGACAACAGGCAGCAGTATTCAAATTATGCGGGTTGCAGATCAGGCAGAGACTACGAAGTACAGGCTGCACAGTGCAACTTGTACTTCCTCCATAGTTCAAGAAGTTAAGAGACCTTCCCTAAATTTTCTGCAATGCACTGAGAGTTTAGGAGAGGGCCTTTCAGTGTGTGCACTGTTGACATCCTAGGACTGGCTTCATCAACGCCATCCCTCCTGATGAGATGGTACCCAAAAAATAACATCATATACATCTCAACATAGGTCACCTCAGAAGAAATGTTTCAAATAGAGAAGGCAGTTCTTCAGAAACCTCAACTGTCTAAGTCAAGGCTTTTTGTACTACAGGCTAATATTCCCTTATCCAAAATGCTTGGGACCAGAAATGTCTTGGATTTTGTTTTGGTTTTTTTGGATTTTGGAATACTTAATGAGATATCCATAAGATGGCACCAGAGTCTAAACATGAAATTCATTTATGTTTTGTATACACATCCTACACATTGCCTGAAGATATTTTTATACACAATATTTTAAAATAATTTTGGGAATGAAACAAAGTTTATGTACCCTGGACCAACAGAAAAGTAAAGGTGTCACTATCTCAGTCACTCATGAAGTTAATTTGGGATTTTGGAATATTTTGGAATTCTGGATAAGTGATACTCAACCTGTGCAAGCTTCCTGAAATGAATGACCTGTTAAATCAATCAAAGAGCCAATTTTTCATGGATCCAAAACTTATCTGAAAGGTTAAACTATACATGTGAGTAAGGCACTTCAATGATGGTGGACATCTCCTTCTTTGGAGGGGTTTAAATAAGTTGAATGACTTTCTTTTGGAGTTGTGTATTTCCGCAAGGCAGGGGGCGGATCTATATGACTGTTGCAATCCCTACTGACTGCAATGAATACTTGTAAAATTAATTTACTTATTCCTAAATTAAACACCTTTTAAAAACAAGTACTTATTAGTAAAATATTAGGAAATCTTTGTACTCTTCCCCAGATCGAAAGACCTCATCCACTCAAGTTCTATGACTGGCTGTAGGGGTTTTTTTCCCGTTTGTTTTTTTCTTACTACTTGCTGAGCACCTATATCAGTTATCATTTTAAGTGTTCAGCGATTGTGTTTGAGTATACACATTTTTGTTTAATTGTTTTTAGAATCTTTTTTCATTTTCCACACTACCTCTGAGTACAGTCAGCCCTTGGTATACGACAGGGATCCGTTACGGAACACACACCCCTGCAGATACCAAAATCCGCCAATACTTAAGTTGCATTGTCCTCAATGGTGGCACATGCACACGGCTGCACCACTATTAAGAACAGCCTCTGTTGTTCTGTGGAGGCACATGCACACAGTCATGCCACCACTGGGGACAACGGAACTTAATGGCAACGCATGCGCCACCAACACTAACAGTCCCTAATGATGGCATGGCCATGCACACAGGCTACCACTGGGGAGAATGCGGGCTTGCCCCCTTGGATGCTTGAATCAGCAGATGGCAAGTCTGACGATACGAGGGCCAACTATACTTCACTTGTGGATAGAAAAGTAAGATTTGTAATAAGTAAAAACATTCTGCAGGCAAAACATTGACGGCTTGATTCAATAAAGATTATGGGTCAGGATAAAGAACCAAGTGGTCACAGTTAAGTGTGTGTGTGTGTGTGTGTGTGTGTGTGTGTGTGTGTGTGCATGTGTGCACCTTCAAGCCATCTGTCAATTAGGAATCTCATAGGGTTTTCTTAGGCAAGGAATCCTCACAGATGGTTTTGGCCAGTTCCTTCTGCTGAAATATAGCCTACAGCACTTGGTATTTCATGGACAGTCTCCCATCCAAGTATTAAGCAGGGCTAAGTAGTTAGCATTCCAGATCAAATGGGGTCCGGTGCCTTTAGGGTATTTAGGCCATGGCTACAATTAAATACATTGCATGAATGTTGTGTGCTCCACTGCTCTCAATGAAATTTAGAAGTGCAACTAACTTTCTCTAATTGGATTAGACTCTGTCTTGTACATTTTGTTGTTTTTTTTAAAAAAAAATTCAATACACTTTCAATATTTTACTCATACATCTGCTGTTATTTTGTATGCAACAAATGCCAAACAGAAAAAAGCACGAAATGCACAGAAATGACCTTTCATGCCATTTGGGTCATACTCAGAACTGATTTGTCATTAAATGACAATATTGCTTTTGTTCTTCAGTTAAAAAAACATCCGTAATGTTGGTTAACAGCACTGTAAGACAGTGCAATATCACTATATTTAAATCTTTTAAAAGTGTATATTTTTTAATATCAATTTATTATCTACACTCCCAGGTAATGAGCTAATTATTATACCACTATCATTCAACAAGTATTGTCATTTAGGCCTCATCGCCATGTTCTCATGGTTAATTCTCACAGTTAACGTGCTTCAGTCACAGGTCCCTATTACTTACTGTTGAAATATTAAATAAACAACACAGTATAGGGGGAAAAAACACAACTCAGTGAAGAATAATTCGAAGGACAGGCCCAGAACTATAAAAGAATAAAATAAAATACATCTGTCACAAAATAGTAACAATCAAAATATGGTATGTACTGTATTCATTCCAAAGATTCATCACATGTAAAACAAATTCTGATCCAGAAATCAGTATTTAGGTCTCCAAAATTTCCCAGTGGAACTAGAATACCATTTAGTAGACATACTCTTGAAGTTAATTTGCAGCTGGCACCTGATGTAAAATGTGGGGGCTCACTCAACAGGAGCGGGAGACTTAAAGAAAACTCTAAGAAAATTGCTGAAGTCGTCAGTAGACTTTCAAGTCCAACAGAGGATTGCTATTTTGACCTATAAATTATACATGTTTTTGGGGTGTACATCTCAGCAAATGTACAATGTTACATGGCTGTCACTTTCTCAAGTGAAGAAAAATGGCACCACCAAGAAGCATATTAAAAAAAATTCAGCAAACAAAAAATATTCACAACTGAAAAATAATCTATATTATAGAATATTAGTGTATATAATATAATATAGACTATATAGCTAGAATATATAGAATATAATATAGAATATATAGCTAGGCTAATCCTCATTAGCTGTCCTCATCTGAATGTACAGAAAGGATACAAACAAAATAGCCACCATGACCACCATATTCTGATACAAGAAAACAGGAAAGCATTTTACAAATTCTATATACAAAACTCTGTTACCTTATATAATAGTTACCGTATTTTCCGGCATATAAGATGACCTCCAAGTCGTGTGCAGGCAGCACCCTGACCTACTATAGGCTGAATTAAGGGGGTCTGGTGCCCACACGCACCAGTTTGAGGGGGCCTCTGTGGAGGTCTGGAAGGCGGGTGTCGCAAGTGGTAGTACAGCCTCCCGCGGTCCGTCCCCAAAGGGCACTAGACGTCACAGAAGAAGCCACTGGAGCGGATTATCCTGGGTGGTGGCAGCGGCAAGGCATAAGGGGCCAGCTCTTTCCCTCGGCCCGACCATCCCTCTCCCGCCGGACCGGCTCTGGAGCCGCTTCTCCGTCACCTTTTCCGGCATCTAGCCCCCGAAACCAGCAATGGCGGCGAGAGCCCGCAATGACCCCCCCCCCCCCCCCGGAGACGTGGCTATGCCATTTGGCTGTCTCTGTGGAGGCCGCCAAACACAACCCGGCGTATAAGACAGGGGTAAAAAGTCATTTCATACGCCGGAAAATATGGTAGCTTTTGTTCCCGTAACAGCAGAAAACTCTCAAGGTGGCTTCTTCCCAGCCCTCCCTACGATTCAGGCAAAAAAGAATGCTGTACAGCAACTTGCCTGATCTTGAATGTCTATTCTGATACAGTAAATCAGATAGATTTTAAATATAGCTCTCATTTGATTTCTTGAGACTCTGAAGAAGTCTCCTTCAAGCTCAGGTAACCTTACTTTAAATGGAAGACATCACAGGACATGCTGCTAATTGACATCATTAAAACAAAGGATTCCACTGCTTCAATGCTTTCACTAATGCAAAGCCAAAAATAATCATTTTACTGCTTTGCTAAGTGGGTTTAACTTGGACTTTAGCCTTGGACTTCCTAAGCCGACTCCTACAGTATGTACTGGCCATTTCTCCCTTTGCCCCAAACATTCACAAAACAGATTAGAAGGTCTCCTGGGAAAGATAGCTATTTTACCAGTAGCAGCAATAAAATGCTGTCATGCTGGGTGCTACACTTGAAAGGCCCTTAGACCAATATCTACAAGTCTTTAAGTGAAATTTAGAAAGTATTAGCAATTTCTACTGGCCATAATAACATTTTCTTATAAAACATTGCAGTATTGTGTGTGTGTGTGTGTGTGTATAATTTTACCTTGGAGGGAAGCCTTCCTTTTTATTTGGAGGAAGCTGTTTGCTTGGCCGTCTGATAGACTGGTTTGGCTGTACCTTCATGGAAGTTCTTGGTGAAGAGCGTGCAAATGGGTCTGGTGCTGGAGGTTTCTTGGGAATCCTTTTCCCCAGGCGGCTCACCCACTTCTGTTGATCCTCTGTAGAACTGGCTAACAGCAGTAGATTCTTTGCAGTTGATATATCATAATTCACTGAAACATATTAAAAACCAGCAACTTAGAATGCAGATACAGAAATCAAACTCACTGTACTTGGATGAAAAAATAATAACCAGGTTCTTTATGTCCTATCACAGACACGTACGTCCTGTCAAAGCTGGTCAATTTTAAAGAGTCACTGGTTTAAACATGTGCTTAACCCTCCCAGAAAGCATAAATTTGAAAACGTTTTTATCTTGCTAGCATAAAACAAAATCCAGCCAAAGAGCAGTCAAATGACAAGACAGATTATATAAGTGTAGACGACATACACCACAACCCCCCAAATTCATCTACAAGGGATGTTTAGGGTGGGGAGGGCAGTCTGACAGGGTAAAAAAGACATAAAATTTGAAACAACTAATAAAAAAAATCATGCTAGCATCTACTCATATTCTGAATACTGCATGTTTTTACAATGACTTAGAAAGACACTGTATGGATCTAATTTTATATACAAACATAGCACACTTGCTCTAACAAACCAATCACTACTGGACTTCACAGGATGTGGGAGATTCATCTGACTGTTCCAACCAATCAACCAAAGTTATCTGCTAGATACCTTTGCAAGGCGCTATGATCTCTTCTTTTTTATCCATGTGATCTTTATGGCATTTGATGTGGCAACGACGGCACTCCAGTGCAGGAGGAGGTTTGAACATGTGCCATAAGGGCTTCATACAGGCCTCACAGTTGGTAGGAAAGTGATATAGTGTAGGTATGAATTCATGTCCCTTGTGGCAAATATAGTTTGATTTCTCTCCTGCTGATTCCACTGGAAATTCCTGCTCCTTCTTGCTTTCTCCTTCGTTATCGTATAGAATCTGGATCATACACAGAGAGAACATGCCAGTAATTCTTGATACATGAGCAATCTTTTTCAAGGAGCCAAATGTTTTTTTAAAAAATCAGTTTTATTCATTGAAAATTGCTGTGCATTGCAGCCAACTAATTATACTGTGGACTTCTTTCAAAGCTATGCAGTAACATCACTTTCAGATACAGTGGGACCTCAGTATCTGCGGGGAATCCGTTCCAAACCACCAGCACCCTGTGGAGACTAAAATCCACAGGGCCTCAGGTCCCATTGTCCCCAATGGCAGTGCATGCACACAGCCGCACAGCCATTAGGGACAACGTGATTTCCTCCGCTGTCCCCAATGGCAACATGTGCATGCAGCTGTGCTGCAACTGGGGACAACGGATGCTGTCCCTAATGGTGGTGTGGCTCCATGCACACACTGTCTGTTACTGGGGACAACGTATGCGTGCCATCCGCAGATGCTTAAATCCGCAGATGGAAAGTACGCAGATACCAGGATCCCACCATATGTCTAAAAATCAACTTCCAGATTTCATCTAGTAGTAGAAGTCTTTTATAATCTATTTTCTTATTTAATTGAGTTAGAACTAATTAGTATGTTGTACCATGATTTCCTGTTTAATTCAGGCCTCTGTGTCTTGGATATCTGTTTCCAGTTCATGGAGATGTCAGTGAGATAAAGAGAGGTGGGATAAAACACACTCATGGACTTACTCCCACTTCCAAAAGTATGTAGGTTCTACACACCCAATGTTCATGCTAACAAAAGAGCCTCAGAAACAAAACAAAAATAATATTTTTTATTTATTTTTCGCCTCTCCTCAAATCCAGAGGAGAATGAGACTACTGCTGATCGATGATGGGCCGGCACAGACCGGCTCTAAAAGCTGGTTTCCCAGCAGTTTGGGGTTGTGGCATTTAAAGATCATATGGCCCCAAGATGTCTTGAAGCCACCCAGTCAATCAAACAGTGGCAGCTTCAAGGTGTCTAGGGGGCATAGTGTTTAGATGCCATGGAACTGCAGCAGGGCATCTTAAACCCAGACCAAATTGGAGCAGATCTTCTCGTTTGGGCCAGCTTCTCAGTGGATTGGGGCCGCGTTATGTGCCTGCTTTAGCCTCAAGGCATCTTGGGCGGGGTGGTTTCAAGCCACCTCTTCATTCCCGTCTGTTCTGCCCCATGAAAGGCTGATTCAAACTGCTTAGTAATATAAAGAATACTTGCAACTCCCAGTAAACTTATTTGATGTACACAGATTGATGTAAATCTTGAATGCTTTATGCAAAGTCTTTGGGAACAGGGAGGTTAAAGAACAGGGAAATATGTCTTCCACTACATAATGGACATGTAAAGGCCTAGAAAAGAACTGGAAAAATGCAGTGAAAACATTTTCCCTTACCTACTCATTTTTTTCTCTCTAATGACTTTTATTTTTAAATTCAAATGGAAAAAATGGTGCAGAGAGGAAGAAAAAACTTTCTCCTACCACTGTAGATCCATATTTATCATCAAAATGTGCTCTTTGTAGCTAAGTTGCTCTCTGAAGCAGGTTGGGGGAGGAGAGACATGGGGAGAAGATGATACTTCAATACTATGAGCAGCTACTTGCTCATGGAACACTGTATTTCTGTTGAAATAAACTTTATGGCACTGGGGATAGGCTTGCTCTATAAATTTCATAAACATGCTGAAGGCCATAACTTTACATGCTAAAGTATAAATAATGCATATTGTGTTGCTAAAGCAGTAAATCAAGTTTATTTTTCATTAAGAAGTAATCATTAAAGATGATGGAATACTCCATCTTCCTCTCCCACCCAGCCTAATTTTTTTGCTAACAATACCTGGAAAATCCTGGGAATATCCTTGGAATCTGCTCTGTATACATCTGTTTGCGTGACAGGTCGAACATGGAATACTTTGCTATAATAGCGTGAATGCAGAAAAATAATAAAAATGTAAGATGTGAATATTAAAGAATATAATTCTAAATTACTAGTGTTTATGGAAACATTATCATTTACTTATGTACCACTAACCTATTGTTTTAAACTTTACTAAAGAAGATTCTACAATGAGTGTATTTTTGAAACTGACAAATATTACTTCAATAATATTTGCATCACTCATTTTCTATGTATTCTTTAGACAAACAGCAAGTAATTCAACACAAATAACAAGAAATGGCTATAAAATGAATGCTATTATCTTGATTGGACCCAACAATGAGTAAAGAATCAATATTAAAAATAGATCAGCCTCACCAACCTGATAGTATCCAGATGTTTTTGGGTAATACCTCCCATAATTACTAGCCAACTGCTATGATGGCGGAGGATGCTGGAAGTTGCAGGTGAAAGCATCTGAAGAGACATCTGTTACCTTTCCTCCCTTGGGTTGCTTATCTCCAGAGACAGGTAAAGGTGTCTCAAGTAAAGGATTTTATTTAACCATCTCTTTTTCAATTACTATCCTTTTTTCAATGAACATGGCTCAAGGATGCAGTAACCTCCATACAAATTTCTAACAGCTACATGGATCATCAATGCTTCTGGCAATTATGGGCTAAATTTAACTGGCAGTCACAGCTAGAGTAGATCCACTGAATCAGTGGGAATTTGTTTAACTCAAATCTCATGTAATTTTCAGAGAATTAAATGTGTCTACTTGGTTGGCACTAGCAACCAGGTTTAGACCCAATATGTCTGCCTTGTGTTATTTACATGTGTTGCTCACAGAATGCTCAGAAACACTAACTATTTGGCACATCCCCCACTCAAGTGTTTCTAATTTGGAATGAAAACCATACATAATTCACCACAGACACACTCACCAGCTTTTGCATCACACTAGTAACAACTAATTTTGGGGAGCTTTTTTTAAAATATAGTTTAAGGGGAGTGTTAATATAAAACTTAATCCCACTCAAAACCAATGACTGGAAAACAAAGAGAAAAGGGAGGGGCTGGAGGATGTGATCCTGCACCCAACTTTCTTATGTCTACTATGGCTTAAGGAACTTGGGTAAACAAGCCCTACCATATTAATACAGTAGAGTCTCGATTGTAAGACATAAACGGGGCCGACTAATTGTCAGATACCCGAAAATGTCAGATAATCCGGAGGCTCATTTTGTCCCCAACGACAGCACGCATGCACCCATGCTGCCATTGGGGACAAAAGTCCCTCCCCTCCCCTCCTCCCTCCCTCCTTCTTCCCTCCCTCCTGCTTCCTCTGCGGCGGTGGATCTTCCCTTTTCCCCAAAGGGCTCTTTGAAGCCCTTTGAGGGAAAGGAAAGGGAGGCAGGGATGAAGAGGACTCGGCGGCAGCGGAGGAGAGGCCTGGCCCAAGCAGGGAAGATAAGAAGAGAATGAGGGAGGGAAGGGGTGAAGGAAGGAAAACGGAGGTAGGGAGGAGGGGAGATGGCGAGGGGAGGGGAGGGACTGTTGTCCCCAATCCGATGTCCCATGCTTCTTTGTGAGTGCGCCTCGCAGGTGGTGCGCTCACAAAGAAGCATGGGACATCGGATAATCCAGAACATCGGATAACCGAAGGTCAGTTAACCAAGACTCTACTGTATATACTCTATAATAAATTATAATTTGCCAGTTTCCATACATCATTAATTGATATAATTTAAATAATGTATTTTCTCTTAATTCAAAATATTTTTTCCCAAAGTCTCTGAGAATTTTAATGTAAAATTCATTGTTGTTGTTGTTGTTGTTATGTGCCTCCAACTTATGGCAACCTTAACACAAACCTATCACAGAGTTTTCTGGGGCTAAGAATGTGTAACGTGCCCAAGATCACCAGTGGGTTTCCAATTGGGCCCTGGTCTCCAGAGTTGCAGTCCACTGCTCAAAACACCACGCTAGCTAAGTGTATTACACTAATATATTATCTAAAGCAAATTAATAAAATGAATAAAGTTTTCTAGTAAACACATACTCAATGTCTAAGACCATGTAAGGATTTGATTGTTCTTTATCTTGCTCACTATGGTAGAATAGGACCTTCTTGCTGCTAACAACCACATACTGTTGAGAAAAAGAAACAAATATGGGTCACAATTTTTCATTTTGAATTCTACAAACTCTCTCTCTTCCAAGGCAATATTTTTACAATGTAAAGATATATCATAAAACCTGGATCTACATAAATTATTATTTGAACCTATCTGAGTACTAGTTAAATTTTTTCTTACAATGGCATATATTGATTCACAATTTATGTTACAACTGACAAAACAAGTAAGTGATGTTAACAACATAAGGAGTAAACAAAAAGCACACATTATCAAAGAGTTATGAAGTGGGAAGTGTCAAAATATGGACTATTTTAAAAAAAAAAAAACCTACATGGTGGGGAACCTTACGCACCTGCAAATGTGCTCTTTCTGCGATTTTTGGCTTTCGGTTGGGTATCTTGAAGTTGAATATTCAAAATGTGAAAATTTAACTACTCTCTTGCAAAATACATAACCTTTATATGACCTTTGCCTGTATCTACAAACAAATATCTCCCCTTGCACAATGGTTCCCTATCTTTTCTATCTCAAGTTCCACCAATGTCATTTTTAAAAACTGGAATCCCACCATGATAGAAACAAATGGTCCACTTTTTCCAGGAAGAGCATTTCTATATTTACTGGCCTTGTGATATTATATTTATCATTTATAGTAAGGTTTAAAGACATAAAAAAAATTGCTGCAGTATTGTTGTGAGTAAACACACACACACAAATAACCCAAAATAGTAATTCCACTGGTAGTGGAAAACTGTAATATATTTTAACAATAAATTCTAGTGCTATGGTAACTGTAAAACACAAAGAACAAAAAAATTGTAACAGTACTGTATTGTTGAGATGTTTATTGCTCTGACTACTGTTTCACCTTTTTTAAAATTATATTGTCAGTGTATATAAGCTATGTTTAGGTATCTGTATTTAACAGTATTGTTGTTTAATTGTGAATTTTTTTAAAACAAAACCTTTGGAATGTACATTTTAATCAACTTCTATTTTTAATTTTGTAAACTGCCTTGGGTTCCTCGGTGGGAGAATCATACCGGTAGGTTATAAATGGAATAAATAAACAATAAACAATAAATAACGCAAGTTGACTGGGTCCCATTTGTGGTAAATGCACCATTGCTTGAGAAGTACTATTCTCAGTTCTTCTGAATTAAGAATTCTCAAGAGCTCATGTATATTAAATGTAACATGTAGCCAGCCTCAATCCTGAAAAGCAGCAACAAATCACAAGCAGTAATTAATGCTCTGGGCTTGTTTCAGCATAAAATGACAGAAGGTTCTGCATACCAAAGTAACATCTTTAAAACATTACATTTCTTACCTTTCTCACCCATCCAAATTTCTTTGTGTTGTTTCTGGCAGGCAACGATAGCCAACCCTCTAATCTTGACTCTGGAGAGTATTAAAACGAACAAATGTTTAAAGAAATGTTATTATTTAGGCATTTTATTTTCATGAAAGCATGCCAAGCTGAGAAAAATGTTTTTTCTAAAAGGCATGCTCATCTGAAATTCTTCTACAAGTTAATACTGCATCATATACAGCTGAAATTACATAGGCAAAACAAACAACGTTCTAGTTATAAGACAAGACCACTACACATTCCTATTAGTAAAGATTTTGTGTCTGATAGCAGATACATATATAAAGCTTTTATTATTGCTATGATTCATTCCATTTTATTTTGCAAAAAACATCAGTTGCATACACATCAAAGTTCTCCTGCTGCTATACTTTTAGATTAATGAACACATACTTGTAGTAATGAAATCTAATTACTGCACAGCTGCAATAATACAGTTAGCCCTTCACGTTTGCAGCTTTGACTTTTGCAGATTAGTATGTTCTCTTTAGTAATCTCTAAGTCCTCCAATGTGACTCTGCCAGAGGTTGACCGTAGAGTCACACTGAAAGACCTAGAGATTCCTACAGAAAGCACTTCTCTAGGCATTTATAGGTCTTCCAGTATGATTCTATGATCAACTTCTGTCAGATGTTGATCATAGACTTTCGCTGGGAGGACCTAGAGATTCCCTTTAAGTATGGAGCTAGGACTGAGTATCTTGGTTTTTAGCAGAGCTTTTCTAGAATTCACTGCCACTATTTCATCAACATTTGCAGCAAATTTACAATTGGCTGTTTTAATAAAGATGAATAAGGAGTATTAACTGAGGTCTATTAATGGCTTTCTTATTTTACTTCTTCAGTTCCATAAAAAAAGTGGTGCAACTTTTGGGGATCGCTTAAGGTGATTTTTCTTTAAAACTGTGTGTGTCCCCTGCTTTTAAAATTAAAATACGCTGGGTTTTGAAAAAAATGTGGGTAACTGCTGCCCCAAATTCCGCAATACAGGGCCATCTCCTGGCCATGACCTAGCCATGCCTTGGTCCATCATAAATTAGAAATACAGGCCATATTTTGCTGAGCTTTGTTTTTGTTTTGATAACACTTTTTGTTAGCAGTTTCACAAATAAAAATCACATTTATATTCTAAGGTAGCGTTGCTAATGCTGACTGAAACCCAGGACAAATATGTATGCATGCACAGATACTCCACAATTAAGAGAACCCTGCAGTTTCTTAATTGTTGGTTTTCCAACTAGCTCTCCATCAATTCAACAAATGATGGGCTTTAAATTTTCGGAGGTGGGCATATAGGGAAAGCATATGCTACATTTTGCAAATACTCCGGTTATAGTTCATTAATTAAGGAATGATATCATGACAGATACAGAATCATGTATGGCAAAGCTGAAGGGGAGTCTCCATTGAGAAAAGCCATCCCAGTCACTTTACTTTGCCGCAGAACAATTTCAGTCCAAGCTTTTCACCAAAAACATTGGTTAGTTAATTATTCTAAGCATTCCAAAAATTCTACTCCAGTTCCACAAACATGAATACTATTTAGGTCTGCCTTCCCAGTTTTATTTTTGTAGGCATTCCCCTCTCATCCTATAGAAGCAAAAGGTCTGTTTAAAAGAGGGATGGAAAACCTGTGCCCCTTCAAATGTTGGTGTACATTATTTGCTATTACAGTCAGCTCTTGATATCCACTGATAATTTATCCATAGATTCAACTATACATGGTTTGAAACTATTCAAAAGAATATAAATTTCAAAAAACAAAACTTGATTTTGCCATTTTATATGAGGAATACCATTTTACTATGCCATTGTATTTAATGGGACATGAGCATCCACTGATTTTGGTATCCACGGGGGTTCGTGGAACCAAACCCCAGTGGATACTATGGGGCCACTGTTTCTCTGCTCACTGGCCATGCTGCCTGGAGCTCTTGAGAGTTGGAGTCCACCTTCTAGATAGCCACAGGCGCCTGACCAGTGTCTAAAGTAAATTCTCCACAGTCTCTAATGATCTGTTTCACAGACCATTCAAATATTTTCTATGTTGGGTGATTCTCTTCTAACAAACCACACAATTAAAATGTACACTGATAAGAGAAACAATGTCTAGACAATAGCAAATACAGTGCGCCCAGGCCATATGCGAGCACACTATATGCGGGCGGCTTTCAGCTTCCACAAAAGCCGCACAACAGTAGAAGGAAAGGTGCCTGTGCCCGTGGCGCCACATGTACGTGCCCTATTGTTTCTAATGGGGCGCAAGCATATGCCGATTTCCCCTTACGCAGGGACATCAAATTCACTGTATGATGAGGAGAGCTGCCAATGAAAATGTGTAATGAGCTTACAGATTTGCATAGCTAGATGAAATTATAACAACTGGAAACTCAAGAAAGTGAGTTCTGAAGTGGAGCCAGCCTGTTAATTTTGCAATACCTTTAATTTGCTGCCTGCACAGCCATTTTGAATGTACAACTTCTAATTTCTCTGCTAATTTCCTACAGAAGAGTCCCAGGCCATGCTCAGTATAGTTAAGATTAAGTGGATTCATTGACTGGCTTTTAACTGACTACATTTAAACAGTTTTGACAGTCATCAGCATCTCAGTGTAGGCTTTTAAAATCTGATGACACTGATGAAACAGTGGTTTAATGCACAATTTTGCAAACAATAGTCCTAATTCCAAAGCATACTGCTCAAACTCCTCCCCTAATTAAAACTTTCTGCCACTGAATAATCAGGAAATATTTCAGATGATTAAGTCAATTAAAGGTTAGTGTCTTAAGTTTGCTATCAATGGCTCTGGATGGGTAAATTAATGGCTGATTAGGGGGAAAGTGTGTGGCATGTGTTTCCCTGTAATGGCATTCACAATGCCCAATACAAGGATTACTATCAGTTGCTGCTGCAGATAACAGCAGTTATCCTTTCCTCATGCAACACACTACTGCTTTCCATGTTAGTAATGCAAAATTAGAGGAATAACCTTCAAAAGCAAGAGCATTTCATCACTACACTGTTTTCATGAATGTCACCTGGATTGTCAGTTTCTGAAGGGACTTGTGCAGAAGACAACGGTTCTTCCTCTGAGTCAGAATCAGAGCTGAGAAACACTCGAGAACTAGAAGGCTTAGTAGCAATACTGACAGAAGTAGAAGAGCGTTCATAGGTAAAAGACATGGACTCCGAAGTATGGGACTGAGTGATACGAACTGAGTGCCCAGCACGAAGGGGGGAAATCCAGAAAGAATTAATGAAAAGTAGCTTTGAAAATTACTACACTAGTTTCTTTAGTTACAGAATAATAAAACATGTCTTAAGAGAAAACATGAGGAAATACTATAATTTTTCACATTTTAAAAGATAGGGTTTTTTTTGTTAAAAGGTGAAAATGTTGGCAAGAGAGGTTATATACTTCTCTGTAACGTCCAATGCTTCAAAGCAATCCATTTAAACATTTTTATTTCTTTACCAAAATAGAAGGCTAATAAAGGATTAATCTTACCAGGAAATCCATCATCAGCCTCTGCCTCCCCTGGGCCACAGCCTATACTAGTGCTGTCTAAACTAATGTGTACTGATTGAAGCTGAGAGCGAAGCTGCTCAATGTCACTATCTTTGCTGTCGAGAGCCATCTGCAGTTCAATTCTTATCTGGCTTTCTTCGGCTATTTGCTGTAAAAGGAAAGAGAGAAAACATACTCAGACCTTGCTTATTAACAGATGTTTACCACATTATAAAGCCTTCCTTGTCTGCAGGACTTTCCTAGCCTGGTTTTTTTAACTTCAACTACTAAAATGTAGGAGAGCCAGTATGACAGTGGTTGAGTGTAGAACTAGGATTCTGGAGATTGGGGTCTGACTTCCTGCTTGGTGACGCTGGGTGATTCACACTCTCAGCCCCAGAAAACTCCATGATAGATTCATCTTAGGTTTGTCATAAGTCATTAATGACTTGAAGGTGCACAACAACAACAAATACTAGAAAGAAGGGGGGATTATAAAGGAGCTTCTATTTCAGTACAGTTGGACTGCATTAATTCTAAAGAGAACAATGGGAGGATGGCAACTGAATCATTGTAGTGCAGCCTTTCCCCCTATTGGTTCATACAGATGGCTTGGGCCGAATCTAAATGCTGGCAGGGACTGATGCAAGTTGTAGTTCAAAATCTCAAGGGCATCTAATTGGGGAGAAACCATTGTAATGGCTTTAGGGATGGCAAGGTAGTTTCAAATATTCAAAGGACCACAGATTGTGGGAGAATCAGAAATAGTATGTGGGTGTCTTCACACACATCCAGCCTCACTAAGCTATGCAGCAGTTTGAAAGTCCCTTATATATTTAGATTTAGGTACTTACAGCTTGCATTTCATTGATCTCCCTCTGATATTTGATCATCATTTGAGTTAACTTTTCACGTTCGGATTTGAGTTCCATATGCAGTTTCCTATTCTCTTTTTCTTTTCTTCTGACATCAGTATCAGCCCCTCGTTGGATTGGATTCTTGCGATTCATTACTTCAGCCAGTTTGTTCACAGCCTGGTTGGTGGGGAAAGAATGCACAAAAAACAGCTGCTACATTAGAACTATAGAATCAGAAGTCATCATTTCAATCTACCTTTAAGGCATTTGCTTTCAAGGTTTTTCTCCTCAACTGATATTGAATTAATTTTGGTTTAAGTTTGGACATGGTCATTATCCAATGTTTCAAAAAAAGATTTACAAATGCATGTGAATGCAGAATGAATTTTATGCTCATGGTCCTTATCAGGAAAACAAAACTGAGTTCAGTTTATCCAATAATGTTTTTGAACAGAGAAAGGAAAAAAAGCAAACAACAAAAACAGAGAACATAACAAATCATTAACGGCTAGTTTATTTATAAAAGGGTCCCATACTTAGGTATATTTTTTATAGAATTTTGTGTGATAATAGGTATACTATATATACTCATGTATAAGCCTAGAAATGGGCCAATATAAGTACTGTACTTTAACTTTTATTTAAAAAAAGGAACCATCATCTGGTGAAAGGCAAGAATATAATCTGTCCTGGAAGCACTGACTGACCCCCATCTACTCTCTCATCCCATCCAGCCTTTAGTGTGAGCACAGTTATGCCTGCTGGGATTTTGTAAATTCTTTGGCATTATTTTCCTTTGCTGCATGCATTACATTCTTTGTTACATGTCCTTACGTTTTACCCTCGACTTATCTGTGGGTGGTATCAAAATCCATAATTTTGGTCCCCAAACCTCCCCTTGATATATATGTGAGGTTAAGCATATGTGGTAGGTTTTTAAATTTCATTAGCCAAAATTGCAGTGTATCCAAAACCCATTGGTTTGCTAAAGCAGGAATCATTTATATATTTTTATCAAGAGCTATGTGGCCCTTAGTGTAGTTTGTTGTTTCTTTTGTACAAATGGCAAAAGAGACATCTATATTGCAGAATTAATGCAGTCTGACACAGCTTTAACTACTATGGCTCAATGCTTTGGAATTCTGGGATTAGCAGTTTTGTTAGATATTTTGCCTTCTCTGTAAGAGAGTTCTAGTGCCACAACAAATTACAAATCTTCGAATTCCATAGGCTGGAGATATAGCAATTAAAGCAGTGTCTAACTGCATTAATTCTGCAGTGTAGTAGAAGCAGCATGTTTCCTATGTAACAAAGGTAATGTTTATCTTATCACTTTAAAAAGTTACAATGATGAGGATGCTTTATAGATCACAATTCATGCCCCATGGTTCTGTGATGAAGTATAAAGTATACTTCAAAAGCAGTTCTACTGAAGTATAAAATATTTCCAGGACTTTTAAAAATAGTAATTCAGTTTCTCTAAATCTTTTCTAAAAATGAACCAGCTCATCCTGTGAACAGATGGTACAGCAGAGCACACCATTCATTGACCCTGGGCCCTTGAAGGCAAGGTTGAAGGGAGCCTTTGCCTGAAGAGGTGGAGGTCTGACCTTAACTCAGAGGATGTGACAGCTGCCTCCCAGCCTAAGACACGAAAGGCAGTTTATAAGCAAGGTCCCCTACAGGAAGAAGGTCTCTGACTCTGCAGTTAAGGCCTGACTTAAAAATCTCAGTTGTGGAAAAGAAAGCCTGCTGGAAACAGCATCTTAACCTGGCTGTAGTCTCTTCTTTGATTCCTTGGCCCCTGCTTCTTTTTTGTACTTGGCCTTGGACTGCCTTGTATTCCATGTCTTCAGACTGCCCTTACCTGGAATGCCTACTCTCTTCCATAGTGCTCTGACTACTTGGACCCACCAAGCAGGGGAATATCTAATACTGTAGTGATAACCAATCTTTTTATTTTTGTCACATTTCTCATATGTAATTTACCTGGGTCTTCATGGTTCTTTCATAAGCCAACTGTTTCTCATACTGAGTCTTAAGCTGATCTATATCATTTTCCTCCTCATTAATACGAACAATTCCTGTAAAGACAGATAATGCTAGTTAAGTGACTCCTAAAATCTATCACTGAGCAAATAAAACCCTTTAAAAAAAGGAACACTCACTCTCCTGGACTTCTTTAAGTTTATTATTGAGCTCTTCTTTTTCATTTGCCAGATTTGCCACATCACTAGTTAGTGTCCTATTTGCTTCTTCCAACTAGGATACAGAAATTAAAGGGTGAATGTGTTATTCACAGACATTAAAAACTAGTCAACTAACTCTTCAAGTAAGAGCTGACACTGCTGCAGGGAAAGGGTGGGGTGTGTGTGCTGCTACTAAAAGAAGATATGGAAAACGTTGTGTGGAAAGCAAATAGAAATGAGGGTGTGATGTGTAAGAACAGAATTGTGAGAAAGATGTAAGAAAGGGATCTCAATACTAAATAAAAATGTTTCTGGGGTAAAATGTTTCAGAAAAAAAGTCAGCTCTAGTTAAGGAGCTGGATTTCAGAGTATGACCGGGTGACAAAACAGAAATATAACAGGCTGAATTCAGACCAGAATCCAATTTACAACAGAAGCCAAATACTGCATAAGCCAATCAAAAGAGGAAATAGAATTTCTTAAGGAATGTCTTGTTGCTGATATAAAACACATTAGAACAAAATGTGATTTACAATCCTGATACCATAATTTTTATTACAAAATTATATGTTAATTTATTTGGGAGGATGAGTTTAGTACTAAAGCAATCATGTCTATAGGATAGTAGCGTTATGTATTTAGCAAGTACCCTATTGAAGATAACAGCATTTTCCCACCAAGCACGAAATAAAATATAAACTCTCAATCTGAAAAATATTTTCACTAAGAAAATATTCTATATTTTCATCATAGAATACAGTTGGCCATTTGTACCCACAGATTCTTTATCCATGGATACCACCATCCACAGCTTAAAAATATTAAAAAAAGTATATAAATTCAAAAAGGCAAAACTTGATTTTGCCACTTTATATAAGGAATACCAATTTAATATGCCATTGTATACAATGGGATTTGAGTATCCTACTGGATTTTGGTATCCATGGGGGAACAAAACCTCAGCAGATACCAAGGGCCCATTGTACACTGCTTTATTCTGTAACTTGGTATTCTTTCAGGCTATGGAGACTAATTCATAATGCTGAAGGAGTTAGCATTATGAGTTAGTATTCTACAGAAATTCTGCCAACACAAACTATCATGGAGGTTTCGTGTGAATTACTTACTGAGCCTATAGTGGCATCTTTTTCTGAAAGCTCTTGTTTGTGCCTAGCCATCATTTCTTTAATCTCCAGCTCTTTCATTATCTTTTCTTTTTCCAGATCTGAATACTGTTCCTCAGCAATAGAACGAGCCAACTGTTCAGAATCTGCTTTGGTTAAGGTAATTTCAAGTTGGGCTGCCAAAGAATCCCTGTAAGGCAAAAATAAATGAGTGACACAATTGAAGAAATTATACAGTTCCAAAATTTCTGAACAGCCAACCAGCAAATTCTGACCTCTCATCCTGCAGCTCTTGTATCTTCTGCTGCATTTCCTTACAAAGTTTGGTCTTTTCTTCACATTCTTCTTTAAGTTCCCGAACTTGTGTTTTATACAGCGTCTGAAATGTTTTTATGAAGGAAAACTTATGCACCTATTGTAGCACTGATGCAGTAAATTGAACAGAAAAAGGTCTCATTAGAAAGGCTCTTTTGCCTTAGCTTCTCCTTCAAGAAATGGAATCCTCAGACTTCAAGAAAAATGTTCATACTGAACACATCAGTTTCTGACATTATAAGTGTCAGGGTTCTGAAATACTGTACTGAACCAGAGGTTTCAATTTAACCAAAACATATTATGGCTACTAAATCTCTTATATATAAATGTCAGGATAGCAACTCATAGTACACTATCTTTCATTCCCATTTCCTAGGGCTCAAAATTGGGACAATTCATTTTTCAAACAGGGAAATCGCACAATGTTAATGCTCCTATTGCAAAGCATGATTAAAATGACATAAAATGGCAAAGACATGCTATTGGAAAACCGAATTCACAACTCAAAGACATAGCTGTGTTAGTCTGTAAAATCATTATGCAAAGGGATCTTGTAGCCCTTTTGAGACTAACTGAAATGTAGAAGTTGATAGCATGTGCTTTCATAGACTTCAGTCTACTTCCTCAGATGTGGACAACTGTAAAGCTACTAATTCCCACTGGGAAAGTTGATTTATGCTGCAATGACAGAGCCATGAAACACTTTGGGCCTTATGCTTAAAGGGCATAATAAAGATGTCATGGAATACATACTGAAAAATACTGTTCTGCTTCAAGTTGGTCTTGAAGTTCTTTCATTTGTCCATCAGCATCCTGACGTTCCCTGTTAGAATAAGATATATGCACATTTTTAAAGTACACAACTCTGACAACCACTGTTTAATAAATTAGATAAATTTTAATTAGATTAATAAATTAGATCCCCCAATCCTCCACCAACTCTTTCAGTCAGTCCATAATGTCACTTAACGCTCCTATCACAGAAAGCAGCTCTGCTTTATGAAAAATGTACTTATAGCCATTTGTCAGTTTCTGAAAACATGTCGACATTTGACAGATGCTACACTGAACTGTATTTTTAAGCAACTAACCTACTATAGTTACTTGCAAATTGGACCAGGCAGGAAATGAAATGGCAAAGGCGTGAATTATACAGAATGGTCTGATTTTAAAAAAAAAAAGTTTGAAGGGATGACCCAAATACAACATAGGGGGGAAACAGACCGCCCCAAAGGGGCAGAGTCATGTCACCCCTGAAAGAACCAGGTGGGCACCACGGCAACCACATGCCACAGTCCCACTTGTGTTTTGCCACTGCAAAAAAGAAGCAGCAAATTGCCGGACCTTTTTGCTGTGGTTTTTCCTGCCCCGCCAGGATTTTGCAGTGCTGCGACTTCCCATTGACACGGATGTGTACACTTTCTGAATGCTATGCAGCCTTGAAGCCGCCGTATTGTGTTGGTCTGTACCAGCCCAAAATTAACCATTTCACTATGCCTCTAATTCTTCATTAGTCATATATCTGGTTGAAGGTGGAATCCATCACCTGTTGTCAACTTTTTCCTGACTCCACATTATCCTCTTTAGTGCTATGGATGTCAGGTGAGCCACAACTGCTCAGATGTAATACAAAAATAATAATATACATGTCCTTCTTGTTGAACTGACTTACTTGCGAAGTTCATTATTTTGCTTTTCCAAACTTAATTTGATTTCCAAAAGATGGTTATTCTCCTGTTTCAGCTGCTTCTCCGTCATTTTCAATGCATTGACATGCTGGGTTTGCATCTTGAGGTCATTTTGTGTGAGGCAACGTTTTTGTGTTTCCTGTTCTATTTTCAACGTCAAGTTTTCAACCTAGAACATAAATGGATTGTTTCAGCTGCTGTTGATGTGAGTCTTGAAGTTGTTTCTGACCCTAGGCCGAACCTAACATGGGGGTTTTCTTGGCAAGAAACTCCTTGCCTTCCTCCATGGCTCAGAGACTGTTACCCAGTGGGGGTTTCCATGGCTTAACAGGGAGAACAGAGAACAGAGTAAATACTAAGCTCTATTTTTAACAAAGTTTTTAGCAAGAATGGCTGGTAATCTAAGTATGTCACTTATAGGAAAATGGCCAGAATGGCAAATCTCATCATCCCTAACAAACACTGTAAGCAATGAGGGATCACTGTCCTTGTGGTTAAACAACAGACCATAAGTTGCACATTTTGGGTTATAAGCAGCATACTTAGAAAGTCCTTGAAGTCTGATTAATTTTTGTTCATGGTCCAAATAAAAAAGCTTTATAATAATCGCTCCTTCTGGTTTCAATGAAAGAGCTGCTTCCATTAGGGATGAATGCCACTATCTCATTCCTGTTTGAAAGCAAAACTCCACTGACCTGTAGAAACTACTGACACATTATGTTCTTAGTACCATAGTCTTTACAGTTTAATCCTAGGCACATTTACGCACAATGAAATGCCGCTATGTTTAATGGAGCTTACACCAAGGTAACGATGCAAAAGATTCCAGCCTCAGGTCTAAACCTCAATGGTTCATTTGTTTTGTTGTATTGCATTTAGTGCTTTCTCTCTTTATAATTAAGATATACTGTTGTTTTAAAGTGTACTTATTGTATTGTATATTACTTCACTGATGTTTGTCCTATTATCAACAAAGATGAAGGGCTCTTTAAAAATTATTTTCTTTTAAAAATAAAAGCTTTAATGAATAAATAAAAGATTTTAATAAATAGATTTAATGAATAAATAGCAAATGCTTTGACATTTTAAGTATGATTTATTTGCCTTAAACTCTTTTCCTTTACTTGTGGAGAATTTTAGAGCGGATAATCCCCCCCTCCAGGCACTAATTTTCTGTACCACTTTTGAGCTATAAACATGCACACATATTCATTCTGCCATTTTTCAACATACAGTCAGTCTTAAAATTTCCTTTACAGCTGTAGGAATACTTAAATACACTGATAAACAAATATTGTTTTGCTTTGTCTTGTATTTCATAGTTCACATTCCAAATAACTTGTAAGGTGTAAGAATGTGAATGTTTATCAAACCATTTCCTGTATTGCTATGTACTGTATATGCATTATCCTACTTGAGAGTATGTATTTTCCCTGGAAGAAGATTAACCATCCATTATGAAGCCAAGCCCTCCCTCCAGTCCATCTGCCTTGGTCCAGGCCTTGGAGGTAGAGAGGAACTGCTGGACCTCTTACCCTCTCCCTCCACCACTCCCTTCTCCTTCTGTGTCATGTCTTTTTAGATTGTAAGCCCGAGGGCAGGGAACCATCTAACTAAAAAGATTGCATGTACAGCGCTGTGTAAATTTACAGCGCTTCATAAATAAAGGTTAATAATAATAATAATAATAATAATAATAATAATAATAATAATGTAGAAGTAAGGCCTAAGATCCAAAGTGCACACAACAGAACTGCATACAGTTTTTGGAACATAATTAACCTGTACACTCATTCACTTTATTTTTATTTCTTCTTCTTTTAAGAAAAGAAAACTGAAATATATCTGACAGCAATGAGTTCTTTTACCAAAAAATTAACAAAAGAAAAAAGATCCTACATAGATGTAGCCAGGATTAAGCTGTAAAAGCACTGAAAGAATCCTATTCATACTTACATCCTCATTTAATTTATCCTTCTGTTTAAGCAGTTCATTTATTTTCTGCTGTGACTGTTTCAGATCGCAGTCCAATATTGAACATCGCTTTTCAACTTCCAACAAGCAGTTTTCCACTTTTTGTTTTGAAACTCTCTCCTCCAAAAGCTTCTTCTCCATTTCTGTGAGGGTGAGATACAAAATCAGTACTCATCATTTAAAAAAAATATATTGGCACTTATGCAAATACATGCATGAAGAAACTGTCAGGAAGCAAAACATTATATATTATGGCTTAACCTAAAAATATAGCTATTAATGAAGAACCTGTATAACTGGAATCCTCTTAAACTGGGCAGAAAAGGTTTTGAAGATCCAATTTGTGGATTTTGTGCAGTCAGCTTGAAGCAAACAATTATTTAGGACAGATTATATAAGCAAGACTCCTCTGTTTCAAACACACTGATAACAGAGGTTTAATTTGCTTAGCTATGCATACTCTCTATATTTTGTAAAACAAGGATGACTTTTTGATGCATGAGAGCTCTTCAGTTTTAAGTGGCCAGTGTCTTTAACTACACAGGTCTGGAAATATCTATAAGGTCATGTGCAAGGTAAAATAGACATACATCAATACTATTAACAGTCTAAGAAGAACTGAATTTAAAAAACTCAAAGTAGAATACAAATCCCCTCCCCTCAAGTAATTTAATGTATAATAGTACATTATTCTGCTTCTGTTGGAACTAGCAAAATACATTCACTCATTCTTTTTCTAATGGAGGAGGGAACAAAAAAATCAGAAGGATTCAGGAGGAATCTTACCAGTACAATCCTATGCATACCTATATGGAAGTGAGCCCCACTGAGTTCAGAAGGGCTTTCAGGAAAGTAACAGATCTCCAAGATGCTTACTATACAGAGATAAAATGATCAATGGACCAATGTCTCATCTATATTTTAATATCCTCAATCCAAATCTAGATGCTGATGATTCAAATACTGTTCTGAACTGGAAGAGATTTAGCTCACAGCAGACAGTGTGGCATAATGGTTTAAGTGTTGGACTTTGACTCTGGAGACCTGGGTTCAATTCCCCACTTGGCCATGAAACCCACTGGGTGACCTTGGGCAAGTCACATGCTCTCAGCCTCAGGGGAAGGCAATGGCAAACCTACTCTGAATAAATCTTGTCAAGAAAAGCCCATGGTAAGTTCACCTTAGGGTTGCCATAAATCAAAAATGGCTCGAAGGCACACAACAGTAGAAGTTTAACACAATTAATTTATATTAGTAGCATTTTAAATTAAAATGACCAACATCACTAAGAATTTGATTCAGATGCTGAAAATTAATCCCCAATTAACTATGAAAAAATGACTGGATAGCCTAAATTATTTTACATTATTACTGTAAAGCTAAAGTTCTGCTCTGAGTTATTTGGAGAATGATACAAATGTAATGAATAAGCGAAATTATAGAACTACAGTCATCCCTCTCCATTTGCAGACTTCCCGTTCACGGTTTTGAGTTTCCGTGGATGTCAGGCCAAGAGGGACAAAATGGTGCATGCACCTCTGGTGCACACGCAGGGCCACGTGCAGGAGTGCACCACCATTATAATCAATGGAGCTTGAATATCCACGGGGGGGGGGGGGGGTCCAGAATGGATCCCCATGAATGGGGAGGGACGAATGTAAATATAACTGCTAATCTCAATTAAAGCAGACTCACTGAATCAATGGAATTGAAATAAGTGATGCTTTATCAAGTCTCCCTTGACTCAATACTCCTTGGGCAATTGGATTCAGGCTATAGATTTGTGATGTTAAATGTCTACCTTTCATGGCCTCAGATTTGGCTTCCTCAATAGATTTATAGATTTTGTTTTTGTCAGCTAGTCTGGCTTTTGTTGCTTTGTGTTCAACCTCTTCTTGTTCCAAGTTCTGCTGCATGACTTTAAGCTTGTATGTCATATCTATTTCCATGTTGCTCTTCTCCTGTTAAGTGGGGAAAATGTAATTATTTGCACATTATCCAGCTAGATACTATAAATTAAAACATATTGTTCAAATGAATCACCTGACCAATATCGGCAAGGTGGGAGTACCTGACTCATGATCCCTAACCTTTTCTTTTCTTAACAGATTGTCACTGAGAAATCTCAAGACATCTCCACCTTCGTCTCAGAATTCATCTGAAATGTGTACTGCAGGACAAAGAAAACTCTCCAAGATTCCAAAGGTGAGATAGTTCAAAATCTCCATATGGCAAGTAAAACGTGGCAGTATACTTAGAAACTGGGCATCATCAGCATTAATATGGCAAACCTGATACTCTTGACACATGCCAATCCATGTCCTCATATCCTTCCAGTGTTTCATAGAATCATAGAAGAATAGAGTTGGAAAAGACCGCAAGGGCCATCCAGTCCAATCCCCTGCCATGCAGGAAATCACAATCAAAGCATCCCTGACAGATGGCCATCCAGCCTCTGTTTAAAGACCTCTAAGGAGGGAGATTTCACTACACTCCGAGGGAGTTTATTCCACTGTCGGACAGCCCTTACTGTCAGGAAGTTCTTCCTAATGTTGAGGTGGAATCTCTTTTCCATCCATTGCTCCGGGTCCTAGTCTCTGGAGCAGCAGAAAACAAGCTTCTTCCCTCCTCAATATGACATCCCTTCAAGTATTTAAACAGGGCTATCATATCACCTCTTAACCTTCTCTTCTCCAGGCTAAACATCCCAGCTCCCCAAGATGTTTTTCATAGGACATGGTTTCCAGACCCTTCACCATTTTAGTCGCCCTCCTTTGGACACGCTCCAGTTTCTCAACATCCTTTTTAAATTGTGGTGCCCAGAACTGGACACACTATTCCAGGTGGGGCTGACCAGAACAGAATATAGTGGCATTATTACTTCCCTTGATCTAGACACTATACTTCTATTGATGCAGCCTAAAATTGCATTGGCCTTTTTAGCTCCCACATCACACTGTTGACTCATGTTCAACTTGTGGTCTACTTGGACTCCCAGATCCCTTTCACACGTAGTCTCATTCAGCCAGGTATCCTATATCTGAGCATTTCATTTTTCCTCCCCAAGTGCAGTACCTTACATTTCTCCATGTTGAAATTCATTTTGTTAGCTTTGGCCCAGCTTTCTAATCTATTAAGGTCATTTTGAATTTTGATCCTGTCCTCTGAGGTATTAGCTACTCCTCCTAGTTTGGTGTCATCTGCAAATTTGATAAGTATGCCCCCAATTCTGTCATCCAAGTCATTGGTAAAGATGTTGAATAACACTGGGCCCAGGACAGAGCCCTGTGGGACCCCACTGGTCACTTCTCTCCAGGATGAAAAGGAGCCATGGTTGAGCACCCATTGGGTTCAGCCAGTCAACCAATTACAAATCCATGTAACAGTTACGTTGTCTAGCCCACATTTTACTAGCTTGTTTGCAAGAATGTCATGGGGAGCCCTGTCAAAGGCCTTACTGAAATCAAGATATACTATATCCACAGCATTCCCTTCATCTACCAAGCTAGTAATTTTATCAGAGAAAGAGATAAGATTTGTCTGGCATGACTTGTTTCTCTGAAACCCATGTCGACTTTTTGTGATTATGGAATTGCTTTCTAGATGTTGACAGACATCTTTAATTATCTGTTCTAGAATCTTTCCTGGTATTGATGTCAGACTAACTGGACGATAATTGTTGGGTTCCTCTTTTTTCCCCTTTTTGAAGATAGGGACAATGTTTGCCCTCCTCCAGTCTGCTGGGACTTCTCCTGTTTTCCAGGAGTTTTCAAATATGATTGCCAATGGCTCCGATATTACATTTGCCAGTTCTTTTAATACCCTTGGATGTAGGTCATCTGGTCCTGGAGACTTGTATTTATTTAGAGTAACCAGATATTCCTGTACAATCTCTCTACTCATTCTGTGCTGAATTTCCCCTATTCTGTCCTCTGCTCCATTATCCTCAGGTTGAGCACCCTCTGCCTTTTCTGAGAAGACTGAGGCAAAGAAGGTGATGAGTAATTCTGCCTTTTCTCTGTCTTCTGTTAGCATTTTTGCCATCTTCTCCACGCAGTGGCCCTATTATTTCCCTTTTCTTCCTTTTGCTGTGGACATACCCAAAAAGACCCTTTTATTGTTCTTAACCTCTCCAGCAAGCTTGAGTTCATTCTGCGCTTTAGCTTTTCTGACTTTACCCCTACATGTGCTTGCTATCTGTTTGAATTCCTCTTGGGTGATTTCCCCATTTTTCCATTTCTTATACATGTTCTGTTTAAAAGTTTTGATGTAATTCAAGAGAGAGGGGCATGGGCCACCTGTGGCCCTTTGTATTGGTCCCCTTTGAGGGTGCAGCCTGTTGTAGGTACAGCGTGATCAGAAACAGCCAGAGTTGCCCACCCTGGTATAATTGGTCACAAGTGGCCTAATTAACAATGCCTGTAATTCTCATCTCCTATTTTCACTACAGTTCTCTCTTTATAAGCTTTAAATACTGCACGGACATCGAAACTACAGTACATAAGCCAAAAAGGACTGTGGAGCACCTAAGACATAACTGCTTGCAGGAAAAGAAAAAAGTTGCAAGAGAGGGCCTTGTGAGGTTGTAGAGAACATAATTATGGAGGTAACTAAAAGATGTATACCACACAACACTGGCATATGCAGAAGAGGGCAAAGACTAGAAGACAACTCTGGAGAAGAACAAACCAAATAATAGATTAGCAGCATACAGGGAAGTCATGTTTTCCCAAGATGACTTCAGCATGTCCTATAATTTGCCTAGGAATTGATATATTTGCATCTCCTTAAGGATTAAAGCAAATAGGTCACAAGAAAAACAGAACATAGTGGAAAATCAGGAATATGTATACAAAGGAAAACCACCACCCAGTTAGTTAATTGCATCTCTGTATCTTTACAATGTATTACTGTTATCAGAAGATTTGTCAGATCAACACGTTTGTTGCAGTAAACCAATGAATACTGACACTTACCTTTTCCAAATCTGTGAATCTGTCCTGTAGTTGCCTTTTCTCTGTCTCCATTTTAGCTAATGCAATCTTCCCATTTTTTACTTCTTCTTCTAAGCTAGATATGCGGCCTAAGAAAATGGTGGGATAAATCAACCAAGCAAAGAGTGTTTACAACACACAACATTAAAGTATAACATTATGTGAACTGTGATTGTAAGGATGAAATGATCTTCCAAATATTTTAAAGAAGGTAAAATAGCTAGCAAGAACATCAGACACAACATTATGGCCAATTAAATGAATATATATTCAATAAATTATGCTACAAATGCTAATAAAATCCCAGTTAAAAAAAAGATAGCCCTGCACCACTTCATATTTCTAATATACAAGTACTTTCCAGCTTTCATACCTTGTAGATCATTGATAATCTCTGATCCATGACTCCGATCTCTTCTTTCAGATTCTAAAGCTGACTGCAAATTGAGGAAGTCCTTCTCAAGCCTGAGCTTAGTATTCTCCAGCGCACAGTTTTTATCTTGCAGATCTCTGTTATTAGTTTCCAACTGCTGAATCTGCTTTGTACTTTCTGTTTGGTTCTTTCTCAGCCTGGCTGCTGTATCAGACTCTGTGCGCAGCAAAGCATTGGCTTCATCCAGCTATTGAACCATGAAAAAATCCAACAAATATACATTAACAAAAGAAGTAAAAAATTTAAATGTGCCCACGATGGCACTACTGCAACAAGGCAAATCACCATAATTTTTTTTTAAAAATGCATCCTAAATTATTTATCAAACAGAAACATAGCTTGCCTGTCTTTGTAGCTGAATGATCTTTTCATTTGATATTTGAGAGTTGTGATTCCTCTTTTTCAAATCTTCAAGCTGGTCTTTCAAACTATTAACTGTAATAAAAAGAATAAATTAAATTCCACCATATAGGCTCACAATAGTCTTTTACAAAGGCCAAGCTATATAAGAAAACAATTTTATTCATCCTCCACCCACATCCACACCCATAAAGAAACCGATCTATAATTTTTGTCCACATACCATCATTTTCCAGATTGCGCTTTTTATCTGCCTCATGTTCTGCTTTTCTCTGGTATTCTGCATTTTTGTGTTGAAGAAGAGCTTTCTCTCTTTCCAACTGTCTTAAGGTAGATTCCACATTTTTTCTTGAGGTTGCCTAGACATATGCATTGAAGAACAGAAGGCATATTTCTTTTTAAGGAAAAAGTCTGAGGACATTTTTCTAAAGTTACAATAGGGAGCACATCAAATCTAATTAACGCACTAAGTTAACTAAAACGTTTCTCATCTGGCTACAGTAAATACACTACATAATGCTTAGCAGATGTGCTCATGCAAAATTGCAGACAACCACAGAATTTCCAAACATTAGAGTAGTCACACAATTCTATTTATTAGCATTCTGAGATTTGGAACCAAAGACTGCCTGGGGCAAGAAAAAAGGAACTTTTCTCAAACAAGACACCCTCTTGACTATTGTCATCTCTGCTGCCATTGAATGCTTACGGATTCTAGCTCAAATTTAGTACCAACTGGATTATTCTGCTTGGACTTAAAGAATCCAAAATTTGGAATGTAATTCTTATCACACTAAAGTCAACAAAACTGCATGACGATGGAGGCAAAGCCAGCAGCAAGACCTCCTTCTCTACCTAGTAATTGTGTGAAAAGGACTCGTGTTTAAATTCTCAAAAGTATCCCATAGCCATATGACATGAAAAGTATTTAACTGTCCAAAACCAAGCAAATAAGCAATCGTTCCATTCCTGTCTCTTAATAAATACTGACCTATGTTTATGAACAAAGACCAACAACAACAGGTACTGTCTCTTTAAAAGCCGCTCCTGCACTCTGGGATTGGGAAATTAATAATAAACTTGAAATTTGAGTTCACAATCTCACTCAGCCATGAAGCTCAACTGAAGCACTCTCTCTCCTTGCAATGCCCATTACAGTTGGCTCTCCTCTTCCATAGGCTTGCCATCCACAGATTGGAGCATCTGCAGATGGCCCCATCCCACCCCACCCCATCCCCCCTATGTTGTTGCATGCATGTGGCTTGCACATGTTGACTTGCCATTGGGAACAATAGGACTTGAGGTCCTGCAGATTTTGCTATCCATGGGGTGAGGGTCCAGAATGGGGCCCCTGCAGATATGAAGAGTTGACTGTGCTACAATCATCTATTCTGTGAACAGTTGCCCTTGAAAATCTTTTGGGGAGCTACACCTAGTTCAAAATGCTGTGGCCATACTGTTATCTGGTGTGCACTTTAGGGACAATGTATCAAATTTGCACCAACTGCACAGGAATCCAGCCTGCTTCTGGAATTAATTCAAGGTACTAATTTTGACTTACTAAATCCTGAAGGGCTTGAGGTATGATATCTAGAATGCAGTCTCCTACCATATAAGCCTGACCAAGATCCTCTATGATGGCCTCTGTTGTGTGTCTGATCACCCTAAGAGGTTAGGTCAGGGAACAGCAGAGACAAAGGCTTTCTCAAAAGCAGCACCATGACTATGGAACTCCTTCCCAAAGGAGGTCATGCTGGCTCCATCCATAATGGGCAGCCAACATTGAATTGTTTTATACAACCTTGGACCCTTTACTGTTTTATTGTGTTCATGTTTTTAAGATTCATGTTTAAGATTTTTAAGATCTGTTCTTACTGAAGATTTTTATCCATTGTACATCACATTGGGAATCCTGATGGACTAAACAGCAAGAAGCAAATACTTTAAATGAACAAATAAATAAGCGAACAAGATATCTAGAGCACTGAGTTGAAGACAAAATGTACAATATTACTCAGCTGCACCAAAGTTCACAGAGGAAGGGTAAGATACAAATCTTTCTCATATACTCACACACCCCTTTTCCATGAATCTCATTTATTAAGTAAGCTCATTGGACATGGACATTTGAGATTTATGCTGAAAGCAGCAAAAGTCAGCAAACCACTTTAAAACAAAATTTCACACAATCCTATCATATAGGAGCAAAGCTATAGCCTTTTGTCAATTTCCAATTACAATCAATGGGGAAAAACCTGGCACCACTAACATTTTTCCCCTCTCAAAATTCACTTGCAAAATAGGTCAAAAATTGATTACATATAAAACAGGTTGCTTCTCTTACATCCACATGCTGTAACTGAAGACTTAAAGGGGGGGAGGGTGAATAAATGCTAAAAACAGATATTGCTTTACCTCTTCATCCAATTCCTTTATTATCTTCTCTAGGCGACTAGTAATATTTCTAGGGAAGCAGTAAAATCGGTGTTACAGGAAAATTACAGAACCATGCATGAAAATAATCACTTAATTGCTTTACTGTAAAATTCTTCCACAAAGTTGCTAGCAGATGCTAAGTTATATAAAAAGAAAGACCACCCCCACCATTTCTCATTGGTTTCACAGGTTCTGGGCAGAACAGTAACCAAAAAAGGTGACCTAGGCCACACAGTGAAGGGGTGGATGGGAACATAAGAACCATATTTTTAATATACTTTCATCCTGTCATTACAAGTCATGTATATTGATATGCAGGTTATAAAACAAAGAAAATAATCAAAACAAGGAGGAAATACATTTGAAGCATAATTAATTGAAAGTTAAGTTTCTTTTGTTAAATTTAAAGGACTGAAACATTTGTTATGGAGGAGAGGAACTAGTGGATGTTGATATGGAAGTCAGAGAGAAGTCTTTTATTTCTCTCCAGAAGCCAATTGCATAACCTGAACAGTTGTGAGATGGGCAAAAGTGAGATTCCCTTGAGCCATGTGGGAATCCTTTTTCCAGCAAGTGTACAAAGCCCAAGAAATACTAGGAATCATGAGATACCAATACAACTTTTATCAGATGTGCTTGTGATATGGTTGCTCATACAGTAGAGCCTTTGCCCGACAACGTATTTTTTGCTAAAGAACTTTTCCAAACACAGGAGAAATAATATCCTACCTGTACTTCTGCTCGAGCTCATCTTTGGCCTGTACTTCATTATGAAGTTGATCTTCTAGTTTGTTTATTTTTTCCTGAAATTGTGCAAACTTACAGAAGGAAAACAAACCAGTTAAACCTGTTTAAATACCATAAATTTATAGTTGTGTGTGTGCGCGCGCGTGCGTGCCTGTGTGTTTTAAGACACCACACTCAGTAGTCCATGGAACAATCTAGGGTGGTGCACTGACTTTTAAAAGTAAACTTTAAATCTATGACTTGCATGAGACATAGCAAAACAGAAACCTCATAATCGTTTATGGTTGTAGCCCTCCCAATTAGCTTACTTTGCATTTCTGAAAATCCAGTTTTTAAGAAGTTCCAAATGTACAAATATATTTAAGCTGCATTAGTAACTTTGTTGTTGTTGTTGTTGTGTGCCTTCAAGTCGTTTCCAACTTATAGTGGCTCTATGGCAAACCTATCATAGTGTTCTCTTGGCAGGATTTCTTCGGGGATGGGAGGAGGTTGCCTTGCCTCCCTCTGAGGCTGAGAGAGCATGACTTGCCCAAGGTAACCTAGTAGGGTTCCATGCCCAAGCAGGGATTTGAACTATGTTCTCCAGAGTCACAGTCCAACACTCAAACCACTACACCATGTTGGCTCTACATGTGAATTTATAAATTCTAGGTGTATGTTATATGTCCTATAAGTAAACGATTTAAGTTAAAATAATGTATTCTTTCACATAATATGATTTTTCTATGATGACCATTCAGGTTTTGCATTTTAAATGAAAAAAAAAAATCAACAAAGTTTGAATTTTGCTGATAGTGTACAAATGTTCTCCGATAGTCTACAAACTATTTTGCAGACTGATAGGCTAAAAAAAAGGATGCTACAGATTCCAGAATATGGATGACAGGTGAAACAACTAACTGTTACAAAATGGTATGTTTTCATACCACTTTTCAAAATGTAAATGCACAAAAAACTGGCAGACCATAAAAGCTAATGAACACTTGATGTATCAAATGGACTTTCTCATGCCCTTTACCCAAACACATGATATTTTTTTCACATATAATCCCCTACTAGATACTATTCATTTAAAAATTTTAAACCTACATTCAAGACGTGACTGCTAGTATATAACTACTGAAACAGATTTTTGAAATATCATTCCATAACTAAATGCCAAAAAGTTATTTCATCCATAGTTTGAAATAATGTGCTTACCTCTTCGTTGTCCTGAAAAAAAAATGAAAAATCAGATCAGTGTGGTTTCTTTTAACAAGCCCTCACAGCTATATTCTTCAATGGTCCAATTTTAAATACTTCCCAGAACTATTGGTCTAACTCATAAGCTATATAATGACCAACTGTTCCTGTTGCTGTAACACGACTATTCACAAGTTGTTCCAGATTGAAAAACTAACATATATGTCTCAATGCAAGTACCCACCATGCATAACAAATTTCTTGTGTGCATTTAGCCCTTATTAAACAGAGAGTACTTGCCTCATTTTTCCTTAGTTCATTTTTCCTTGCTCCATTGTTCTTACCGAGTTCAACTTCTCTAGAAACCTCAGAAAAGTCACTTAGCAACCTGTTGAAAACAACTCAAGTTTTCAAAAACTCCAACAACTATGCCAATCAACTCATTTTAATCAATTCTCTCAAGTCTTAATCCCCACTAGGCTCCTCTCAGAATGAAGGCAGTTTTGTTTGGTACTAGTTCTCTTTCTGTTCATTTTAATTGACCCAAGGACCTTTTGGTTAAAAGGGAAAAGGGACAGTCCTTTTCTCAAACTCATATAAAATGAAGATTTTTATAAATACCTATTCAGGATACATTTATTCATGTCTTATAATACATTCACATGCAATTTCAAAATATGTAGTTTACTGCGAAAGTAAACTTCTATGACCCTGCACATATTCTACCTGCCCTCTTCATTATTCTCTGTCAAAAACAATCCAAGTAGCATGGAAACTGCAAAATACACAGCTCAAACTAATGAAATAATAGCATTGCTGACAAAATTCTGACTGTAGAAACAAGTGTAATTATCATGCATATGTTTAAAGATATCTCACATACAGATTGTCTCTAAAGTAAGTAAATCCTATGAAAGGCAACTGGTTTCCAACAAAGGCTTTGGGGACAGGAAAAGTTTCGACGTCTCCTTTATCATCTTCAATGTCTTCAAAATTGCTGCTATCTATGTCACTACTCAGCTCAGGTACAACTGGTGCAGCAGCTGGAACGAAAAGGCAAAAAACTATATTAGAACAATATGCACTTCTCATACACTTAAATATTATCTTCTCTTCCGCTCTTAAAAGATTTTGTCTGTGTAAGGTGCCTCCTACATTCTGCAGCGTACCAGAGTCCTCCTTATTTACAGATCTTGCAAAACTGTAGCTTAGATCCTGAGAACTGTAAGTGAAGCAATACTATCATTCCTCATCCCAAGACATTTAATGAGAGACAGAGGAGTCTTCTGAAGCATATGGAACAGAGCAAGGGCTCTGGGAGGGTCTGGTGGGAAGCAAGAACATTGGGTGGAAGCAGATTGGATAAATGAAGCTCTGAATAGCATTTTCAAGAAGTGCAGGAGGCTGCAAGCAGAGGAGTTCTCTTCTGCAAGCTTCCTTCTACTCACAATGCTCAGGATCCAAATGAAAGGGTTTAATTCAAAAAGGCAATTTATGATGGCTGGAATGCACAGCTCTGGTGCTACATGCTGTGAAGGACTGAAATGGCTCCAAAATAGTAATTTCAAAAATTATGATAGTACAGGTTGAGTCACCCTTACTGGAAATGCTTGGGACCAGGAGTGTTTTGGATTTTTTAGGTTTTGGAAATTAATGAAATATCGTGGAGATGAGACACAACTCTAAACTTTAAATTCCTTTATGTTTTGCATATACCTTATACACACAGCCCAAAGGTAATTTTATACATAATATTTTAAATAAAGTTGTGAATGAAACACAGTTTGTGTACACTGAGCCATCAGAAAGCAAAGGTATCACTATCTCTGCCACCCATGTGGACAATTCTGGATTTTGGAATTCCAGGAAAAGGATACTCAATCTGTATTTCTCTTTCCTAACCAATAACTAAACTGGCTTTGAAACTACCAACTCTTTATTCTGATTTATGCCAAGCAGCATAATTTTTTTCAGCAAATGAAAGCAGAATATAAATTGTTATCAAAGCCCCTATTAAACCAATGCATTCATGCTGGATGTTAACAATAAACATTTGGCCAAATAAACTGACATGTTAGGTGTTCTGTCCAACCACATCAAAGCATATGATAGATTTCAGACTGATCAAGACTCGTCTTCAAAAGGGAAGCAGCAGGTAGCTTGGAAGCCTGTGGCTTTAAGGGCCCAATCTACTAATCCTTCCCTATGTTCTAGTGATCAGTTACTCTCTGTAGTTGTTAAAACTGTTGCTGTAATTTTCTAATTGTTGATGTGTCAGCAGATTCCAGGGACTACAAATGATTACTTGGCTAAGAATCCTGTCATCTTTGAGGCCACTCACTACTTCTCCCCAACCCAGGTTCGCTAGTAAATGCCAAAAATGTAACTGTCATGGCTCCATCTTATGGGGTCCAGGGATTTATAGTTTGTTGCGGGACTAGAGCTCTCTGACAGAGAAAGCTAAATATCTCACAAAACTACAAATCCCAAAATCCTATAACATTGAACCAAGACAATTTAAGTGGTACCAAACTGGATTAATTCTGCAGTGTAGATGCAGCTGAAAATTAAGTCTGCACTTGCTTTGTACCAAAGCAACTTAAAATACATATCTGCCTCTAAAGATAATGGCGATACCTGTGCACAAATGAGGTCTTTCAGTGTATCACACTATGCATAATTTCCTCTGTATTAAACAATGCATTAACTGCAACCAATAATTACAAGTATACACAACCCTGACAGAATACATAATCATGATTACTTTAGTGGCTTCACTGTCTACAGCAGCTCAGATGGAATAGACAATTGTAAAACCTACATATTTCAAGAAAAATATAATTACAAATCTATGGATCTATGTGGATTTTTAAAGAACTCTTGCACATGCAAAATTCAAGCAAACTCAACAAAGTCTTTGATGAGAAAAAACAGAAAAACAAGTTTTATACTAAAAATACTTACTGTCTCGAACATTACCCCAATCCCATTGATCATTTTTAAAGAACAGATGAGATTTAATTTCTTCTACTCCATTCCTCCCGAGACGCACCTCCCTAAACAAAGCAATCAAACCAAATTCTACATTACAATCAACAGCCTTGCATTTTCAAACAGTGAATTCCTACATTCTGTGTAAGTGCTGAATACATTGGTACACTGAATGTATGCTATATATTCAGTTTTTTTAAATTAAAATTGTACTTTGATGTCTCCTGTTGAAAACACTGTTAAGTTTTTCAGAACTTTCAGAGAATGAAATAGCTGGAAGTCTTGGTCTGCCATGTGGAGTAAAACACATTTCCAACTAAACTATGCAGGAAAGGAATGCAGGAAAATGTTGTTCTTTTTGTTTTTTAAAAAATGCAAACCTTCAGTTTGCCAAACCACAATACAAACATTTGGATGTAAATGACCAAAGACCTGGCTTCTAAACACAGAGCTGTTGTTCAAACCCTACTAAAGTAAGTATTTCAAAAAGTATATCATTTGCCTCTAATTTAAAAACACCCATATATGCACACATATGGACACTGTTCCCTAAAAGTGTATAATGAAACAACTATGCATGTGGCAAACTCATTTTTTTCAAAACAACTTTTTGTGGTATGTTGCTCAACTCGCATAAGAATGCACTTGTGTAGGTGAGCTAGTACTTCACATAACAGATAACTCACCCCTTGTCACTTCCAAGTGTTTTTGTGGCAAGTGTATATATTAAAAGGTGGTCTGTTTTAAATACATCTACTTAGCAAGACAATTAACATAAATACTAAGACATGCACAATGGGTGGGAAGTGAATAGAGATTAAAAGTACTCTTTGATAATCCCAAACTCTCCTTATTCATCTCTTTTGCAAACCTTCTGCCACTCTTTTGCCCTTGAACTTGGGCAGAAGCTAATGCAATTGCAAAAAATATCCTCCTCTCGAGCTGCCTGCATGGTTGCTTGGCAGAAAACATAACTGGAAATGAATTAAACCTCTCTCTATATGTTTGAGCCTTGTGCTTCAAGTAGAGGGCCTGAATAAACAGGCCAAAATAAAGCTGCTTCGGGTCACTTTGGAGGTATGCTATTTAAATGACACATGCATCTTAAGAGGCCAGAAGCTGTGCCAAAGCAGTGCTCCAGTCCTTAGGACTGGAGCGTGACTTTAGCGTGGCTTCCGGGCTCTTAGGACACATGCAGCATTCTTCTTGGAAGAAACTGATTAGCTAGACTCATTTTTGCCTTTTTCAGGTGAGGACTTGGTACAGTGTTAGTCATCCTGACTGATGAACTATTTTGCAAGAAAAACAGGAGAGCATTGCCCTGTTCATCCTCCTAGATTTCTTCATAGCTTTTGATAATCATGATTATTTTACTAGACTGGTTCTGTGGAATGGGAGTGGAAGACACAGTGTTTCTATTTCTCCTTTCCATCACAGTTAGGTGAAGCTCTAAAGGTGCTGTACTTATGTCTAGATATTGGGCTTAATGAAGGCCAATAAATTTAAGAAGAATACAGTCAGCCCTTCTTAAACACTGATTTTTTTTTTACATGGATTCAAGCATCCACGGTTTGAAAATGTTCAAAAAAAGTATAAATTTCAAATATCAAACCTTGATTTTCCATTTTTTTTATAAGGGACACCATTTTGCTATGTCATTATATTTAATGGGACTTGAGCATCCATGGATTTTGTTATCCATGGGGGATCTTCGAACCCAACCCCAGTATATAACAAGGGTCCACTGTACTGATTAGATGAAGGCTTTATTGATTGGTGGTTCTCAGGTTGAAGAACTGGGAGAGTAACCTGATCAGTATGGGGCAGCAATCTCCAAAAGGGGCTACTGTATAGCTTTCGAGTGCTCCTGAATCCACTTCTATCACTTGAGGTCCAAACACACTGCATGTATCAGAATGTTTGAGGCCATTTTTACCATTTGCTAGACAGAGATAACCTGACCTAAGTACGTTAAGCACTGATAACCTCCTATTGAGACTACTGCAGTGCTTTCTATGTGGGGCTATCCTGGAAGACAAGAAGGAAGTTACAGCTAGTGCTATATGAAGCTGGTAGGCTGCTGATTAGAAGACCTTGTAGAATCCATATTAGAGATTTTAAAGGAATTTAAACCGGCTATAAATATTTTTACGATATCAACTGAAAGTTTTGGTCATGGCAATTAAACCCCTAAATGGTTTGGCACCATGATACCCGAAAGAGCACTTCTTTTTAAAGGTACATCCCCACTAACACTCATCTGCCAGGTAAATCCCCTTCTGCTTCTCACTGGTGGCAGCAATACTTTATATAGAAACACAAGGGTGGACCTTCTCTACTGTGACACCACCTTGAGCCTACCTAGTGGTGATCTGGAGACCAACATGTGGCTTTTCACTTACACAACTGAGCTCTAGGGATCATGGACTAATTATACTGTGAAACTCTGATATATTGCTTTTAATTGTTCCTATTTTCTACATCCAGCCTGAGATCTAAATACAGTCAACAATATAAATATTTTAACAAATAAAAACAAAAATCAAAGGAAAATTGGATGCTCATGAAAAACTATTACTACTTGAAATGTAAGGAATGTCCACTAAAAATCATGATTCCCTCCCCCCAACCTCCTAATTCAATGGGTCATGGACTGAACACTTCTGGGCTGGTTACATTTCAGCAAATCTGACCAACTTTGAGGAAGTGATGCATAGAAAAAGAATATCCCTCCTACCCAGTCATTAGCCAAGCTCTCTAAACAGTTTCAGAAAGGGTTAGGCTGAGTGTATTTGATTATCCTTGATCTCAAACTCATCTCTACAAGCTCATCCCTTCCCACCACGGGCCCAGGAAAAACTCTGGATTGTGGTGGGCAGCTGACTATACAAGCAAAGAAAACTCATTCCAGGGTCATTCTGTCACAAAACATTCCCATGTTCTCTAAAAGAGCAGACAGAAGTGGTCAAGAACCATTTACTCCTCTTGTTGGGAAACACACGGAAAAGTGATCCATTCCAGTGGAAACTCCCTTCCTTTCTTCTTTTCAATGGGAAAGAAAGAGAGAGAGAAGTAACACCATGAGGGACATGGGAGTGTTACCTCTCTCTTCCTCACCCCCATTAACCCTGGGCATGCTCCTCAGAGGTTGTGCTTATTAATGTGTTGTGCAATCTTAAAAGTACTGCATGAAGATTTACTGAAATGACCATGTGGATTACTTCCTGATTCATTATTTTCTAAACAAGGAGCATTTGGTAAATGTTGCTTGAACTACTGATTAATTTCTAAATGTGAATCTGATGTTTGTTACATATGGAAACTCATATATCACACTCACTGTGCACTGTGTACACAGAGTTCTCCTGAAAACATATTCTGACAGGAAAGCATGAGTCAAAAAATCCATTTTATTCGGAAAGTAAAATCTATGTTACATGCCTGTCTGTTAAAAAGGCACAGATAAGGTCCTTTGCATGCTTCGAGATTTCCACATCTTCTGGGAAGTGCAATGAGTTCTTGTGATCCATTATTTTACTGTATGTTCCAACCAATGAATCTGCATAAAATGGAGTATCTCCTGAAATTAAATTGAAGATACACAGGCATTAAGTACAGTCAATCAATTCCTAAAGATGAAATCAGAATGATCAAAAATAATTTGACATGATAAATCAATTCTGTGTGTAAATATTTACCCTACCCTATATGTAAAGAACGCTCACAAAGCTCCTACAAAGCTCCTACATGGCATCTAGCTCCACAGGTGCACTTCTGAATCCTTTCCCTGCCTGGAAATTGTCCATGTCTGGGAGGGCCTCCTGCTATTGTTGCTTATCAGTGGGGAAGAGAAGAAAGGGCGAGGAAATTCAGGCCAATGTGAAGCATCTAGTCTTGGCTCAGTGAGGGGAGAAATGAGGGTGTGCTTTCAAATGGAGGGCATTTTCATTCCTTCAACAACTCAGAGCACCAGGAACTTTATGGCCTGAATTGCCTCCCCACTCTTACTCTTCCTTCCAGTAAGAAAAAAGAGCAGCCTTTTGGGGTTTGACAGGTGCTGGGCAAAGGAGATTTCTGGATGGAGCACAAGGGCCAAAAATCTCTGAACTCTGTCCAAAAAGGACTTACATGTGTGTTAGGTCATTAACAAGATGCTAACCAATGGGTGCTTTCTGGCTTAATGCTGAACGCGGTTTAAGTTGCACATACTTCCTGCAAGAAACAACTGGCTTGAATGTTTGTGCTCATTTCTCTCTTCTTGTATATTACTTTAAAAAGAACAGAATAAAAGCAGGAAACACTTCCAAACTAGGCAATCCTGCATTTCAACTTGAGTTGAAAAAAGCCAGGATCAACCCTTACTGAACAACCCTGGTGTGTTAAATAATAACTCTTTCCTTGAGTTCAGGTGCAAGAAGGAATTCTGTCTGGGCTCCAGGGGATGATCATGAGTTTCAAAGTCCTAAATGCCTTTGGACTCAGATAATCTGAGTGCACCTCATAACACCCAATATGATCCTTTGTGGGTACTCTTTGAGGCTCCACCAGTGAAAGCAGCATGGAGACACAAAAAGTAGCATACTGCACGGAGACACAAAAAAGGGCTTTTCAGCTTTAGCTCAATTAATGGAATACCCTCCACTTAAAGAGGCCCAACTGGCACTGACACTGCCTTTATTTCACAGTCAAGTTAAAATTGTGGCTGTTCCCTCAAACATTTGCGACATACTGGTAACAGGTCAGTCTCCAAGCTTTCAGTTTGTTACGGTATTTTTTCCTGAATTGCTAAAATTCTTTTAAAGTGTTCAAACTGTTTTAAAGCAGATATTATGAAATTGAAGCCTGTCAGTCACATGAAGCCCACAAGGTTATTTTCGAGGGTATCTACTCTCTGACTTTGGAACTTTTCTCAATTTTAACAAACTAAAAATAGCCCCATATATGAATGTGGTGCTTGGGAGGGGGGGTTGCCATAGTTTGCCTTGTTTAGGGCCCCACCTTCCTTTATTTAACCAGATACTGTAGTAAGCTAGCAGTCAACTCTCAGTTTACACTCTGGATAAAAAGACCTTTCCTAGAACTAACACAGCCCAGGCAGCCCCCTCCCCCCAAATGTGGCAAAACTGCTAAAGGGAATAAGGGAGAGATGTTTTTAAGTTAAAATAAGGTGGGGGGTGGAGTAAAATAACAGAAGAGGCTTGGGAAACAACAGCAGTGGCTGGAAATTGCAGCCCTCTGAGGTCCTGCAGGGGGACAATGCAGCCTCCCAACCCCTCAAGGTTGTCCACCTGCTTTAAAGTATTTCATTTATTCCAGATGATTCTAAGGTGATGTTATTGAATTTACCCATATGTGGGATCTGTTGATGTTGGCAGGCTACATATACTTTAATATATAAAATAGATACTTTGAATACTGAAGTGTGTGCTTCCAATATCCATCTTAACGTCTTGCAAGAAGAGCAGGGTGGTGAAACCATTAGCCCAAGGCATATGAAAGCCTTTTTCATGTAACACAAAACCACAATTTAGTGTTATGTCCAACCAGCACAATGAAATGTAGCTGATAAGTCTCAATTATGGGTAGTAACCACTGTGGTCATTCCATGATGGAACTGCTTCTTTCAGCAGTTTTTTCAACAGCATCTTTCCCCACTTCCTTAGGCCCACCTAAGTCCTTACGATCTGCTTCAAATGGCTAGGAAACCCTCAACATTTTCAGCAGCGAGGAGGGATGTAAGAATAAAGGGTAGAAACTCATACTGTCCAAGTAGAAACTAATCTATGGGGTTGTTGTTGTTGTTCAATAGGTCTAGTAAATCCATATTAGGGATGGAAAGAATATTTAAAAATATGTGGGGGGGGCACAATGGTAAAAACACATGCTCCATGATTCCCAAGTGCTGCAAAAACCCTGATGAGAAGAATAATAGACTGGAAAGTCTTTGTAATTCAGGACCTATTCTGTGCAAAATTCACAAGAGGCTATTTTGTGCCCAAAACAGCTTTCTCGGAACAGAATACTGTTTCTTCTGCAAAAAATACTGCCTCCTGTGCATATCAAGTACATATGAATTTTGAGGAGAGGAGGGCCCAGTACAGACCTCTGCTTTGCAGCAGCCTGGGGCCGAAATTAGGGCTCAGGAGAGTGGAGTGTCCGTGCACTCTGCTGGCGCCATTTGGGCATGCACACCGATGACATGCCTTGTGCGCCGTGTCCAAACGGTGCAGCGCACAAGAGACATCACCATGCCACTGCAGGACACTAGTGGCACCTTGGCAGTAGTGTGGAAAGGAGCTGCGTTTCGCAGCTTCTTTTTGGAGTGGATCGTTGCCGTGCTCTTGCGGTTGCCACGGCAGCAATCCAGAGCAGAAAGAAGCGGTGTCTCGCCGTCCCTTCTTGCCCGTCTATTCCGGGCCTAAGTCCCAAATGGTGACTGGGCTTTGAAAACAGCACATTGTTCTCATAGTGGGAAATTACTTGTTGCATCCTTTGGGAAGAAAATTAGGGAGGAATTACATCCCTTTTCTACATGCCTAAACAATGCTGGTGATTTGCATATCCAAAACATATATGTCCTTGTCCAACTAAATTACCACTATTTTTACCTTTTTTTAAAAAGCAGTAATATTGAAACATATGGAGAAGGGGGCCTGCTGTAAAGGAAGTTGCTTTAAACCAGGTACTTTGCTACAATGAAGCTTCCCAACTCAAGTAAAAATGATGTGCCATTTGTGAATTTAGCCAGGAATATTTTCTAGGGCAGTTCTCCATGACCATCAAACCTTCTTCAAGAAATACAACAACCTGGAAGATGGATGACTGTCCGTATTACATTGCTGCAACTGAAGTTGGCAATAGTATTTCATTACACTGTTTCAGTAACCCATTAAGAGGTTACACAAGAACAGAGTTTGGGACAGCGTAGTTCATGATTCCCATAAAAAATTACATTGTTTTCTTAAGGAGAACTACTTCCTACTGAAAGAACTCAGTCTCTGATATAAAGGTTATACGTAGAAGCAAGTACAGGTTGAATGTCCCTCATCTGAAATGCTCAGAATGAAAAGTGTTTTGGATTTTGATTCCCCTCCCCCAAATTTTGGAATATTTGCATATACATAACTAGATATCTTGAAGACAGGACCCAAGTCTAAACATGGCATTCATTTATGTTTGGTATACACCTTATACATGTAGCCTTATGGTAATTTTATACAGAATATTCTTAATGATTACATGCAAGAAACAAAATTTGTGTACACTGATCCATCAGAACGCAAAAGTATCACTATCTCAGCCACCCATATGGACGATTTTGGAATTCCAGATAAGGGATACTCAAGCTGTACTAAAAAGAGAGAACAAGAGGAATTCACTACTTACCAACTAGCATCTCAAACAGAAAAACTCCTACAGACCACCAGTCACATTCCCTTCCATAATAACCATCACCACCTTGTGACTTTAATACTTCAGGTGATATGTAGTCTGGTGTTCCAACGGCTGTATCACAACGCACCATCCCCGTCTACGTAACCACACAGAATGCAACAATGAAAAAGCATAAATATTAGCTGCAGTAATTTAATTACTTTAAATGAATTTAAAGCACACAAACTTAATTTTTACAAACTATGTAATGAATTTAAAGCTGCTAGCTACACTTATTTTACACCAGTATTATTACTGCCTGTAATTTATTTCATAAAACTAATGTCATAAGTATAAATAAATCTTGCTAAGAGAACAGAAGGAGTTAATGTTAGAGCCAGACAAAGTAAGCAAAAGCAGAGAATGTATGCTATGTCCGATTCATGGCCCACGGAATCTACTGGAAATTTCTGTAATAAATAGCAAGAGAGTTGGAGCTGGTCCTAAAACAGCAGAAGACACACCTCTGTTCAGAATGAGCAACTGAGCAAAGCGGGGGTTGCTGTTTCTGTGCTCTTGGGGGGGGAGCTCTTTTACGTACACAGGCCAAATGGGGAAGCAAGTAAAAAACTTGAAATATATATTTTTTCTGTTATCTTTTAAAATTTCATTATTTTTATTAAATGTTATTGTAGTATAGTTGCTAAGAATCTGAACTGCGAACTAAAAGTCTCTGGTTCATTTCTTGGGACTAGCAATTGGATTTTAGGCTGTTATGTTCTTTGCTTTCACATTGCTGTGTTTCAGACATAACGCAAAGTTACGGTTTTGTGATAGCTTCAAACCAGGCCACCCTGTGCAGTACACTACACAAAGAGCTCCAACTTTGTAACTAGGAATGATCCCTGCATCTCAAATGAAGAAAAAGAAAGCAAACCTGACAGGAATTCAGTACACCATTGCAAACTTAATTATCCTCTCTTTTTTTTCTCTTCAGGTTAAAACCTAAAATTAATCCTACTTTTCAAACTAAATGTTGAAATGCAGTGGATGTTTTGTCTAAAAAAAATGCAAAACACCAAAGGAACATTTTAAATAACACTTATATAGAAACATCCTGCGAAAACATCAGGATTAAAATGTGGCTCATCATTATCATACCTCTGGATACGATGTAAAATAAGGTTTCCTAAACCAAGATCCAATCACTGCACATGTGTTTAAACTGTAGTATGTGAAACATTCATAAAAATATTGGGCATGAACTAGTCACCCATAGAACGCACTATGCTGAAAGGAGATAAGTAATTTGCAATGCATTTTGAAGGAGAGGTTAGTGGAGATAGTGTGCCATATACGCATACACTATTGCCACAAATATCCAATCATGCTGCTTGAATACTCCCAGGAAAGTGAGGTAGTAAGTGGATTTTGCTCCTCCTAATTTATAAAATGATGTTCATCAACATTCTCGAAAAACCTCATCACATTATGAAGATATTTATACATATTGAAAACCTGTCTCATGCTCTGTCTGTTAAGCAGTGCCCTGAGGTGCACAGGAAGGTAAGTTGCTTTGTGGGAGGTTACAGGTTAATCAAATTAGTGTTACTTTTTAAAAGGAAGGAGAGGATAGCTAGCTATAAACAGCCTAACATCTTGTTTTTTGCAGTTAACTGAATGTTTTGTAGGGAAAGAAAAAAGAGTTTAGAATCAAAATTCTTACTCTGTACTTTCTTTCCCAGTTCCTAAATCTTGGGGCTATACAGTGGGCCTTTGATATTCACTGGGGTTTGTTGCTAGAACCCAAGGATACCAAAATCCAAGCATGCTCAAGTCCTATTATAAGCAATGCTGTAGCAAAATGCTGTTTCTTATATATGATAACAACAACTGTCTTTTCCCAGGGACCAGTTCCATATTCACATCCATTGACTACAGTTTGTTCTTTCTTTCTTTCTTTCTTTCTTTCTTTCTTTCTTTCTTTCTTTCCAGACACCTCTCAAGGGACTAGCAGCGAATAGCTTGAGGGCCACCACTGAAACACAGACCATCACTGTGAACAGCAATGAGCTATGTTACATGTTGTATGACCTTTGCATACATAGTTTAAAGTGGCAAAACTAAAACAAATGTTAATAAACCAATCTCATCATTCTGTACATCAGTATATATTCTAAACAGCTAATATGAACTACTGCCTACGTGATTCACACACAGTTTTTTTCTACATTAATATAGTTCTCACAAATAAAAGATATATTTTCTGCAATACTGTAAATCATGTGAGGGACAGATGTCACAAATGACCTGAATAGTCACACATCACCAACAGCACTGCCTTCGGAGTGACAACCTGCTCACTTTTATGCTGCACGCAAAAAGCAGGGCCTGGATAAGCATGTGGAAGATGGAGGCCTTAGGGCACTATTTAGAAAAAATACATGGAAAAAGTATTTCATTGTGGTTATAAAAAGGGAACTGCAAGAGCAAGCCATTCCACCACAAGTAATGCATGTGTCTTCCATACACTGAGCAAACATCAATGATACAAAGAGCAATGAGCCATGTTTAGCCTGCTGACAGAAAACTTTGCAGATTAGGATTCAGAATTCTGCCAAAAACTCACCCACCATCAGGGCTTTCATGCAAGCAGCTCTTAATAGCTCCCAAATCACATGCACAAGATATCTTGCTGTGATAACACAGCTTTCAACATTTTAAATACAGTATCTGAAATCCTAATGGAAAGCTAAAACATGACAAATTCTAAATGAAGAACTTGCAGTCCAGATTGGGAGATGGCAAAAGGTACTACAAAAAACAGAATAATAAAAATGCGTAAATGACTGCTATAGTAAATGAACTACAGTCATGTAAGTAAATATAAATGCCTAATTTGTATGATTTTATTCATAAAGCAACTTATTTTCTAGAGTGTTCATAACTATGGAAGTGCCAGGTCTTTACGCCTTATAGAACGAAGGGCAAGTCCTAGCATCTATGGTATCAGTGACAGTGGTGACTGCTAGGAATCACTACAGTAACATCAGCTCTAAAAGTGTGGCAGAAGAAGGGTGGTTTCTGCATTTGGGAGTGTACAAATTGATGGTAAAACCAATAACAGTAGGAAATTTGTAGGAGTTGCCTATATAAGCTGGAGACAAAGGACTTTGTGACTCTGTGCCTTTCCATCAAGTGTATGAATCTAACAATTAACTGATCACAGATTCTACTATAAAACAGGAATACTTAGAATCTTGTCATAGACCAACACATATAAAAAGGGGATAGTGAATAAAAGAAGATAACACAGGTTAAAAACAGGTATTTAAAATATCGTTTCAGATTACACAACTGCAGTATAGCAAGACAAGATTGCTCCTAGTCTACTGGGGAGGTAATAGCCTGGTGAACTTTAATTGCAGCTGCACAGAATTTGTCAGCATTATATGTTTTATTAGGGTTGATGTCTGAAAGCAACAATGAAGTGTAAAATTGATTGGTGTGTCCTTGGTATTTATGTAACAGAGGTGAAATAAGGCCGAGGCGGATGTCCCATTAATAATCAGGAGGAGCAGAGAATGCCAGGCTTTGTACAATGAGAAGAAATGCAATCCCTAGAGGTCTGGGTCATCCTAATATTTACCCTGATTTTATCAGGACAATTAAAATTCTCCAGTGAAAAAGATAAAAGCTCCATATTTGCTTTTGCTGGCTACTGTTAAGATTTACCATAGTAAGCATTTATGCAAATACAAGTATATGAAATTATTTAAGAAGGCACAAGGCTTGACTCATCACCCTGACAATAACAGCACAACAGAACCATCATACAGTTATGGTTGAAAAAATACTGCTGACATTTCAACTGGTTGTATTAAAACAAAGCAGTAAAGAACAGAACTTTCAAGCTATTGCATCTAATCTTAATTTGACTGAGAAGACATTTACTGAAGTCTTTCTTTACATTTCTTTTTCATGTTGCATTTATACACAATGTATCACTATATATACTAAGACAATAAATCTAAACTACACCTATTAGACTAATCCACACTTTCAATAACCTTTTTTTAGTAAATCAGTAGCTATGTTAGTCATGAAATATTCTAATATTCCAATTACACTTGTCTGGCTTAAATAACACATAGTATGAAATATTTTGAAATAACTGTATTTACTAATGAAAATCAAAAGTATCTCTATTAATAATAAGCTTGATGACACTTCACTAGAGGAAATGAGAGACTACATCTTAATGTGTAAGAATATTTTACTTAAATTACAGCAGATGGGTTGATATATTTGATTTTTTTAAAAGCAAACTATTTGGAGACCACTAGGGGATGCTACAAGTGTGCTTGTAAGCAGTAAAATTGTGCAAGTTATTGTTTTCATTAGGAAGTAAACATTAATACAAAACACAGTTCTCCTTCACCTACTTGGAAGTTAGATTCCACTATAAAAAGGCTTAGTTCCAAGTAAAAGCAGTTTAAGATTCAAGAGATGCCAATGGACCATGAAGTACCAAAAATCAAGTATTTTCTGTTTCCACATATGAAAATGTGAAAAGAGTTTTCTTTCCTTTCATCACCAATAGCAGTAGCTGTACTCAGTTGATTGCAGCAATTAAAGTATTATCATTCCATTTAATTAACATTTTTCCAGATCTTTTTCTTCCAGTGGGGCTCAGTAGTGTAGAGTGTATAATTCTCACTGCAGAAATAATCCAGTTTGACACCACTTTAACTGCCATAACTTAATCCTATGGAATTCTGGGGACTGTAGTGTGTTGTAGCACCAGAGCCATGGCAGTTAAAGTGATGTCAAACCAAATTATTTCTGCAGTGCGGATGTAGTCTAAGGTTTATTTTGTACTATTTCAAACGCCCTGTTGGCTTAAATTATTTTGTGGCCTCTTTAGATGACTGCCCCATGTCTGTCTGTCTGTCTGTCTCTCCCTCTATGTCTGTATGTGCACACACATTTTATGATAATAACCTAAAAATTAAATACACTAAAAGCATTACATCCAATTTATCATGGAAGCTAAACAGGGTCCATTCTGGTTAATATTTGGATGGGAGACCACCAATCAATACAAGGTGCTGTAGGCTATATTTCAGAAGAAGGAACTGGAAAAATCACTTGAGTATTCCTTGCTTTAAAAAGACATGAAATCCATGGGGTTGCCATTTGTTGACAAGCAAGTTAAAGGTACAGGCACAAACAATCATAAACACACATACCCTAAAACCACACTTAATGGCAAAGTATTAAAACAACAGAAGAAAAATCTCCCCTCCCTCACTGGAAATGTTCCTCCTATATATGTTTTAATGTTTCCTGCCCTCCTTTAAAGCTTGGACCTGTTCTTCAACCTTGAAGTGCAGATTTTCTTAACTTCTGAAAGCAGCTGTAGGGTGAACCTACTTGCACTGCCAAAATATGTCCCAAGCCTGCAGACAAATTTCATTCCAGTATCTCAAATGAAATAACATGGATTGCAAAACAGGTTTCTTAAACTAAAGGCTTTACTTTGCTCTGCCAATAATATTTAACAAATTTATATGGTACTTGAGTCCCTGCAAAAATCTCATAGGTCACATCCATCTTGCATTTTTCAGATTAGGCTGAGAGGCAGTAAGGGGCAGTTTGAAGCTACCATGCCCAAGATGCTTTGGGGCTGTGGCAAGCACACGCCACGACCTTAATCCGCTGGGGAGCCGGTCCAAATAGGAGCTACTCCTATTTGGACTGGGTTTAAGGCATGCCGCCACAGCTCCAGGGCAGCTTCCTGGTATGTGACGTGTAAACACCACACCCAAGACATCTTGAAGTCGCCGCCATCTGACTGACTGGGCAGCTTCATCTTGTGGGCATGTGGCCCCCAAGCAGCTGGGATGCCAGCTTTTAGAGCCGGTCTGTGCCAGCCCATGCTTAGTTGGATGTAAGTTTATGGCAAACAAAGGTAAAAACTGAACCAGAAACTTTCACAGTTCTCTTGACCACTAAACTATGCTCATTGTTAAAATAAACTCTTTTATATATTACCAGAAGGTATATGCAGCCCAATAAAAAATTTTCTTGGGTTCTTTACACTGTATACATTATTTAGAAGCACATGCGCTGAGCCAAATACTTACTTCATCCATTTTCATACAAGTACCAAAATCTGCAAGCTTCAGATGTCCATATTTATCCAAAAGCATGTTGTCAGGTTTCACATCTCTGTGTATCATGCCCATGGAATGAATTGCATCAAGAGCAAGGACAACTTCAGCTGTGTAAAATTTGGCCCACTTCTCAGGCACATCATAATTGCTCATGAGGTTGACAAGATCTCCACCTGGCATGTATTCCATTACCATGTATAGGTATCGATCATCTTGAAAGGCACTAAAAAGCTACACCCAGAAGGATGGAAAGTTGTAAGAGATTTTGCAAACAGATTCATTTTCACTAAACATAGATATCATACCCAAACACAGAGAATGAATTACTGCAGAGTTAAGGCACTTGGGCAGCTTTTTTCCCATATGCCTTTCAAGAACACTTCTGGTATCATAAAATAATTATCAAAGATATTTATGTATTTCAAAACACTCAGTTTACTCTTCTTAACATAGCCAAAGAAATAAACTTCTTAAATGCCACTAAACATTTTGGCAGGAAGGACAGTCAAGAAACAAACAAGTATCTTTCCTCTGACCATGACATCCACACTGGAATGAAATTGTCACCCATTCTCAAGTAGTAAAGTGAGAATATTCTTGACAAAATATCTTCCAAGCACAAAATATTTTCCAAGCACAAAATATTTTCAGAATATTCTCCAAAAGATTATACTGAGAGTGTCTCCTAATGTGAGATTCCCAACCAATTAAAAAAAATAACAGTTAAAACACTACCTTATTTTTTTTAAAAAAGCACCTCATATCAATAACAAAATAAAATAGAAGGAAACCCTTCACTGCCACCACCAGAGACTGCTCTCTGCAGAGCAAAACACTTCCTTCCTGTAGGGCTTCAGTAAGTCCAGACAGACGTGACTTGGAAAACTGCCTGTGCTGCACAGTCTGCAGGCTGTCAAAAATATATTTAATGAAATCTAAAGAGAAAATTCTCAAAAAATTCTTTATTTGAAAAAATACTTGAGGATAACTTCATGATACACATGTAAGTGGACACTGTACAAAAGTAGTTTTGTTTCAAAAAGAAAGCAGGAAATTTCCATATGACAGTTTGCTAAGTATTTACTCTTCCTTGACACTTCCTGAGACATAGCAGCATACACTTAAGGCTTTGCTATATCATTGTGCAAGAGCATGGGGACTAATATCTGAAGTGTGATAACACTAATACAGGAGTGGAACAGTGAAACTACAGCCCTCTTATTTTAACATCCTGGCATCACCATTGCTTCAAAATCAACCTTAAATTTTTCCAGTCTGAACTACAAGACAAAGGCCACTAAATAATGGTGCAACTTCTGATACATTTCCATTGAAGATCAGCACCCTGGTGTTCTAATATAATATAATGAATATTATCCTCAAATATTAAACCAAAAATCTCTACCAAACAAATTTAAACCTATAACTAAAATCCCAATTGACATATTTGTATGTATTTCCACTATGCAAAAACAGATAGAAGCTAGTGTACACTATGTGGTACATAAGGAAAATTAAGTTTTTAGGTAGGAGCAGATAGAAACAAATTCCATCTGTACATTTCTGTTTCTATAGAATACTAAAATATTTTACATGAATATTTAAAGACAGGTGAGTATATCTGAAAGAAACACAAACATTATTAACTTTATCTTAAGAGGGAAAAAAGAAACTAAGGGCTGAAACAGACGGCCAAAAAGGGGCACGTTGGAGGCTGGATTGGGGCCATGGCGAATAGACGTGTTGCCCCAATTCAGCCAGCTTCCGCCCCAAACAGGAATGGAAAAAAGCCATCCTTTTGCCTCTAGACCAGCTTTTTGCCAGCTCTGGGGAGAGTGGTGTCTAAACAGCATGCCCCCAGGTTGAATACAAGCCAGCTGGCATGTAATCGCCAGTGGGGCTTCTGTCTGGCTTGGAGGTGTGATGCATCTAAACACCATGCCCCCAAGCCAGCACAAAGCTGGCTTAATGCAGCCGTCTGTTTCAGCCCTAAATTATATAGACAGACACTATCAGTTAACAATTTCAATACTCATCCAAAATTCATGTTTGAGCACATAAGTTTATACAAGTACACTTTCCTTACCTGAACTACCCATGGACTGTTGGCAAAGGCCATAATATCTCTCTCCTCCCAGAAAAAGGCTGAGTCTGACCTTTTGAGCATTTCAAATTTACTAAGAAGTTTCATGGCATAAGCTTTCTGCGTTACTTTATGACGAACCTGCCAAGGAAGAAAGACTTTTATAAGTTGCTTTCTTAGTATCTTATAAAAGGATTTAAAGTGAGTCTTTTGTATTTTTGTCTTTGGAACTCACTCAAAGTAACAGAGACATCTAATTCTACCTTTATCAATAATAAATGTCAGTATAGGTACTGCCAACTACTACCTTTATGCAAGAACCTTTTAATACTGATATAAATTTTAAAATAATAATAGCAATATTTATTTCATACTCGTCTCTTCCTATGGATCAAGGTGAGAAACAACTATACAGATAATGTAGTTAGAAACATGAACGCCAATTAAAAATACATAACCAAATAAAAGAGCATTAACATCAGTTTTAAAAGCATACATATTAAAAACAATCCATTAATAATGTATAAATTCTTAATTTACAAAGCATCTAGATAGGCCTGACAGAAGATATTAGGCTTTAAAACTGTTAAACTCAGTGTGTACAGTTGTCGAATCTCTTCCAAATTCCAAGTTGCTGAACTTCTTCTACATCTCTGAGAAATAGTTTTAGAAACTCAAGTTAAAATGAAGAAATTATGTTCTAACAAAGGAAATCTCTCAACACTGTTTTCCATTGCTTAGCAAACAATTGCAAACTAGTCAGTTTGAAATTTATGCCTTATCTCAGTGCTACTCAAAGTAGGGGTCCCTGACAAGTTTCCAGGAAAGAAAGAAACAATTGTAGCCAATGGGAACAACTACGGTGTCAACCCCTAGCATACACCTCAGAAAAAAACTGCCAGTCCCCCACATCATATACCTTGAGAAGCACTGCCTTATCTGATAATTCATCCAAATGTCCATTGCTCATCACTTTACTAATGTTAATTCATAAATTATTTATGAATTTCTAACATGCCTCCTCAAACAGTACTGAAAGCAATTCAAACACCATACAGGATATGCACAAAATGCAATTTACACATATATACAAAATATATTAATAACAAAGAAGGAGTCAATCATTGCAAACAACTACCTACTGTGACACACAAGTAACCAAAATCATTTCTAAAATAAGAGTTATATGTTGCTTGACAGAAGCAGGCAAATTAGATTTGCACATATTGGGTCGTTCCACAGGATTAGTGCTATTTTTGGTCCTGGGTTCCAACCAGAAGCCTTCTTTGACGCTTTCATTGGGGAAGAGAGGATAGGAGAGCCCATTTCTTAAATTGCATATTCTTAAATCTAAATCAGGATCTAATCCAATGGCATGAGTTGGGCAATCCCTTTCTGTTAATTCTTACATTTTTCAACACAAAGATGTTCTTGATAATGACCCCCATGCTCTTTAAGTACTTCAAAAGATTAAACAGCATTGAGGTGTGAAAGCTTTAAAATTGCTTGCAATTGTTCTTGCATCCCAATGTCATCTGTGACAACAAAGAAAGCATTTATAGTATCACGTTGTCACAGTTACAAAAGCAAAAATGGAAAAGTCACCTTTTTTCACAAAAGGGAGCCAGTATATAGACTTAAGTGGCAGGCACTCCTGAGCACAGCTGTCACCTCCTACTCAGATAGCAAAGATGGATCTAGACACAAACTCAGACCAAAAATGTGTTACACTGTGGTCATGGAGGGATGCTCAACAACAACACGCTGCCATCAGAGCAGATAATGTGAGATGAACCATGTGAATTCAACAAAAGCCTACAAACAGTGGGTCAGGACAGAGAAACAATTACTCTTACACCTTAAGTAACTTGTATATTGATGGCATTTCACTTTAAAGCTTCAGATAGCATTAATCCAGTTGTTTCATATACAGTAATGTAAAACAATAGAGGTGATGTCACTAAACCCAGCGGAGACACACATAGCAGCTAAGCAGGACTATTCCATGACCAAACAGGGTCAGCTTGCTTTATATCTACCAAAATGTTCCACAGGGTACAAGAAAAAATGCTATGTTAAAAGCCACCAAGAAGTCTAGATATCGATTCAATATTATTAACAATTCATTCTCTAGCACTCAATCAAAATATGACAGGTTTTTTAAGAACAAAAGACTGGCAAACAATCTCACATATTTGTGTCTGCTCATGAATAAGGAGTTGTGCCCTGCAAGTCTCAGACAGACACAAATATCCAGAGATTAAATATGAATGTGTAAATTAGTTCAAAGATTGGCCAATTTGTACTAATGATTAAATGAAAATGAAACTAGTTATGCCCTCCTGATTTTCTGGGCAATGCCTTCTATAATTCATCATTGTTAACCATGTTGGGTGGGTATTTTAGTCCATTATCTTTGGAGAATAGCAGGTTGCCTATGCTGCAGTAGAACTACCCTAATGATTCCAAGTTATCTATCTCACACATCATATTTATTTCATTATGTTACAACCTACCTCTCTACATTGAAACTATGGCAACTGACAGGTTTTATAAGCTGACGAACCTGTAACTTTTATAGATCATTATAGCACTTTAAAAATAGAAATAAACAATTCATTGGTTAATTTTCAGTGGTTTGGTTATGACACTGACTTAAGTGGCAAAGGTATTTATTTAAGTTAAGAACTTTGTGTGAAGGATCTCCTGCCTGGGTGACTTATTACCTTCTTTTGATAGACACGAAACAAGAGGAACCAAGCAAAAGTTGTTCAGGCATACCTCTCTCTGACCTTTCCTACAGTAAAAACTGATGCAAGAATTATTATCAATTTGCTCTTGCTCTGGCTTGCTGTTGCTTTATACCTTGCTTGTTGAATGTGTGATATTATTTTTTGTCTTTAGCCCTGCATCTCCCTCAAAACTTCCTTTTACAGCCTCCTTGATTATAAGACTCTAAGATTTGTTCATGCCTTTTCACACAGACAGTATACAAGCCCTAAAATTAGATTAAACGTTCAGAGCCAAAGAACAGAAGGGTGTTTATGATTTCTTCATGTAGAAGAAACAGGTACTCTTTCTTTATGCTAGGGAAACTCTTCTGCATCACTTACAGTGACACTCTTCTGGAAAACAAAATCTGGTTTCTGAAGATAAACTGATTAAATTATAATCCTTAAAGTGGCTTCAATACATGACCATCACTGAATATTCAGAACTTTGATAAAATGTATGATTGGGGTACTGAAGAATCAAAAGGAAAATAACATTAATACATATTATGAAGGCAGCTTGGTTGGCTCTAAGATTTTGCTAAAACATTAGAATGTCATTAGGTAGGATGTGGGATACATAATCCCCAGTTCACAATGTTTTTTCAGCCACAAAATCATAAGAAAGGACTTCTCAGCCTAGCCCATGCCTGTAGTAGGAAGAACAGATTCCTTACCTGTAATGTGGTTGTTTAATTGGTCACCTGTGAACTCACATATATATGTTTCACTTGTAACTATGCAGGGTGTGATTTGGAACTTTCTAGTGATGAATGACCACTTTGCTGCTCCCATCACACACATCTAGGCTTGGTTCCTGCTCTGTCCTTATTTTCAATTATGCAAGTACTAGCCTCAGAACAAAGGAAATGCAAGACACACCAACAGGGAAGGAGGGTGGCTTGTGTGAATTCACTGATGACTACTCCAAGAACCACAGTTCCTTGCAATCTGTCCTTCTTCTTCATGGTCTGTGTGACTCACACACCAGGAAGACTAGCTAGCCTTTCACCAGAGGAGGAAGGGGCATCATGCAACCAGCAACCTCAGAACTGCCCATCCAAAGGCCCTGTAGACTTTAGGCCTGGCATCCAATCTGTAATGCCTGTTGTAAGCTGTTGGTTGGAACCAGGGTGCTATTCTGGAGACCTATGGCAAAGGAACGCCCGTGAGAGATGTAGAAGAAGCAACTACTGCTCTCATCAAATGGCTCTTCAATATCTAAGGAAGTGGTTTATTAGTTAATTGATAAACCAAAGCAATATTGATGTTACCTATTTAGAATATTACTACAATGACAGTGACAATCCCTTCTATTTTTATGATCATACAAACGGTTTTTATGACTGTCAATATTTCTTTGAACAATCAGTAAAAAAGGTGAAAGCCCTGCAAACACATAGTGAATGCTGGGGTGAGTGCTATTTTTCTACCCCACAACTGCCTGTTGGGGCTACACTGCTGTGTTTTAGTGCATATGAAGTGACTCAACATCATTTCCAGCTGCCATTTTGATTGCCAGCAATTTTTTTTCTTTTGCATTCTGGAGAGCTTTTGGGGGCTCTGGAGGGTCAGGGAAGCAAGCCACTTTCATTTGGGCACAGTCTGGGTAGGTTTTTTTTTGGGGGGGGGGCACACAAAAACAGGCCTTTAAAAATTAGTCTGGGGGCTTTGAGGGGAACTGCAGAGTCCACACATGGGTGTCCCAAGAGCTGCATGCCAAAGATAGGCTGCACTTTGTCCACTGCTTCTGTTTAACATGTTGGTCTCAGTCCAAGTTTTTTTTTTTTAATTAAATAAGGGTAGGTAAAAACTATCCAGGTTGTTATAGAAGAAAGACATGACTCTAGGTAAAAATTACAAAGTTTAAAACACTGTCTAGAAAATAATGTAAATATAGTGAGAGTAACCTTACTCTCTGAACAGAAGTGATGGCCATAAGGAAGGAAGTTTTACAAAACAAGATTTGTAAGTCACATGTAACAATAATAACATTTATGCTAAGCTCCACAGTGAACTCAATCATATAACCTGGGAATGATAATTTTTGACCTCTTAACAATTCTTAGCCAGTAGGTTCACAAGTTCATGTGACAAATCTTTGTAGAGACAGCTTCTAGGGAAGCTTTCACAGAATACAGTGTCATTTCACACTGCATGAAAGAGAGCAAGAAGTTCAGAAAGTGCTCAACATTTACTTCAGACCAGTGAACATGAGGTATACTAGAATGCTACTGAATATAGAGAATTTTTAAAAATTATTTTCAATACAAAGCTTATTACCACTTGCTGGTTGCCATTCGTTTTGAACAGAGGACAATGTGTGTCTGCCCCAAATGTCAGGCTGAAAATCCCAGCAGTTCTAGCCAACATACCTTGAGATGAATCTATGGAGTGGCAACACAAAACATCTAATGGGTTACCCTTCGCCCACCTAACCTATACTGAACACTGATTTTGAATGTTTCTGTAGTTAATAAGAGTTCACAATGGAACATAGTCTTGAACAGACCCAGGAAAACTCAGTACATTTATGTTCATCTACTTGGCAGATAAATTTCTTCATTTATTTACATACAGATAGGTACTGTAAAGTTCCAGATTGTACAACTATAAAAGCACAAGGATCTGGTAGTGCCCTTCACACTCATTGAAAGAGAGAAGCTGGTAGCATGAGCTTTCATGGCCTATTTAGACTCAAATCTACAAAAGCTCATGCTACCGCCTTCTTTATTTCAGTGAGTCTTGAAGGTGCTACAAGATCCCTTTGCATACTGATTTTCCAGACTAACATGGCAATATTTTTAATGGTAAAAGTACAAGTGATTGTAACAACAAAATGGCTTCAATTTAATGGGAGCAGAAACAGAATTAATCTACAAGATTTAGTCTAAAAGTTGACCCAAAAAATCTGGGTTGACTCACCCATGGGTCAATATAAGCAATGCACTTTATCTCTTGCTTAAAAAGAAACCAACCCCTTCTCTAAGTAGAGTGGCAAAAGGCAAGTGAGCTTAGTCTGTCCTGGGAGAACAACTGACCTCCCTATACTCTCACTGCTGCAGTGCCACTTCTGACCTTTCTGAATGCCTGGGTGGGAAAATGTGGCCATAGCAGCTCTTTAGTGCTTCCCCTCAAAGGAGTGCTGAGAGGAATCACGCTTTGAAAGGTATGAATAATACATTTGTGTAGGCTTGTCAGCTTTTCTGGGTTGAAATCAGGTGAAGTTATCAAGTTAATAGCTATAATCACTGCTAATCTAGTTGACATTTTCTTTGCTTTTCCTTTTCATCCTTTTGGACATGTGTGCATTTTCTTAGGCCTGCCAGTGCTTTGTTGCCTGTCCCACATATTGCACAGCTATGATTTACCATAGTTAGCTCCTCATCTATCCAGCCTTTAAGGTGAGCAGAAACAGTTAGGCCTGCCAGAATTTTATAAGTTCTTTGGCATTGTTTTCATGTGCTTCATCCTTTACATTCTTTGTTACATGCCCCTAAGTTTTACCCTTGACTACTCATGGATCATGTCAAACCCCATAATTTTGGCCCCAAAACTTCCCCTCAATTTATACATGAGATAGACTTATAGTTGAGTATATAAGATAGTTCTTTTTTGGGAGAATAGGGGTGGAATAAACTTTTTATTGACAGGGCAGTTGAGAAGATGGCCCCTTTACTTTAGCAGTTTATCCAAACTGAACATGACTTGACTTCCCTTAGACAAAAGTACTGAATTCATTATGAAATGGAAAGAAATAAAAGACTGTGTTATTCTCATCCTAATAATAGTTTAATAAGTAATTTCAATATAAATAATTGGTGCAAATCTCTAGTGATGCTTATCTCCTTTCCAAAAAGTTACAAGATTTAGTGTTTAAATTGCCATTAGGAGTGTGCTGACAGTTGGGTAATAATATAAGGAGAAATTTAACTGCAATAAATGTGAAGGGATTTTTTTTTAAAAATTAAATGTATGGGACTAAATCTAATTTATCAGTGTCATCAAGAATATTCTTCTCTTCCCATCCATACTTCAGCCATCTCCACCACCTTGAAAATAACTCCAGATAGCATAGCTGATTTGTAGGATTCATGGGGTTTTGGTGATGCACTGTTCTATCACAGGGTGCTACCATTAGACACTGATCACTATGTGCACTGAAATAATTTACCATTTTCCTTATGAAAATTTCTAGAGATTTAGAGGTCAGTATGTAGAGTACATGGATGGATGGATGGAAAGACAGATTTTTCAAAATAATCTAAAAGAACCTCCAGTTCCACACACACATATCACATCACATCACAATTTTAAAAAGTCAAAATAATGCAGAACATAACAGTATGAATATCAGGAGAGAGAGCATAAAACACAAATACATTAGATCAGCAAAAAAAAAAAAAACCATCAAGGAAGAAACATTCTGCAGTTCTTTTGACTGCTTACACAGCTAAATATATGACTTTGAACAACATCACTTGGGAGAGAGCATCAAGATACAAAGGACCAGACTTCTGACCTCTCAAAGCTCACAAAGAGGGGAAGCGATGATTTTAAACAACAAAAATCTGCATGAAAACATGTATTTCATACTATATGGCAACTGTAGCTGAACAAAATATATTTTTAACTTTTGTGGTTAAAATGAGAAAAGTTTTAACTATATCACAGATGTTTAAGACAAGTTACATTTTCAACCAAAGTATGCAAAAATTTAGCAGGGTTTCAGGAATCCTTACCAGCTGTACTTCGCCAAATGCACCTCTTCCAATCACTTTAACAACATCATAATCTTCTGCCTTCATCTGAAGACCACGGATTTTCCCCACAACTTTCTCATCTGAACAGTTATAAAGAAGCTCATTATAATTTACAAGAATAGTGGAATACAAACACTAACAGTGATCTATGCTTTCAAAACAAACATTTTTACAAAGATATTCCTTTTAAAACTATCTTCCACTAGAACTGGCAACACCCATTCCCTCCCCTGTCACTCTTCACTCCAGGAGGGGGAATCCTGATTCTTCTGTTGCTGGACATGGAAGAACACCACTAAACATCAAAGCACATCAGAATACAGAAATATGTTGGCCAACAGAAAAAATAAAATTGACCATGAACCAAAATACACCCACAAAAGGGAACAAAGTATCAAAACAGAACATTCCCCAGTAAAACAAACTATCAAAACAAAAATAAAACCTACACGGAGCTTCTTTGGAATGCCCTTAGGTTCTTGCTGATTCATTGAATCAGTAAACATATTTAGGTTTGACTAGCAGGGCTCTTAATGAAATGGACAGAAGTATATATTTGGCATTTTGAAAAATTAGGCTCTTCAGTTATATGAGGGCAGAGTGTTGCTTAATATGCAATGCTCCAACTGGTCTAGGAATAAAATAATGAACTTGACTTTTGATCTTACTCATTGTCAAATAATGAAACGGGACAACCCCCTTTTACAAATTAGGGTCAAGTTCATTGTAATGGGGGAACAAAAAAATGAGTAACTTCATCTATAGACAATATACATATAAAGGAAACTTACATCTGTTTAAGAAGTTGTCTATATTCTTGTTCTTCCTCAGTGCTGGATAATCCAGGTCAAGAACTAAAGAGTTCAAACTATCCTAGAAAAAATATTTTAAACAAGAGATTAATTCTAATTATACTTTACATAAATAAGTTTCCCCACTCTCTCACTACAGTGCTACCTCGGGTTACGAATTTAATTCGTTCCGCGGCGCCGTTCGTAACCCGATACATTTCGCAACCCGAAAAGGCACTGGAAAGCCGCTAGCCGCGGCTTCCGATTTGAATTTCGCGCCGAAATGAATTTCGTAACCCGAAAAATCTTTCGTAACCCGGAACAGTTTTTTCCAATGTAACTTTTTCGTACCCCGGAAATTTCGTAACGCGGTGAATTCGTATCCCGGGGTACCACTGTACTTGAATAGATATGACATCATGTAATGCTAAGCAAGCTAAAAACAGGAACATGTTTGAAAAAGAAATATATGCATAATCTGTATCCCAAATATAGGTCTTTCAGCTCTTACGCCGTATCATCTTTTAATCTATATATACTGTATATACTCTTATAAATGTCTAGAAATTTTAGTCAAATTGACCTCAAAAATATAGGTCGCTTATCCATGGGTCGATGTAAGTACTGTACTTTAACACTTATTAAAACAGGAACCATCCCCTTCTCTGAGTGGAGTGATGAAAGGCAAGAGCTCAGTGCATCCCGGTAGCATCTAAAAGAAGCACCAACCCTCCCGCTACTCTCTTCACTACAGCCCCGCTTCTGAAATTTTGACTGCTTAGATGGGAAAATGGAGACAGCAGCAGTTCTTTGGTGCTTCCCCTCAAAAAAGCACCAAAAGAAATCAAGCTTTGAAGGATTACAAAAACAGATTCATGTATGTCACCTCTTCTGGGTTAAAACTGGCAAAGTTATCATATTAAAGGCTATAATCTCCACTAAGATAGTTACCATTTGATTTGATTTGCCTTTTCATTATTTATTATATGTGTATATTTTCTTAGCCCTACCTGTCTAGCTGCCTCCTTCACACATCACATAGCCACTATTTACTACAGTTCTCTCCTAATCCATCCAGCTTTTAGGGTGAGCACAAAAAGTTGTGCCTGATGAAATTTTGTAAGTTTTTTTGTCTACATTTTCCTTTGCTTCGTCCTTCACATCAGTGATTCCCAAAGTGGACAGTATGACCCCCTGCCCCGGGTGCAGTGGGAAGATCCAGTTGAGCTGTGAGATAAAAGGGGGCAGCAGGGGGGCATTCAATCAAATTATTGGTGTGCAAGAAAGACAAGGGTCATCTGCAGCCTTTAGGACAATGGTGGGGATGCAGGCTGCATGACACTTCTTTTTAAGGCCCTTTAAAACCACTGTTTTACATCCTTTGTTATATGACTCTAAGTTTTACTCTTGACTTAACCATGAGTCTTTTCAATATCTATAATTTTGTCCCCAAAACCTGCCTTCAACTTATACATGAGGTCAACTTACAGTTGAGTATACAGTGCGCCCTTACCTTACGCAGGGATCTATTCTGGACCTCTCCGCATAAGGCAAATAGCGCATATGCTCGAGCCCCATTGAAAATAAGCGGGCTTGTGTATGATGTGCGATGCGCACGTCATGGACACACAAGCCATTTAACGTCTGTCGCGCGGCTTTCAGTATAAGCTGAAAGCCACGTAAAAGGTGCCCACGTATGCCACGGGCGCACTGTATATGATAAGCAATATAAATAATAGTTAAAATTTCTTGTTTTACAACCCATTTATTAACAAAACCAGAGAATAAGTCATGTAACAGGAAAGATAGCACATCCCCTCCCCCAAACACTTGATACGGCAATCCTCTACAACACTGATATCCATCATTGTGTTAACAGACCTCTGCTCTTTCTCTTATCCTCCCCTGGAGACTCCTGAACCTATTCTGCAAGAATTTCTTTGGGTGGTTTTTAAACCTCCTAGAAAAATTTTAGGGGAGACATGGTGGAATGGCGCAAGAGAGGGATGGATGTAATTCTACTGGTGAACAGACACTGTCACATACAATGTCACCTTTGTTTGGAAGATTCACAGAGACTTTCTCCCAGGTGATTCTGGATTTAAGTCTGAAATAATCTTAAAGGAAAAACTATATTTGGATCATTTACCCAATTCTTTCAATGATACTACTCCTAAGACTTTTGGATCCTATTACATTCCATTCCACCTCCACTCCCACAACTACACTTGTCCCTCCATATTCAGTAGGGTTAGGGGCACAAGATCCCTGTGAATATGGAAAAACTGCAAATAACAAAAACACCATGTTTTTACCTGAAAGGGCACCATTCTACAAATCTCTAGGTCCTCCAGTGCAACTCTGTGGTCAACATCCGCCAAACACTAACCATAGAACTGCGCTGGAAGAGCTACAAATGCCTAGTAGAATATTCTCTCTACAAATCTCTAGGTCTTTCCGTGAAATTTTTAATTGAAGTTGACCATAGAGTTGCACTGGAGGACCTAGAGCTTCCTAGACAGAACATATTAATCAAATCTGTGAATAACCAAATCCGCAAATATGGAAGAATGAGTGTATATAAATATGCTTTATATCATGAGGCCTGGATATCACTCTGTACTGTATCTGAAAAAGTGGGTTTATATCTGTAAGAGTTCGTGCTAAAATACAAACCAGTCTTAAAGGTGCTGCTACATTTCTTTCCCCACCATCTCCCTCTCCTTTTTATGCTGCAACAGACTAACACTGCCACTTCTTTGAAAACTAATCCTAAGATTAGTATTAATTAACTATAAACAACTCATACATGGGGGGAAATTGGCAGTAAGTACAATAAGTATGATGTGCTCTTGTTTACAACATTCATTTCATGTTTTTATTGAACTCAGGAGGCCTGATGGATTGAAAAGTGATACATATGTGCTTGAAACAAGTAGAATAAGATAGCTAATAAATATATCTAAACTACATGTCAAGACCACTGACAAATGCATTGCTACCTTTCGATATGGTCACTGTACCTTAATCATAAAAACTGTTGCATGTTAGGAGGCATCAAATGGAATCTGAAATTAACACTGCCATTGAATAGTTATGTCTAAACACAGAGAGGGACAGGTAGAAACCATTATAAAGATATTCTAGAAGGTACCATTTCCTATGGCCTCAGGGATAAGTAACTGCCATGGGTTGGGAACTGGTACGCTGCCTTCTTAGACAATGGAAGGCTACATCCGCCATTTGAACTCCTATCCCTCAATGTTTTGTCCAGAAAAAAAAATCTAAAAATGTAAGGTCAGTGGTGTGGTGTCTCCTGATGTCTCTAGATGGCACAACTAGTCATGTTGTGGCATCTCTGTCTTCTCCTGGACTGTTTTAAGCTCAACTAGCCCTAGCTAAACAGATGTGAATGACCAGTGACCTTATGTTTGGGGGGAAAAGGTTCCATACAGTCTAAAACAGATGAGAGGGATCCAGAAATGCTGCAGACAAATTGGGTGTGTGTGTGTGTGTGTGTGCAAACCACCCAAAGGTGTAAAAATGGACCTGGGAGCTGCATATGATCTGCAGGCCAAATTTGCATACCTTGATGTACAGAGTCGGCATAAGTCTGAACTGAAGATACTGCGTACAGGTGTGATCATCATATGCATGAGAACAACAGAATAACAACTCTGGCAGCCATTACTATGAACTATTCTTCTGATCCAAACATTACAAAATCAATCTTGAACTCAATGGAGTAGATTAGGAGACTAATCCTGTCTACTCATTATTGCTCATGCTCACTGTCACTAAGAAAGGAATATTGTGTTGTCATATACAGGTACAAGTCTTTTTTCCACTGTTACTGACACAACTCTGCCTGCGTTGTTCCCTTACACAGGCAACACAAGGCTGGTCAAGGTGGCTGTATGTATGGGTCAAAACTCCCATTTCCCATGCACGCACCTGGTATCCTGTCCAGGCAACATAGGCCAACAGCCTTGACCAAGGAACCAGTAGATTGGATGCCATTTTGGCAGATCCAGCCCAAATCTGGCCTCAGACCAGTTTTAAATAACTGGCTATTTGCAGTGGAATTAACTGAAACCCTGCCACAACAGCCAGTAGTTTAGATGGCTGCAAGCCCTCTTACCTGCTGACACTGATGTTGTTCATGCAGGCCCCAGTCATGGCCTGTGATGTTGAAAGTGGGCACTTGGCCACATGGGTGAAGCCAGTCACCCCATCTCTGCCCTTACAGGCTACGGCAGGGGCCTACAAGGAAAACGGTACAGCAGTGACAGGTGAATCAATGAAGGTGGCTCCATGGCACAGCAGCTGGCCAGTGTTTTAACATCTGCCTGTCACCATGCTGGATCAGGTAAGTACAGGGGAAGGGGAAGGGCCAAATCCGCAGGCAGAATACAACAGGGTTGGCCTGTCATATCCTGCCTGTGTGTTTGCACCCAAAATATCTGGAACTTGACAGAACTCCTTTTCCTATAAAGAGCTCCACAAACATTGATTTGGTATAATGAGTTTGCAGAAAATATCAGGATCTCATAAATATGTAATAGCATGGTTATCAAGCTTTCCTTTCTTATCTGGTATAAATAAATTTCCTAGTATAACAAGAATTACTTACATCCATTCTACTAATGAAATCCATACTATGTACACAAGTAAGGGAGTTAATTTTTGTAATGCTTTATTAAAGAATGAGAAAATTGTTTAAGCTGTGGGAATCTTGCAAACTTCCTTCCCACAATGTTCTGGATGGTGTATATTACCCAAGCATTTGCATGCTCTTAAAGGATGGGAGGAGTCAAGTATCCAAAATATGCAAGTTTTCAAACTTTTTCAATACATGTGGGGAAATGTTATTCAAACCCATTGGCCTTGCCATAATTTTTCAACAGTTCAGGTCAACATGGTAAATGAGTCTGCATGCCAGGTTATGCCATCAAAATGTGCATTGTGGTCTGAGCTTTAGAACAGGCCCAGTAAAAATATAATTATTTTCCAAATTAGGTAAAGCAGTATTAATCAATCTCACTATGAATCAAAAATTGGCCCAAGGGGGCAACCAAAGGAAAGTAGCTTCCCCAGCTTTGACTAATGTACCAGTTACAACCTGCCGACCTGCTGAAAGAGGACTTCACAACCGTCATTTGTTATCTCTGCTGCTAATTTAGACTTCTGTTAACTCATTTGGTTTGATTTCATTCATAATGAAGGAAAATCATTACTGTCAGCATACTGACTGGAGTGAAGTGATAGGAAAATTGTACACAGCAGCAAAATGATGCATTAGAATCTTGCGACATTTTAAAATTCCATTCATTACTGTAGCCCAGTATTTTTCATACTGTGGGTCCCAACATATTCTTAAATGAGTCACACAGAGTGAAATTCATTTGTTTTCTGACGCAGAGAGATAAAGTAGGGTATTAAAGGTAAATAAATTTACAAAGGAGTTCATCTTCAAAAACATTTGAGAAGCAAAGCTTTATTCACACAGCCACTGCTGAGTGATTTCTAACTAAAAGTTCCACCATCCCAATCCTCAGCATATGTATCTAGAACTATGCTCCATTAGTTTCACTGAATTTTACCTCCCTGTTAATGTGTTTAAGATCACTGCCTAAGGTCACAAATTTCAGCGGATAATTAGCAAGTAAAGGTTTTCAAGTTATGGCCCACTTCTGCGCTACAGTTATGAACACTGATTAATGTTTGGGGTTTAAGAGATTATATAGTACAACAGGCCTTCCATAAGAAAGATACGTAATCCAGGAAATGACATATCCTGTGTCTAAGCTTCAAAGATTAAAAAAAATCAAGCAGGAAATATGTTATTAAAGTGATGTCACTATTCACTTCCTCCTTCCCTTTTTTGCATAAATCGAAAGCCAACCCAAACTAAAAATAGCATTATCTTGCAAAGAAATTCAAAGATATTCTGAACACGGCACAATTGTATGTACAAGTACATGCTTAGAATAAAGTTTTATTTTCTCCCTCACCACAACTTCCCCATCTAGAACGTACTACTGCTTGGTCTTGGTGCAATTCCATCAGGATTTGGGAAGATTTGTCAGGCTTATATACTAATGCAAAGGACTTACTCCAATTTTTAGAAGCTTCAATATCAACATAACAGCACTGGTGAATGTCCTAGCACAGCTGTCAAGACCACTTCAACATAAGATCATCTTCTCATCAGGAAATCTGTCAGGTAAAGTTAGACATGCTCAATCTTCCTTTCAGGTGGCTCTCTCAGGTATCTTTCAGATGGCTCTCTCAATTTTGTTACCTTGCACAACTTGGAGATGACTTGTCTAGTAATGGAAAGGCTGCGGTAGAAAGAGTGCCAAGTATTTAGAATGCTCATGTTAAAAATGATAGGAGCCAAGTTGGCTGTACCTCAACTGTGCTAATATGCTTACAGAAATATCATAAGGTATCTGGGGTATACTGTAATTAACCTTAGTCTATATTTAAAAAGGAAAAGAGGGGGAATATTTAGTAGCATCTTTGAGAATGATTTATTTTAGCATGAACTTTCATGGATATCAGTCTATTTCCTTGGTTTACCTTAATGTATCAACAGAAAATGCTTGTTCGTGTTTTTTTTTAAATAACACAGGAAAAAGACAAACTTGTTAACTTATTTAAAACTAAGATTCTTGCATGGAACCAAATATCTAACGAAGATTTTGTTTTAACTGTGCATGTGAGCAGAAATAACTTCAGTTCTTTAAGTTTCTTTATTGTCACTTCCCACAGTTCATCTGCTACACTTTTTTTCTTCCCACGAAATCATAAATCTGTCTATTGCTACTGCAGTCACGAAGACTGAATTATCTAATGTAATCTGTTCTGTGCAGATGCCAATAATCTTTTATGCATTCCTTAGTTGGAATTAATTTTTGGAACAGCTTACTGACAGAAAATCAGTTAAGAAATAAATCCCCAAAGAAAACCATCACCAGTATCTGAGTTTTTAAAATCAGTTACATCAACCATATAATAGATTCATAATGTGCTCTTTAAGGAGAGTTTGTCTTCCAGTTATTTCTAGAATCTCAAGAGATGAGAGGAAGGTCATTCCTCTCTCCCATTCTTGTAACACACATCTAATGACGTTTGTTCCCTTGGGCTCCAGAACACTATTTTAGGAGGAAGAGAAGACTATCTTGCAAATGTGTCTATGTCATCTCCTTTATAAAGTACTGGGACACAAAACAATTCTATTATGCCTAGCAGTTAGGTCTCTGTCTACTAAGAGGCATTAGTGGGTTTTTGGTATCCACTAAGGTTTGGTTCCAGGACCTGCTGTGGATACCAAAATCTATGGATGCTCAAGTCCCATTAAATACAATTAAATATAATAAAATGGTGTCCCTTATATAAAATGGCAAAATCAAGGTTTGCATTTTGGAATTTGAAACTTTTTGGAATATTTTCAAGCTCTGGATGCTTGACTCCATGGATATAGCAGGTTGACTATACTTCTTTCTATTCTTCAACATGAAAACTCAAGGGCTTGGAAGGAGGGGCAAAACACACAATACTTCATCTCATTGCTTCTAACAGAAATGATGCTAAAGTGATTTTAATCAGTTGCTATTAGTTTTGAACTGAATTCCCACAGGTTAATTAATCTACCTCTTCTCTGACTTCCTTGACTTCAAGGTTTCCACCATTACCTGACATTTATTCCTGTCTGTTTAACAGCAAGCAGATAACGGTAAAGAACAGAATTTCTGCCTGCCAAGCTTCTAGCATTTAATTGGGCTTAAATGAAATGTAGCTTCATAGTTTGTGACCTTCTGATGCTGTTCCATGTATAGTATACATTTTCCATAAGCATTCACATATGCTTTGAAAAAGTCAAAGGTACATCAAACATTAGGAAGGGAACAGGAAAGCTGATGGTCCGTCTTGGACTTTTTTCAACAAGGTTGCATATAATTTTCTTTATAAGCTAACTGAGAAGCAGGCAGTAGGAATAGGTGATGGTCTGCACCCATCACCACCACACCAGCAACAATACCTCCCTTTTTAACCTGAAGAGCCAATTCACATGAATGTATTATCACTTACTCTCATTTTTTTATCTTCCTCATACATTTACACTTAATTTGTATTCTCGATATTGATGTGATCCCGCCTCGATCCGTAGGGAGAGGCGGGAAATAGAAATAAAAATTCATATTATGATTATTATTATTATTAGGGCAGGGGTGGGCAACTGCTGAGATCTGGGGCCCTTGGAGGGCCTACCCCCTTGCAGCCCTCAAAAAATTACAACCAATTTCAGTTGCCCTCAAATTCCTCCCAAAATCTTCTGAGGGTGGCAGGAAACCTTTTAGCCACATTTTGGCCCTCTCTGGGCCATTCTAGGTTCAAGAGAGAGATTTTTGTTAATTTTTGTTGTTGTGTGCCTTCAAGTCGTTTCCAACTTATAGCACCTCTAAGGCAACCCTATCATGGGGTTTTCTTGTTCCGAGGAGGTTTGCCATTGCCTTCCTCTCAGGCTAAGAGTATGTGACTTGCCCAAGGTAAGCCAGTGGGCTTCATGGCTGAGCCAAGATTCAAGCCCTGGCCTCCAGAGTCATAGTCCAACACTCAATGCAGGAAGTAACTCAGCAACTGACACGTGCTACTTAGATTACAAATATTACAAAATAATTTCCCCATGAAACTCTGAGTGCATATATTCCAGCCAAACATTACTTTGGCCTTAGGCTCATTATATCCATTAAGAAACTGTGCTTATGCTAATAATGGGTTAGGCAGAAATGTTTCTTGTGCTTCTCTCCCTCAACTGTCATCTTCCTATTGAGGCTGAGCCAGGAACCCATTTTTATCTCAGCAAGACTCCCCTGCCCCAAATAGGCTACACTAACACAATGTTGTTGTTTTTTAAAATAAAGTAACCTCCAGTTTTCATGACCTCGTTTTTGGTTTATTTTCAGCTTTGTTATATTTTGGCTTTTTGGAGAGGAGAGTGCCACATTCTGGGTGGCTTTTGAACTAGTTTGGACAATTTTCAGGCAATTTATTATCTGATTAAAAAAAGAAATTGGAGGGATCAGGAAGGTTGGGAGGGTTACAAAATGGGTTCAGGTGCACATAGCCCACATCTCTCTCATCCCTGCTTTAAAGAAAGTGAAGATTAAGCAAGTAGAAAATGCAACTGAGACTATGGGCGTACTTCATTTAGAAGGTGCATTTTCAAACACTGCAACTAGTAAAGAAGATATTTCCACTGGCAGCCAGGAACATACCTATCCTTGCAGAATTAGAGCAGAGTTTACTACTATAGTTATCATAATAATCACTGGCTAAAAATATTTTGAAGAGATCATGGCATCCGTTCTCTGCATTACTTTAAACTAAGGACATGTGCAATCCAGTACATCTGATCTCACATGCAGACTGCAAACCTGTTCACTGGATGCCTAAATAGATTTCTATTTAAAAAAAAGTCTTTCTGTGAAGTGGCTCATGATCTGAAAATACAACTCACACTTTCTTGGAAGCACACAGACAACTTTTCAATTTGAGTCATACATAGTTCAAGACTTTGATTCTTATGATCCATAAAAGAGGAAAGCATTTTATTTTAAGAAATCTACCTCATGCATCTCCAGTTACCAAAATATGAAATTATGACATCTGATGAAGTACCAACAAAGAATCTGGCAATAAACAGCACTTCATATATTCCTATACACTTCCAGGTAATTATGAAACCATTCCAACACAGCCAGACTGTAAGACATTACATACATTAACATAATGGAGTTATTAAAAACAAATGTTATTACATTCTACTGCACACATGTTTTCCTTCACATTCATATTAAAATAGAAGATAAGGCAACTTACTACTTTAACCTGTTCACTGGACTAACATAAAGCTGTGCTCTTACACTGTATTTACTGATTAGGGTCAATTCTATTTTAATACAAAAACTGATTACAATTTGTTAGAATACAAAAATTAAGACTCCTGACCTAACTGTTCCCTTCTTATTATTAACAAAAGGTGTGACCTAGAAAGAACTTAGGACTATTAAAACAGTATCCTCCCATCACTTAGTAAAAGGTACCACAAATACTTTATTCATTCTCTCTAAAAGGACCTGGAAGTGCTGCGTGCTTTGAGAGGACAGAGTGTAATGCATATAAGGATTGCGGAAAAAGAAAAACTGAACCTTGGTTTAAATGGCAGTACCCAGGATTAACTTTCCCATTGAATTTTTCTGCACCAATGTAGAAGTTATCAGTGGAAGTTCTGAGACAAGGGAGGATACAGGGTAGTGTGAACACCCAAATTACTCCATGAAGATCAGTTACAGGTGCACATCCTAATGTATGAACACTATGGCCTTAATCCTGTTCTTAATACTGATTAGAGTAGGAGACTTTTGTAGGTAACAGAATCTACCTACATGTTGACCCATCAGTCAACAATTGATTGAATGGGTTTATTCTAGTTGGTGCTAGATAACAGGATATCAACCTTGTTCTGTGATTAACTAATTAGCTAATGCACCTGCATTATGTCAAGACACACAGGAATGTGCCAAACCTTGCAGTTTCACACAACTCTAGAACAGAAATGTGAAGATTATACACCAGCTAGGTGAGGCTACATAGATAGTCTTTACAACCAAACCTATCCATTTGCTCAGGAATGATCAAAACAGGCATCAAGGCACATTTGAAAGGCTGACACCAATGTTCACACACTAGATGAGAGAAGTGTTCCATCTGATAATACTGCACATGCATCTTTTGACATTTTACACTCACCATCAAGGACTATACTGTGTGACCAGCTGAATATCTTAACTTTTTTAAAAAAGGAATGTTTTTAAGTAGTCCATAGTAGGTTACCTGACATACAGCTAACTACTAACTGAAAATAGCTGGTGTGGAAGTCTTTACATAGAGATGGAAGTATGGCGAATATCAGCAAAGATGTATTATCAGCAGAAATTTTGAAGACAAAGAAAGGGTAGGAAATTTCCTTTTTTTTTTCAGGAAAAAAACAATTTTTTAAAAGGAAAATTGGGAATAACTGATATTATTATCCTTGACAAATTGAAAATCACTTTTAGTCAGTTTAGGAATATATTACAATTACCCAATTTTATTTGGCATAAATTGCCATGTTTTGTATATTAAAAGGCCGTTCAGTCAGAGAATTGGTTACAAACTGAATTTGCTTTTTAAATTTTTATTTTTATGAATGCAGCTGCAAGGACAAGAAATGTAAAGAACCTCTTTGATTTTGGCATTTTCATTAGAAGCAGGCAAAAAATAATAAAAACAGAAGAAGGACAGGTTGCTTACCTGTAACAGTATTTCTTCGAGTGGTCATCTGCGAATACATACAAATGGGTTGTACTGCGCCTGCGCAGTGCCTTCGGAAACTTCTAGAATCACTGGGCAAAGTACTCTTTGCAACATATAGAAACTTTTTGGCGGTAGCTCCGCCCACCCCTTATAAAGCCCCTGGTTTCCCGCTCTTTCCCCAGTTCCGCCATTTTTCCGCCAAGTAGGCGACAAGGAGTGAGCCAATTTAGAGCAGGACACCGAGGGGAGGATGGGCGGGATTTGTATGTATTCGCAGATGACCACTCGAAGAAATACTGTTACAGGTAAGCAACCTGTCCTTCTTCTTCGTGGTCTCTGCGAATCATACAAATGGGTTGAGACTAGCAAGCTAAGGTTGACGGCGGAGGGAGTGTCCTGACACCATAATCAACCAAGAAATGTTTATTTGACACAATAAACCAGAATTCAAAAACACTGTCTCAAAGACCCGTTTATTGTACCCTGAGTAAAGTGTGTAAACAAAAACCCCTACCCCTAGGGAAGAAGGGTGATCAAATAGCTTAATATGCTTAAAGGAGAACAGAATCAGTGCAATCCAGACACCAGGATAGCCCTGCCAAAGGCTGCATCCTTTTTGGCCCTGGTGTCCAACCTGTAATGTTTGATAAATGTCAGGGGCTGTGACCACACAGCAGCTTTACAAATGTCATCTAGAGAAATCCCTGACAAGAAGGCAGAGGATGAGGCTACCGCCCTTGTGGTGTGGGAGCGAACCCCAGTCGGCAACGGCTTCCCCAAGAGTTCATATGACAAATAAATGGTGCTTGACACCCACTTGGAGAGTCTCTGAGCCGACACCGGCAACCCCTTTTTCGGTCCCGAATAGCACTGGAACAGTCTCTCGGAACGGCTAGAGTCTCTAGTTCTGTCTAGATAGAAAGCCAGTGCCCTTCGGACATCTAGGGTGTGGAGGGCCCTTTCCGCATCCGTAGTTGGGTTCGGGGCCAGGGTAGGGAGCACAATGTCCTGACACATGTGGAACAATGACACCACCTTGGGTAGGAATGTAATGTCCGTCCTAAGGACTACCTTATCCAAATGAAACCTGAGGAATGGCTGGTCCCGTCTCAGTGCACAAAGTTCTCCAGCCCGACGAGCGGAGGTAATCGCCACTAAAAACACAGTCTTCCAGGTCAGTAGCCTAATGTCTGCTGTGGCCATGGGCTCAAAGGGCCTGGACTGCAAAGCTCTCAACACCCCCTCTAGACTCCAAGCGGGGGGAGGTAAGGACACCTGAGGGTTCAAATTATTATAACCCCTAAGAAATCCCTTAATCAGAGGATCCTTGAAAAACGAAGGCTTACCCCGAAACTGGAAGAAGGAACAAATGGCCGACAGGTAGCACTTAATCGAAGTGAGGCAGAGGCCCGAGTCGACCAGAGACATCAAAAAGTCCAACACTACCGGCGTCGAGACCTGAGCAGGAGAAAGGTGTCTGTCCGCCAGGAACTTAAGAAATTTGGTCCACTTTTGTGAATAAGATTTACGGGTGGCCGGCTTCTGGGCAGCTAGGATGACTCTGCGCACCGGGTCTGGTAAGCGTGCTAGGGACGGATCCTCCATGCTACCAGGGGAAGGGTGTCGATGTCGGGATGGTGGACGCGACCCCCCTGAACTGTGAGAAGATCCGGCCTGCGTTCGAGCCGGAGAAAGGTGTCTCGGGAGAGATGAAGGAGGCTCGGGAACCAGGGTTGCCCTGGCCACCACGGAGTGATTAGAATGGCGTTGGCCGCCTCCGATGTCATCTTGGATACTGTCCTGGTGATCAACGGGAACGGGGGGAAGGCGTACAGCAGCATCCCCGACCAGTCGAATCCGAACGCATCTCCGAGGGAGTTCTCGTCTCGCGTCCGTGAGCAGAACTGGGGACAATGTGTGTTGTGGACAGTCGCGAACAGGTCTATCTGAGGGGTTCCCCATCGACGGAAGAGGTCCTGCACCGTGTCTGGGTGAAGCCTCCACTCGTGGCACGAGGATGGGGATCTGCTGAGAAGGTCCGCGAGGTCGTTCTGTGCCCCTGGCAAGTGGACCGCTTGAAGCAGGATACCTCGGGCGATGCACCATTCCCACACTCGGAGCGTGATGTCGAGGAGGGTGCGTGACCTGGTGCCTCCCTGTTTGTTCAGGTAGTACATCACCGTGGTGTTGTCTGTTCGGAGCTGTACGACCTTGTGGGAGAGGGAGGATTCGAACGCCTTTAAGGCCTTTTCTACAGCTATCAGTTCCAGGGCATTGATATGCAGGTCCTTCTCGTCGAGAGACCAACAGCCCTTCGCCCAGAGATCTAGAGCATGGGCTCCCCATCCGTCTTCTGACGCGTCTGTGGTTAGCGCTATCTCCGGCTGGGGCTGCGAGAACGGCATGCCTGCGCAAGCGTTCCGGGAGTCGAGCCACCAATGGAGGGAACGGGCAACCAGTCTCGGGATGGTGAGGCAACGCGATGGCAAGTCGGTCTCTGGGCTGAAGACTGACAGGAACCAAAACTGGAGGATTCGGGATCGAAGCCTTGCCCACGGTGTGACGAAGGTCGTGGATGCCATGTGTCCGAGGGCCACCTGGACGTCTCTGGCGATGACTCGTCTCCGGCCCGTGCACCTCCGGACGGCCACGCACAGCGCAGCAAACCGGTCAAGGGGAAGAAAGGCCATGCAACTGTTGGAGTCTAGAATGGATCCGATGAATCTTATTTGCTTGGTGGGAAGTAGCTGTGACTTGTCAGGATTGACCACCAGTCCCAAGTCCTTTAGAAGAGCTAGGGTTGCCGAGGTGTGTCGAAGGAGCTCCTGACTTGAAGGTGCCACTATCAACCAGTCGTCTAGGTATGGGAAGATCCTGATGCCTCGACGATGAAGGTGGGACACCACCGGTGCCATGCACTTCGTGAATACCCGAGGAGCCGTGGCAAGGCCGAAGGGCAGAACGTTGTACTTGTAGATGTCCGTCCCGACGGCAAAGGCTAGGAACCGGCGGTGGCTCTCCCGAATGCTGACATGGAAGTAAGCGTCCTTCAAGTCGATGGTCGCAAACCACAGGCCCTGGTGCAACAAAGGTAAGATAGAGGCAAGAGTTACCATGCGAAATCGGTGATAGGAGAGGTAAGCATTCAGGGCCCTTAAGTCCAAAATGGGCCTAATGCCCCCATCAGTCTTAGGAACCGTGAAATAACGGGAGAAGAAACATCTGGGGACGTCGACGGCATCGACGGGCGAGATGGCGCCCTTAGACAGTAAAGCGCGTACTTCGTCGAGAAGGGTGTCTGAGGGGGGGGTGGACAGGAAAACTCCAGTTGGAGGGAGTTCTTTAAATTCAAGGGCATACCCCCTACAGACGATGGTGAGGGCCCAAGAATCAGTAGAGATGGAAGCCCAGATGTTGGAGAAGGGCCTCAGCCTGTCCAAAAAAGAGAGGGAAGAGGAGACGACGGAGTACGCGGCACCGCTTCAGGTCCTCTTTTTATTTTGGTCGGGATCCTGCCTCCGGTAATTTTTCTTATATTTGGGAGCGGAGCGGCGACCGGAAGAGGAGGAGGACTGCGAGGGGTACCTCTGCCTGGGCTGATCCTGGCGCTGGTAAGGGCGATCCTGTTGGTAGGATCTCTGGCCCTGTCCGTACCATGGGCGGACGCCGGTGAAACGCTTACGAGAAGCCTGAGGGGAAGAAGACATACCGTGCTTCTTCGCGGCAGTCCGCATGCGGTATTTGAAATTGAGCTTCTCATCCGTCTCCCGATGGAAGAGGCCGTCCTCATCGAATGGCATGTCTTCAATGGTGGTACGGGCATTTTGATTGAGGTCCGAAGATCTCAGCCAAGCATGTCTGCGCAGGGCAATCGCCGCGGCCATGGACCTCGCCGAGCAATCGGTGGAATGCCTGGCTGACGTTATCAACCAACTCCCAATGGAGTGGGCCTCATCCCGAACCTCTGAAAGGGTGGCCTGAGACTCATCGGGAAGGTCCGGAATCAGCGGGGAGATCTTCTCCATCAGCCACTGGATATAAGCCCCCATGCAGGCATTATAATTGGCCACTCTGATCCCCAGGGCCGAAGAGAAGTAGGCCTTCTTGGCCAACGCGTCCACCTTCTTGGCCTCCTTGTCCCCTGGCATCACGGATGATTTCGGGGTCGACGTCCGCTGGGCGCCCTCGACGATAGCCGAATTTTGTCTCGGGTGTCCAAAGAGCCATGAGGGAGTGGAAGGAGCAATCCTGTACAGGGATTCTATCCTGCGGTTGCTGGAAGCTGTCGCGGCGGGGGACTCCCACGAGCGTCTTGCCAGCTTTTCCAGCGATGGTAACAACGGGATTGCAGGTGGAGTAGGCAACTTCCCGTGGATCCTCCTCTCAATGGGGTCAGAGGCCTCGTCTTCTACCTGAGAGGTTTGGATGTCGAGCGCGTTGGACATTTTAATAACATGTTCCGCAAAGGTGCGGACATCGTCAGTGGGTGACACGGCACCAGGCTGGGCAAACTCCTGAATGGAAGGCTGGTAGTCTTCGGCATCAGAGGCATCGGAGTCACTCTGGGGACGGTACCGGGTGTGGGAGGGAGCCTCCTCATCGGGGTCCAGGTCCACCACCTGAAGGTCTGGGGCCGCGCCTGTCGGACGGGAAGAAGCTACAACGTCGCGAGTCGGCTTAGGGATTGGCTCCGGCCTGGACCTTCGGGACGGAGACCCAAGGCGGGGTGCAACGGATTTCCGTGGAACAGCCATGTAATAAGTGTCCGTCTCGCTATCGTAGAGGTAGTCAGGTCTCTTCGGCTCTCTTGGAGGGGAAGGAGAGGCAGCCCGGTGGACCATGGCGGTATGGACAACCGATCTGGGCATCGGGGTGACCGAGCGATGGCTATGCGTCGAGCTGACTGGAGAGGCCGGTTCCGAGATGACGTCAATGGTGTCATCCGGCATGTGACGAAAACTCGGTAGAGCACGACCCACCGAAGGAGAGCTTCGACGACGGTCAGGAGGAATAGAGGGAGCCTCCGAAGTCCTGGAGTTCTCAACCCTGGAGACCTTGTCCATAGAGCGAGGTTCCCGGGGTGTACGTTCGGGGGCCAGCCGGTCCCGAGAAGCTTCCTTACGCCGAGAGCCATCGGAGTCCCGCTTGTCAGAACGGTGCCGTTTGGCCAAGGGGTGCTGGCCTCCCGAGGGAGAGGTATGTACTCTCTTAGATGCCGAGGGCGATGCAGTAGCCGAGGCCGGAGTCGTCACCTTGGTGGTCGAAGGCTTCGAAGCCGAGTCCGCTGATGCTGAAGGCTTCGGCACCGAGGGTGTGGAACCCGAGCCCTTAGTAGAGCTCGCTGAGGTCGAGGCCTTCGGGGCCGAGGATCTCGAGGCAGACCCCTTCTGGGCGCTCGAGTCCTTGTCAGAAGCGCGGCTCTCCTTAGAGCTCTTCGGGCGCTTAGGTTTTTGGGACGGCCGGGGAACATCCCCCGAAGGGGTGCCAGCGTTCGGTCCCTCGCGGGGAGCCACCTCCACCGGAGTTGGAGGACCGGCCATGAGTTGGGTCGGGGCCTCGGGAAGAGGAGGCAAAGGCGCCGACCCAGCGGAGGAGGGGGGCCCCAGAGAAGACATGGCACCCGCGGCGAAGACCCTGGAATAGATGGCCGCCTTTAGTCTGGTCTCACGATTTTTCCTCGCTTGGGGAGTGAGAGATTTACACAAGGCGCAGGATGATGGGATGTGCGCCTCTCCCAAGCAAAGGAGACAAGCCGAGTGAGGGTCCTGGCCGGGGATTTTTCCTCCGCAAACGGTGCACTTTTTGAAAGGCACCGAGGGCATGATCCGCTTACGGTTCGTTGGTCAACAAGCCGAGGTCAGTAACGAGAGTCAGTCCGAGAAAAAACAGTCAAGGGTCAAGCAAAGAGTGGTCAACAAACGGTCCGTGGTCAGGTTACCAGTGATTCGAATGACAATAAGAAGAGCGAAGTTCCCAAAGGCAGCAAACGCGGCGGAAAAAAGGAACTGGGGAAAGAGCGGGAAACCAGGGGCTTTATAAGGGGTGGGCGGAGCTACCGCCAAAAAGTTTCTATATGTTGCAAAGAGTACTTTGCCCAGTGATTCTAGAAGTTTCCGAAGGCACTGCGCAGGCGCAGTACAACCCATTTGTATGATTCGCAGAGACCACGAAGAAGAAATGAGCAATACTGCTAAAACAAAGAAATTTGTTGGCCCCTCTAGTATATTCTGTATTGCCAAACAGACCTAAAGTATGCATTTCACATACACCCTACACACATTGCCACCCCTTTCCCTTTTGTGTTATGTATTAATTAAATTGTAAGTCTGAGGACAGAGAACCATGTCACAGTTCTTTCACTTGTAAAGCATCATGTACAATGATGGCTTTTTTAAAAAAAACTGTCATAAAATCTTAATACAATTCAGCAATTAATAGTAGCAAAAAACAAAATAAAACACCACCTTCTACAAAGAAGGAGAGGATAAGGCTGGACTGGGAGGAAGGGATACAGCAAATATTGGGATTGCTGATAAGGAAATGCTGAACCATGGTTGAAATGTCAGCAGCCATGCCATTCCCCTCTAGGCAAAAGTGCAGCCGATAGAGTAAACTTTTAAGGAGAGGCTTACAAGCCTATTTGCAAATCTAGATAATTTCCTCCGACTTCTGAATTCAAGATCCAAAAATGCAGAAACTTGGGTATTAACACAAATATGAGACAACAAGGACATTAATTAAATGTTATTATGTATGGAGACAGAAGTTTAAAGTTTAGTTGGTAGGGATGCCAGAAGGGTTATGATTATTAGTATTATTATTAACCTTTATTTATAAAGCGCTGTAAATTTACACAGCGCTGTACATACAATCTTTTAATTAGGCGGAGACTTTGTTTATTAAGGCAGTTGACTAATCTGTACTACCTCTTGCTGCAAAGTACTCCAGCAGAAAAACAAAACTTAGGACTCACTCTGCAGTCTCTATAGCAAATTCTTCAAATGAGATGTGGCATCTACTAGTAATTTAACACCACATGGGTCATGTTTAAAAATTTTCCGAATAAATATTGTTCAGAAGAAAGCTTTAAATGTCTAAACTTTCTGGAATGGAATCTGGTATCTTGAATATTCTTTAAAAATATGTTCTTGTTAAGCTGCCAACTGTTTTCTAACTCAGAGAAGCATGGCGATTTCTCCCAAAAAAACTTCAACATAGTGGGAAACAAGTTAGAATTTCTCAGCCTTTCTATAGTAGATGTAATGGAAAATATTTTTTGCATTAGATACTGACCAAAGCCAATTCATCTCCAAATTCCAAAAAGGAAGTTTGTCATACCAACACTTTTAACAGCTTTTTGAAAAAGAAAAAAAAAAACCCCATAGCAAACTAATTGTCTTCCATCATGATGCTTTTAACAGAAATATTTAAGGTTGTAAAGTTCTACTATTTAGTTTTCACAGTAAGTCTCCTCCATCTCCCAAAAATTGCCTCTAAATCCTAATTAGTATTCTCAGAACCAAGCCTAACTCATTTCAGTGAATTTATGCTCAATGAAGAATGCTTACGATGATACTTTTCCACATTCCAAACATACACAAATAAAACCCTGCTATGGACTAATTGTGTGATTGATAGTATCTCTAAAAACAGTTCTTTAATCCCTAACCCTGGCTCTATCAGAAATCATCTGGAGTCATGACATCTTCTGGATCACAGTAGTGTGTTCAAAATCAAGATAACAAGTAACCGACCATGAATCCTGGCCTGGAACAGCAAACAGCTTCTTCAGCTCTGAAGTCCTGAGTCTGGAAACAAGCCAACTGGGAGGCCAAAGTCAGGTATGGGGAGAAGCAAGATAAGATGGTTCTGAGATACATGTGTCCAGAGTCTACTCATCTTTGGTGAGAGCCAGACTCAGAATTATTAGAAAATTTTGACTTTAGTAGGAGGTAAGACAAAAATGCAAATAAAAGAACTGAAGCTCTCTTTTCAGGCTTTTAATTTCCAACTTTAGTTACACCTAGGTCTCATTCCCCCTTACAAAAAAAGCAGTTTGCAATCCGAATCGATGAATCAATTCAACAGCGGAGCATGGTTCCTACTACATTTGTCCCAATCGCATTTTTCCTGTAAAATAACCAACTTGTGGTTCACATTCACGAATGAATTGGTTCAAAATGGATCCGCTCCAGCCGGCCAAAGGGCAAATTTAAATTGATTCCGATCCGCATCTGGTTCACAGTTGTGCAGAATCGATTTATCCAAAAAGACGCGGAAAACATCAATGTCAAAAAGACACAGGTTAAAGTGATCTAGTGCATGGCCCCCCTCTCCGAGTCTCTTCAGCGAATCAATTCAAGTGGGAACCAGGGTCATTTGAACCAGTTCAAATTGATTTGCGATCCGGTTTAAAAAGTACTGGGAATCAGGCCCTAATGGCTTGCTTGTATCCAGTGAAGCCCTACCTCATGTAAAGGCATTTCTGTGGATTTCTGTTATTTTGTCTATTTAAAGCACCCATTCCCTGATTTTCAATCAAAGGAGGAGGAAGAGCAGCAGCAAGTTTCAGAGCATCTGGACAAGACATACATTAAGGTGGCCCCTGGTGATTTAAACCCCTCCTTGGGTAAAGCTGCCCCCATGCAGGCATTGAACACTATCCCAAAGCATTCACCAATCTACAGGAGTAGTTTTTTGAGGATCTGCAGAGGTTTCAGTGGGAAACAAGCAGCAATGAATTTCCATTCATGTTCAGAAATAATTTATTAAATGGTTATGGCATCCAAGAACATAACTTTTTTTCAAGGATCAAATCCTTGAAGTACAACCACTGGAATAAAAGTACAAGGAAGTTCAACAACTGGACTAAAAGATGACGGTCAGCATCTGCCAAGTTAACAGAAGCCGTAAGCAACTGTTTTAAATTGTCTGAGCAGTTATTTCCACAGAGTAGGACCAACTCATAAGGTATGAAGTGGTTCTCTTGATAAATCTTGCACTATTTTTTTTTTGTTGTTGCAATTTATTTTAAAAGTTAACTCCAAAGAAATTTCACCCCATCAGTGTTAATCTAACTAACTGGGGTTTGTTTGTTTACAACGGTTAAGCTTAAAGATAAAAGCATCTCTACAGAAACCAGTGCTCCAATATTCTACAGTACTAGGCAGCGTAATTAGTTAAAGTCTGTCACAGCACAGTACTGCATTTCCTGACTGGGCTCCAACTGAAAGGGGTTACATAAACATTTGTCTTGTTTTTCAAATGGCCTCTGTCTGTGTCATCTACTCAGCAAAAATATACATGTAACCCAGGAACCTCTTTTCCTACCAATTAACAGAACATGCAAAGCACTCTTCGAAATCTACTGCCCAAGCATTTTGTTTCCAGTCTTGTAGCCTGTGTATGCCAACTCAATACAAGTATTTACCTTTGGAATGCTGATAGTATCAATATGTTCACAATCTCCTGTTTCCAAACCAGAGCACACCAGCCGACGTTGTGCAGCCATTGGGAACTTAATGAAACTATGAATATGATTTACGAGATTATTTAAGCAGATTCATTTTTTCCAGCTTCCTAAATTAAAGTAGTCACAATGGCTCAGCCAATAAGATATATATTAAAAACATTAAATAGGTTCAGGAATGTTAGGTAATCAATTCCCTTAATAGTTTTTTGTGGGTTTTTCAGGCTACGTGGTCATGTTCTAGAGGAGTTTATTCCTGACATTTTGCTAGGATCTGTGGCTGGCATCTTCAGAGAAATTCCTTTAATATTATGATGATCATAGATGTTAAGACAAGCAATCTAGAAAACTAGACATAGTTCGTGATCCTTAAAAACATCCTTCATCAATGGATATAACTGCCAGATATAAACGATCCAGGGATCAATTTCATGTTCATAATAAATAAGATGGATAGGCATATGGGTAAAAAAAGATCCAGGGGTCAATGTCATGTTCATAATAAATAAGGAGGATATGCATATGGGTAATGACATAGTCAATCAGCATATAGGTCCCATGCACCCACATGCCATCCTTCTGCTCTTCCCTCTATGGACCAAAAAACACTGCAGAAATAATCCAGTTTGAGACCACTTTAACTACCCTGGATCAATGCTAGGGAATTCTGGGAACTGTAGTTTTGTGAGACATTTAGCCTTTTCTGTCAGCACTGAGCGAAGGCAGTTAAAGCAGTCCCAAACTAGATTATTTCTGCAATGTTTAGGTCATATTTGACAAAAGCCAGTTGAAACACAGTAAAATATAGTTTCTCACTGTATGTGAGCAAAGAATTAAGGTTAGGTTTCAAAATGGACCTGCATTTGGGGGGGAAAGTTTGTTCAGCAGCCACTAACAAAACTTTCTGGTTTACAAATAACCTCAAACTGTCAGCACTTGAGCAAAGCCAGAAGCAATGGAGTTGCATGGTGATAACCAGAGATGTGTTACCTAGCAATACTCTATGAGGAAAAGGCACTGCAGGTGTAATGTCAGTCAGTCAGTCAACCTTTATTAGGCATACAACAACAACTTACATTTACGATAAAACTTCAGGATCATTATTAAAATTTAAGCCATAATCTTGTTGCCTCCACCAGAAAATTGGCCGTTAGCCTGGTAATATGCGGGTTCCGATCTTCCAATAAGTATTCTACTGATAACCCATCCAAACAGATATTCATTTCCAACAACCTTCTTAACAATTTTCCCCTCAGAATTCTATATAAAGCAATACAATATAATGGAAAACATCTGGAGCTTGATCACAGTGACACACACAATTCAAAAATGGGGCCTGCAAATATCTGCCCCTGGTCACATTTGAGGGGTGTATATTCAATCTCGCAAACAAAAAGGCCTTCCTTGACACCAGCAGTGAAAGGGTTTGAAAGTAATCCGGAATCCTATCCTGCAAGGTGGACATACTCAGCATCGCTGGAGAACATACTCTAGGAGGAGTTGGATATGTCAGTTGATGTTCTCTCTCTGCAAGGCAGACCCTAATAGATTCAAGACACTCCTTTTCAATTAGTAAAAGGAGAGAATCAAAATTTAAACCCACAGAAATCAGTTTACTTTCATAAAATTTAGCCCAACTGGCATTGTAAACATCAGATAGTAGGAACCATAAAAGACTGAAATGTATCCTAAACCAAAACCTATAACAGGTGTAATGTAAAAAATATGCCTCAGGCACACATCACAATGTATCCTCACAATAAGATTAAACTACAATGAGATTAAACTGCAGTTCAGCCTCAGAACAATTGTGCTTCCTATTCAATTGAACACACATTTACTTCATAATCCATTGTACATACTTGATGTTAACCAGATTTAGGGTCAGTCCCTGCAGTCCAGTGGGCAACATTTTTCCAGATGATCGTCTGGCACAGACACAGAGAAACAATTCAGTGGTGTCATCATGACATCTGACTCATCCACATACCACCAGTTCAAAAATACCTCTCTCCATGTAACCGCTTGCAAAGAACAAAGTCAGCATGGAAAAGGAGGAAAAAGTACCCACCCAAAAGAGAATGTGAGATTTGACCTGCAAATAAGAACACGGAGACCTGACTTGAAAAATGTGGATAATAGCACCGACTTGACTAAAAAGCCAAAGTAGAATTTCACACTTTTAAAAAGCCCAAACCTATTTTCACAAGAACTGCCACCTCTGGTAATTTAACTCTTGCAAACTACATTGAGTCCCAGACTGGGAAAAGGATGGGATATTTATAAGAATAGCACATCACTACCAGATCCTGGAGACAGGGTTCCCTTATAAAAGGAATAATTATTTGCTCATTATTGTTTTTAAAAGAAAATCAATACCTGGTTTATTTAAATTCAAAGTACAATTATCTTCTAGAGGGAAACACACTATGAGAAATTTATTTTTGTATTTTGCTGCCATATGAATCAGGAACAAGTAGCAAAGAGGGGGGAGAGAGAGGAATCACATCCTGCAGCAGAATGAACAAATAAGGCCTTCTCGTTCTCTCAGACTTCCTCACATCACAACTAGAAATAGTCCCACAGCTTACACATAATCTTAAAGTCAATAGCCCTCCCATCCAACACAGAGTTGTCTTGAATAAAGCTAAGCTTGAGTTATACATTCGTTAATGGCACGAGGTATAAATAGTCTATATTTACTTACAAAGAGCATCACTGATTTACCTAAAGCTATAAGGGCTGCTTTACACAAGATCTTTTGTGAAAACATTTGATATGTGCAGCACATAAAAATGTGAAGCACCCAACATTGCAGGTTAACAGTTGACACTATTTTCCCCCATGAAAGTAGCACTGTTTCAAGCAGCCACAATCATGAAAACTGTAGAATTTATTTCTGACGACCACATACAGATTATGGCCATAAAAATTACCATCTTACAAAAATGATTAAAACCTTTTAAGCTTTACAATCACAGCAATCATGAAAACAGTTGTCAACTACAGTTGGCCATCTAAACTTCGTGGGTTTGATTATTCATTGATTATTTTCTGCCATCTCCACTGCTGTCCTATGTCATTTTTAGAAAAATATTTTTAGCTGCCCTATGCCATTTTTAATAGGGACTGCAAGCCTCGGGAGACAGAGACTGCAAATATTATTTATTTATTTTATTATTTATTTCATTTATATGTGGTGAGGCTTGTAAATCCCTATTAAAAATGACATAAGGCAGCAGCGGAGGTGGCAGCAAGCACTGCCAGCCACCGGCTTCTGCATTGTGAAGGAATTCCACCTCCTTGAAAACATCCAGTGGGTTGAATCTGCAAACTGTACTTTTTCTATGTGTTAATTATGGTTGGAGGGGGTACAGTTATTCACGTTTTTTCCACTTAAACCGGGGTCCTGCACCCCTAAACCCAGAGAATGTGAAGGACTGACTGTACATCCATGACTGGTTGGCTTAAACATTTTATTAACCACAAATTTGTTCCTAGGACAGTCAGGACCTACTGTACGTGAAATGCTGAGAACTGAATTAATCCATCTTGCTTGACAGCAAGCAACTCATAAGATAAAAATGTAATAAACAGGCAACCAAACCAAAATAGGGTGAACTTCTGAGGTGAGTTAGCAACACTGTCTGTGCTCTGAGACAAGATTTGTGTGTTACGTGACAAAGCATTCCTACAGAATCAGGATCATTCCCTTCACATAAGGAACATCTCTTAAGGCTGCTCTCACAAAATGGTGAAGCAGAAACTTTAGTACCGCTCCTCCCTGGTTTCCATGACACAACAGCAACATTTTGCAATCTTTTTTTTTTTACAGTAGAAGAATTCAAACATAATAAAAGTTGCATCTAATTATAGTGTTAGATGGTAACAACGGTGAATAGTGAACCTTATCAGCAGAATCCTCCAAAAATAAAACCATTCATATTAGCACGTTCTACTGAAACCTGAGGACGAATTTGTACAAGGTGCCTTCTCTGACACCTGATTATATGGAAGTAGTGTGCACAGTTTTAATGCACAAATTGTCCTACTCCCAGCATTAAAGAATATATGCAACGTTGCTCTTTGCGACCTCTTTCCTGGCACAGTGTTTTCAAGCAGAGAGAACACTGGCTGAGGATATAGCTTAAAAATTATGTTTCATAATAAACCACCACAGTTCCCAGGAGAAAGGCAACGTGTGAGCTATTTAAATACCCACATCAAGATGATATGAGAACAAACTGTCAGCACCTCTTTGCTTTCACAAGACAAATCATGCAGTCATTTTCATTCACCCATTGCACAAACAGCAGAAGAAGGAGAGAAGAGTCAATAATCGCCTGTCAATAGGCAAGGAAATATCATGATAAAACAATCTTCGTTTACTGAGATATTAAAATGGTCAGTTAACAAAAGATTTCAACATCACATCATTATTAAGTTGGAAATGTGGCCATGTTCTAGAATAGTACATGCCAGTTTTTTGTTTGCCTGCTACTTAATAACACACATGAATTAGCTGTGGTCATTAGTATACTGTACTTCATGGTCAAGGCAAAAATAACTGTCCTCCTGTCATGTTATCTTCATCAAAAACAAAACAAAATAGTAGTAGTAGTTTTGCTACTTGTGTAATTACGGACAACAGGTATGGAGGGAGGGAAGGATATATTTTTGAATACTCTCCCAGAAATTGAAACAACATTTCAAATAAAAGTTTCTAGCCTAGGCTTCCTGCCAAATTCTATTTGTTAGGTATATTGTTGTTGTTACTGTGTGCCTTCAAGGTGTATCCAACTTTTGGCAACTTTAAGGCAACCCTATCATGAAGTTTTCATGGCAAGATTTGTTCAGAGGAGGTTTGCCACTGCCTTCTCCTGAGGCTGAGAGCATGTGACTTGTCTTTCTTGGCAAAGCTGGGAACCAAACTCTGGGTCTCCAGATTCGCACTCCAGCTCTCAAACAACTATGCCACACTGTTTCTGTTTTTACTTGTAGAAAACTAGGCTCATACTATAAAATTGCTGTCTGCCACTATTGAATTATTTATTGTTTGTTTCAAGGTTGTATATCCTGCCTTTCTCCCACAATGGAAATCAAGGCAGGTTACAATAATTTAGAAAGATAGGAGTAGAAACATTGATGACAAAAGTAAAAAAATAATAATTAAATATTATTAATATTAAAACATAAAATTAGAAACACATAAATTGAACCATTGTTAAATTATCTAGCTGGACATTAGAAAAAAGCACATATGCAACAGCTTCGAAGACATGTTTGTGACCTTCAGTATATGAATGAAAGTAGAGTAACAGAAGCAACTGTAAGAGGATGTGGACAGGATTCTTGCAGAAGAGACAGCCGTGTGTGTGTGTGTGTGTGTTAGAGCTTTGCCCTTCCTGGCTTTTCAAAGAAGCCAAAGGGGGATCTGTTGAGTGAGTAGGAGTGCCAATGGCTCACTAAAACAAGGCAGGGTTCCATTATGCCAAAAGGAGACAGCTATAAGACACTGCTGAAAAAGGCTTGCCTGTAGGGTGGCCATAATTCTCTACCACAAACCGGGACAAAATGTAGGACAAAATTTAGCCCAAAATGTAGGACATTTAAGGTCCTCCATTTTTCTTAAATGTCCTACATTTCGGGCTAAATTTTAATCCTACAATTGTCCTACATTTTGTCCCGGTTTGTGGTAGAGAATTATGGCAACCCTACTTGCGTGGATCTCACCATGAGCCAGTTTGCCACACTCCATTTCTGGACATGTCTAGAGTTTTATGGTTCAGTGCCATCAGTATAAAGCTGACAGCATATGAAATCTTTATTCACATATTCAACCATCCACAGCTTGAAAATATTCCAGAAAATATAAATTTGAAAAGGCAATGCTTGATTTTGCCATTTTATATAAACTATACCATTTTACTATGCCAGTGCAATAATGTGACTTGAACATCCGTGGGTTTTGATATTCGGGGGGGGGGGGGGGTTGGCTGGAAACAAACCCCAGGGGATACCAAGGGCCCACTGTACTCCTTTCCACCTCAGTTTTAAAATAGTCCCTGTCATCAGTAAGACTGGATGAGAGGGAACAAGCTGAAGTTTAATCTAGATAAGAGGTGGTCAGGTGAAAGGTTGGTCAGGGAGGAAATAAGGATTCAGAGTGTGCTGGACCAGGATGCATTCCCCCTGAAGACACAGATCCACAGCTCAGGTGTATTCCTGGATTCAAACTTCATCCTGGAAGCTCAAGCTCAGATGTCTGCAGTGACCCGAAGTGCACTTGCACAATTAAGGCTTGTGTGCCAGCTGTACCCATGCCTAGAGATGTTGTTGGAATTGGCTCCAGCGACACATGCTTTTATCTGGAAACTTTACCCTAGTCCAAAGAGCTTCAACCAGATTATTAACTGAGACTGGCTATATGGAACATACGACAGACTTGTTGCAACAGCTTCACCAACCGCTAGTTATTTCTACACATAATTCAAACTTTACAGCCCTACATGGCTTGGGTCCAGATTATCCACTTATGTCTTCAGATTTTCAAGGGAAGCCCTTTTCTCCATCCCACCAACATCCCAAGTAAACTTGGAAGGAACAAAAGAAAGGGCCTTCTTGGCCGTTGCTCCCTAGCTCTGGGACCTCCTTCCCAGAGAAGGAAAAGTAAAGACTTTTCTGTTTCTATAGAATGAGTTATTAATGGGGAAAGGGCATTTAATAACCTGCTGCATTGTCTATGTTTACTGTTTCGCTTTTAAAAAAATAATTATGCTTTTAAATTGTTTTTATTACTATTGATAGTCTTGTATGACATCAACTTTTATCTGGACCTACTTTGGCTTTTGTAAACTGCACTGAGTCCCGGGGTTGAAAAAACAGTTGGGAAATAAATAACATTTGTCATTCTGTCACAGTGGCAAACCTGACACCAGGACACAAGACCCTTGAGGGCAACAGAATTTTGAAAAGGTCAAATGCAAAAGAACCCTCTATTCCAGTCTCAATGTAGCCAGCCATTTTTAGAACTACAGTACATATATGGCTGCCATACTACTATCCTGCTTAGGACAAAGCTACACAATTTAATGAACATGTTTTCTCTGTATGACAGATACCCATATCACAACTCTCTGATTAGTACAGATCCATAAAGGATGTATGTACACCATGCATGTATGTGCACACTCACAATACTTCATTCCCAATCTACTCTCTCTCTCTTTCTTGTTGGTACAAGAGCTGCTTGGTCTTTATTACTGGCAGAAGCATTAGGAAAACCTAAGCCATCAACTGTTTTGCACAAGAGCTGTTCAACAGTGGAACATGCTGCCTCAGAGTGTAGAGGAGTCTCTTTGTATAGAAGTTTTTAAACAGAGGCTAGACAGCCATCTGTCATGAGTGCTTTGATTGCTGCATGGCAGAGGGTTGGATTGGATGACCCTTGCGGTTTCTTGCAACTCCATGATTTTACGACTGTGGACCATCCTATCTGCAGCTTCGATGCCATGGAATTATGGGCAGCACTATAGTATGAAAAACAGACAAGTATTTAGGCACCACTGTCAGTGTTACATGCCCCAACTGGGTAAGTGAAGGGCAAGGGAGAGAAAAGTATAAACTGGGCCAGTTTATTACTACCACTATGTGCTTTAGCTATACAGCTGTAATCCAACAAGATGTGGAGGGCAGCTTGATTTTCACCCATTTTAAGAGTTCATAACCAGAAAAGAGGCAAAAGAACAAGGAATAAATAAGTTGCTTTTGAATAATTAGTTCAGATTGCTACACTACTTACTTCAGCTTCCTCACTGTCCTGCCCCACACCGTTGCCACATGTACTAACTAACCCTCAGGAATTGCATATAAATCTACTGTAACCTGAGTGCTGTTTGTGGACATGCTTCTTTGCCTCGCTCTGCGTCAGTTTTGATGCTTGCAGCAGATGGAAATATAGGCTCTCCACTCTTATTTTCCACTAGAGAAACCCTTGACAAATAGAAAAAGGTGCTTATCAGTTCACTTGCATAGGGAAGATTTTGATTTACTACTAAACTTCAACTATCTTCTGGGCCCAATCAATTAGGGTTTTCTGTTACTTTCTCTAACATCTTTCATTTCTTTAATATGTTATTGCTAGCATTAATGTACTGTTCCTCATCCTCTTTATTTGAGACTTTATATATAGTTATTCATCATGAAAATCATGGGCCAGTGTAAAAACAATTAATTTAGATATACCACATTGAACCTTTGCTACTTTCTCCTTGGTCTCAATGGCTTTGCATCTTCTCCAGTTATGGGGGAATTCAAGTCACACACATACACACCAAAAAGATAAGATTTCTTCTCATTTCTAATGCAGCTACATTCTATTCACAAGCATCTGTAAGGTTCTTGAACACCCATTTAAAGCACTTGGAAACCAGTGATATTAAACGTACATATTTGTAAATTCCCAAGTAAATTTTAAAAAATAGGAATATTTTAGCAACTGTTGTACTCTAGTTCCACAAGTTCTATTCTGGCTATCTAGACAAACACAGGCGCGGGACAGACCGTCCAAAAAGGACGGTCTCCTAGCGCTTAGTTTTGGTCCGCGGGGAAGCCACAGCCTCCAGACCGCGGGGCTTCCCCGTGGACCGAAAAGAACCCGTTCTTGTGACACCATCATGACGTCGCAGTGCGCCAATGGCGCACTCGTGACGTCATAATGGCGCTGCAACATGTGGACACTATGCGTCCAGGACTTAATAATGGCAGCGCCCATCTGTACAAGGTGCCGCCATTTTGACGCCCTTGTCACATGCGAAGGGTGTCTAGAAGCGCTGCCCCTCGCACGTGACGAGGGCATTCTATCCTGTCTGTCTGGGCCGGGCCATAGATATGCTTTTTCCTCATTCCATTTCTTATTGTCTTTTACCAATATCAAGGAAGGCTTTAATATAGCTTGCACATGAATTCATAGAGCTTTCTAACAATCCTATACTTGTCTAATCAGAAGCAGACTCTACCATTAAGTTAAACTGGTGGGCAATTTTTATTTTTATCTCACAGGGCCAGTAAGACAGTCAGCAAAATAATAATAATAATAATAATAATGGGTTTTGAGTGTTGAACCTGGACTCTGGGAGACCAGGGTTCTAATCCCCACTTGGGCACAGAAACCCACTGAGTGACTTTGTACAAGTCACACTTTCTCAGCCTCAGAGGAAGGTATTAGCAAACAACCTCAAGAAGAAATCATGCCAAGAAAACCCCCTAGTAGGTTCACTTTGGTGTTGTCATAACTTGGAAATGAGTTGAAGGCATGTTACTATTAGGTTTGTAAAAGGCTAATATTTGAGTTTCCATGTTTATTGTGCAAAGACAAAATTACATCATGCTATCTATCAGGCAGACTAACAGAAACAGGAGATACACTCCCACCTCATCCCTAGCTTGCTTAGCTGCCCACATGCAACTCCTTATCCTCTCTGACTATCATGTGAGCTTTTAGATAAAAGTAGTATATTTTAAAAGTTTGATCCAGAATAATATGACTTTCAGCTTGCAGCAGGTTTTCCCCTCATCTAGCACAGGGGTGAAAATTGTGCTGCCTGTGGACCACATATAGCTCTCAAAAACATCCAGTGAAGCCCTTGAGACAGCAGCAACCACTCTAGATCAGAAGACATATTTTTGTGATCACAAGCCTGTCTGACAGCTGCATGGTTCAGAAGTGAACTACTGCTTCCAGTACTAGGAAAGACTTAAATGTGATGGGAAATTTGGCATGTTTCACTGGTAGAGTTTATGCGATGCAAACATATAATTAAAATACTGCTTTCATTTTTCTTTACCTACATCAAGCCTAATCAAAAGGTTTATTCATTAAAGCCTTACAAAAACATATTCATCCTAAACGTCATTACATCTTATGCCAGAGATGATGGAAGACCAAAGAGTAGAAGGGCTGGTTCCTTCTACTGCGGTAGCAAAAGTCTCTAGCACTGACACTGTAGAGCTTGAGAAATAAGGTTCAAAACACACTGAAGAAATAATTCAGTTTGAGACCGCTTTAACTGTCCTGGCTCAGTGCTAGGGAATCCTAGGAACTGTAGTTTATTGTGGCACCAGAGCTCTCTGACAGAGAAGGCTAAATGTCTCACAAAACTACAGTTTCCAGGATTCTGTAGCATTGATCCAGGGCAGTTAAAGAGGTCTCAAACTGGATTATTTCTGCAGTGTGTTTTGGACTGTACATACTTTTCAATGAAAGAAAAGAATGTGCCTGGACTGCCTGTGACATCTAGAATAAGATACTTAGACATACGTTCTTCAATCTAGTGCCCTCCAGATTTTTTGGGTTCTTTTCCCCATCAACACCAATGGTCAGGTCTGCAATGAGTTATAATATAGAACCACTGGGAAGTACAAAACTGGCAAATCCTGCCTCAAGCATCAGGTTCCATGTATTCAGCAGATACAGAGAAAACAATTAGGAAAGAGGTCAGATAGAGGGCCAGGGCCTAGACATTTTAAAGGTCCTGTCTGATCTTGGAAACTAAGAGGGTGAGCCCTGTTAGTGCTTGGATGGGAGACTGCCAGCTAATGCCAGGCTATATTTCAGAGGAAGGAACAGACAAAACCACCTCTAAGTATTCCTTCCCTAAGAAAACCCTATGAAATTCATGGGGTCACCATATATCGACAGGTAACTTGAAGGCACATATAATACACATCCAGGACAGAGGGTCTAGGAGGACAAAATTAAACACACTATCGGCTTGACACACATAGTAGTTGTACCATTAACCTACATCACCAAGAGTAACTTGTACCACAGCAGCTAAAGGAAAGAATCAACTGCATTAGAATCAAATTGGCTCAAATTCCAAACAAATTGGCTCAAACTCTATCTTCATGAAGTCATAAACAACAGTGTATCTGCTACATGAGTTTCTAGATGACCTTGCCATCCACAAATACAAATATAACCGCTTTGCTCTTGTCGTAAATTACATGAAGGCGCGCAACAACAACTGTTGGGAAGTAAAAGCTTAGGTATGTATTTACTGGAACTGCTTTATTATCTCAACCAAAAACCAACCCAAATGTTTACATTTAGGATCTTTATAAATGGAACAATAAGAGCTAGCTTAGAATTAGTTTGTTGTTGCTATTGCGTACCTTCAAGTCATTTCCAGCTTATAGCGACCCTAAGTGAAACCTATCAGGAGGTCTTCTTGACAAGATTTGTTCAGGGAGGTTTGCCACTGTTCCATTCTGAGAGACTTGACCAACGTCACCCCTGGGTTTCCCATGGTCAAGCAGGAATTCAAATCCTTGTCTCTCAGAGTCCTAGTCCAACACTCAAACCACTGCACCATCCTGGCTCCTGAGTACACAATTATTATTATATTGAACCTATACTGGAAAGCATGTTGTTAGAGATGCATCTGTGTCTGAAAATGTGTTGATGCTTAAAGAAAGAAGATTTAAATAAGCTTCATGTTCCTGCAGCATAGACTTGCTCTGTATTTGCCAAATCAGCCCAGCATTCATCACAGGCAGCCTTTGAAGGTTTAAAATAGTAGGTTTTGAGCATACTTCTCCCATGTCTCTGTTCTATTTAAATATATGTTCAAAGAGTTTCATCATTTGTGTGTGGTATGTGCCTTCAAGTCACCTGTCAACTTATGGTGAACCCATGAATTTCATAGGGTTTTCTCAGGCAAGGAATACTTAAGAGATGGTTTTGCCAGTTCAGTCAGTCTCCCATTCAATCCTAATAAAGTCATGTCAATGAGCTCACCTTCAAAGTACAAGCAGAACTAAAATGTGAGATAATATTAGCATGTCCACACAACTATTTTAACTTATCCTACAGGACTTTTAATTGTGCTCAACAGAGAAATGCATCCGTCCAAAAAAAAAAAATCAGTTAGAGAACTGGATCCTATTAGACCAACTGGAGAATAAAGTAATATTCCTTCCATTAAGGTAAAATTTAGAGACACAGCAGCATTAGTCTGGCATATGAGTATGTAAAGGGATCTTGTAGCACCTTTGAGACTAACTATGCGAAAGACGTTGTAAGCATAAGCTTTTGTAGACTCAAAGCTTACGCTACAACTTTTTTCGCACAGTTAGTCTCAAAGGTACTACAAGACTCCTTTGCATACTGATCCTTCCATTAAAGTTATACACCTATATCAATAGCCTTATCAGCCCTGAAAACTGTGTTCAATGGGTCTTCCAAAACATACACATCAACAAAGCAGGGCTAAGAAAGCCACAGGATAGTATTTTTCTCATCTGGAGCATTATCAGTCAGGGGGAAATGGGTGGAATCCCTCTAGCATTGATGCTCTCACACAAGAAACGCCCAAGGAAGTAGCACCCAGCTACACACAGACTTCATTCCTTACAATTCCCAATACACTGAACATCTCCAATAGGGCAAAGGCCAATGCTTTCCCAGAAATGACCTCCTAGGCACTCAGTGCTGTTTCATATAACAAGAGATAATATGAATTGCATTTAGTCGTCCCTCTGGATCCACAGATTCTTCATTCACAGATTCTACCATCCATGGCTTAAAAACCATTTTTTTTTTAATTCCAAAAAGCAAACTAGGATTTTTGTCATGTTATATAAAGGACACAATTTTACTACGCTACTGTATATAATGGTACTTGAGTATAGATAAATTTTGGTATCCATGAGGGTTGGTCAATACCCATAAGGGTTCCTGGAATCAAACCCCAGCGGATTCAAAGGACCGACTGTAAAATTAAGATCTGTCACTAATATTTCAAGCCATCTTTAGCACATACTGTTTTAGATCCAAAACACACTGCAGAAATAACCCAGTTTAGACGGCTTTAATTTCCCAAAGGCTCAGTATTAAAGTGGTCTCACACTGGATTATTTCCGTAGAAGATGGAAAATGTCAGAACAAAGATCTGTGAGAACTTCCTATTCCCCTTTAGGAGTCAAGACACACATATAACCATGCTTCACTATAACCATAATGACAATTTCACTGCAAGCCATCTATTTTAATGATTTTATGTGATTTTATGTGAAACAACATTTGTTTGGGCTATGATGAATAAGAGATGCAATGATCTTGAAATCACCTGGACAGCTGAAGAGAAACGTTAAGTAAGAAATCTATAAACTAGTCAATATATCCTTGCATGACAGCATAAGACACAATGTTTAGAAATGTCATTACAACAGCTATTAGTATTTTTTTCCTGCAACTAATAAACTGCTCTGTTGTAGTTGTGATACATTTATACTTTCAGAAGTTGACTGTTATTGAATCAGACAACTGGCTTATATTTTTAAGCCAAACCTGGATCTTTGCCTGTACTTATGGTTTAAACACTACTCAAAACGTCAATTAATAATGCACTGGTTGCATTCTCCAACAAATCAAGCACACTCAAATCCCATTCATTTCAACCGAAATTACAGCAATATTTTAGAGAATTTTAGAAGTGACTGATGAGGCAAAAATTAAGGAATCAACTCTGAAACCAAGGGCTGTTAGTTAATTTAGATTTTACAGCAAAGCAGCTGCATTAGTTTGCACAAAATAAGTTTACTGACTACTGCTTGCAGACTTTGTCAAGCAATGCAGTATTTTTCTTCTTTTGTCAATAGATGTTTACATAGCTTACCTGCTATTCCTCTTCCTCTATATCCCACAAATACAAAATGCAGTTGTATGATTTGTTAGAGGAGTCCACAATAACAAATCCTCTTTCACACACAACTTTAACTTCACCCTTAAGATGCCCACTAAAGATGTTCCAACTACACAACAGTTGCTTTAAAGTTCACACTGTTTTGTGCATGGGGCTGCACTCCTAATTAACCACTTTAAATTTCCCTTAAAATCAAGAGCTGCTTCAATTCAAGGATCGGTTTTATGTTTATCCAACAACAGCAGCCATTACAAACAGAAAATCCATATCCATTCCTAACCATTCTACTGAGATAAAAGGATTCATCATAGTACACTGCTTGTACAAAAGCATGTAGTATCAAAGACAGCTCACTCATTATTTCTCAATGTATTACTAACAGATTTGGCTTAAAACAGCTATATATATGTACAAATGAGATGTCTCAACCTAACCATAAATGTCACTTTTCCTTTACTGAAATGACTTTACTCCAGACTCATAATATAAGTTCTGTTGATTCAACAGCTCAATGCCACAACTCTAACAGATGAAACTGCTGGAGGGGGAAAAACTGCTAGAATTAAGTTTTTAATCTGAACGCTGTGCAAACTATTCTACTACTGTTGCTGGGGATTTTTGGGCTCAAAGGATGAAGAAGCTAGAAATGATGGATATTGATAATGGGGGGAAAGCTCTTCCTGCTGAACATATGCATAACTCACTGGACTATTCTGCAGTACTTCCACGAAGTGTCATGAATGTCATTATCAATCCTGGGTGTCTCTCTAACAAGCATAGATCCCTCCAGCCTCCAGCACACATAGACAGGCGCATAGACTGTTTAGTCAGTTCCTGTACTTTGGCCAAGCAGGACTGAGTCATTTTTGCAAATGACTCCAGCTGCTTCTCTCCCCCCCATCCCAACCCTCTTTCCAAATGCCTGTCGGGAGAAACTCTTGGAACGGAGACAAAAATCCCATTCCTCTTTCTCCATGAGGTCTCTGCTATCCCTAAAGATATTTTCCGACGCAAGACCATGCTGACTGAATCCTTCCCTATCTCATATTTAGCATGGTGGAAACCACAGACCTATCCTCTTTTCTAAAGGAAGAGTTCTTTGTCTGCAGGCATCAGTAAGAAGAAGAAAGGCTTCTGTTCATATTTGTGCAGGTAAAGTTAAACATTCCTCCTCAACTATGACTCCTAAAAATAAACGTTCCTTGCCTATACTGATGGCCAACAAGTCCCAAACATGGCCACCGTTTCCATACCCGCGCTGCAATGCTTGCCAGCGACAAGTTAACCTTAAGTTTCCCATTAACAGAAACCAAGTTCAATAGGAAACCAAAGAGAAAGGGAACAAAGATGACGCTGAAATATTACAGACATCTCAGCACTAGCAGATTTAATCAGGACTATTTCTCAACCATTCAAAGAAACTTCCAAGATAAACACAGGCCTAGGATCAAAGTAAAAACTTGCCACCTCAGGGCCATTCAGAGGCAGGTTCCACAGGGAGTTGCCCCAAAAATAGTATCTCCTGGGGTTATGCAAAAAGCTAAAATAGAAATAAAATCTGTTTCACAGCACTAACTTTCTTTTCTTCCTCCCATCCCAGAAGGCTTTATCTGCAAACTCAGTGGCACACTTATTTATTCCCCACCCAACTACCCCTACTTTCCTTGAACTTTGTTGTTGTTGCCTGCCTTCATGTTGTTTCTGACTTACGGTGGCCCCGTGGCAAACCCATCATGGGGTTTTCTTGGCAAGACCTGTTCAGAGGAGGTAGAGATCTTGTAGCATCTTTGGGACTAAGTGAAAGAAAGAAACTGGCAGCATGAGCTTCCCTAGGGTTCAGTTTACTTCCTCAGATGCATCTACGAAAGCTCATGCTGCCAACTTCTTCCTTTCAGTTAGTCTCAAAGGTGCTACAAGATCTCTCTACATACCTATTCTACAGACTAACACGGCTATATCTTGTTCAGAGGAGGTTTGCCATTGCCTTCCCCTGAGGCTGAGAGAGTGTGATCTGTTTGCTATCACACTTCCCTTTTCCTTCTTCTCTAAGTACACTTTCTGAAAACGAAGAGACTTTTTCATTCTTAACATGGGTTGTGAAGGGAGAACACAGGATGTGTGTTTGGGAGAAAAACAACACAGGCACGATCAATTAACCCTTTTTAAGGCATCTGAGGCAGTAGGCTCAAGTCCAGGAAAGCTCATGCAACCCCAGATTCTTTCTTTCCTTCAATGAGTCTCAAAAAAAAGAGGTGTTGCAAGAACCCTTTGCAAGTTAAAACCACTGAGACAGAACAAGTGTCCAAACTCATCCCTATGGAGAAAAGGGTGTGAGGCTCAGGGTGTCCTCACTGCAAAGGAAGACAAGGCACCGCAAAATGGAGGACCTTCAGGTTAAAAAATGGAGGACATGAACAACTTTTTGGGCAAGCTAAAAACACTCGTGCAAATGTAAATGCATGCTTCTCGGCAATGCTCAAAATGGAGGACACTGTGCAATTTGATGCTCAGAATGGAGGACATTGTGGAATTCCTCCTGGACCGAAGGTTGGAATGGGGGGCATGTCCCAGAAAAGGAGGACGGCTGGTCACCCTGGGCTAGATGTCATAACTGCAAAGGAGGACGAGGCACTGCAAAATGTAGGCCTTTCAAATGGAAAAAATGGAGGACATGCTCAAATAAAAGCTCAAAACACTCCTGCAAATATATAGGAAGTATATATATGTGTGTGTGTGTGTGTGTCCTCCATTTTGAGCATCACTAAGGAACATGCAGTGTTTCTTGGTCATGCTCAAAATGGAGGACATTCTGGAATCCCTTCCTGGACTGAAAGCTGAAATGTAGGACGCTTCCTGGGAAAGGAGGACGTGCCTGGCCACCTTGGTGCTACAGGATCCCTTTGCAAACTAAAACCCCCCAGAGAGAAGGAGTTTCCAAACTCATCCCTATGGAACAAAACAGTAGTGGCTGCATCCTTCCCTTCCAAACCCTGCCCCACCCTTCCAAAGCCAAAGTGGGGAGTAGTGCAGGAACTCACCCTCCTCCTATTCCTCCCTCCCCCCCACAGTCCAGTGGTTTCGTCCTCCATGCCCAGCACTTCCAACTTTCTCTCTCAGGCTTGGACACCACCATCACCAACTAGGGGGAGAGCCTACCCCAAGCCCCCCAAAACCAAATAACTCCCCCTCCTCCCCCCACCAACCCTTTCCAGTGGTTCTGTCCTCCATGCCTAACACTAAAAACCCTCAAACTCGGCCACCACCATCACCAACTGGGGGGAGAAAAAAAGCCTACCCCAAGCCCCCCAAGACTAAATAACTCCCCTCCTCCCTCCACCACTTTTGTCCAATGGTTCTGTCCCCCATGCCTAACACTAAAAACTCCCTGGAACTTGGCCACTACCATATACATTGAGGGGGGGGGGATAAAGAGCCTACCCCAAGCCCCCAAAGACTTAATAACTCCCCCTTCTCCTCTGTCCAGTGGTTCCGTCCTCCATACCCAGCACTTAGAACTCCCTCAAACTTGGTCACTACCACCACCATCCCGGGGGGGCGCTACCATCACTATCAGGGGGGAGGCAGAAAGAACCTACCCCAAACCCCCTAAGACGAAATAACCCCCCTCCCTCCCTCAGTAGTGGTTCCGTCCTCCCTGCCCAACACTTCAGACTCGGCCAGTACCATCACAACTGAGGAGGGGGGAGAATAGAAAGAAAGCATACCCCCTCAAAGAAACCGCCTCAGTTCGTTCCCTAACGCCGAAGGGTCAACGTGTCTCCAAGCACCGTCCCTTATTATCCCACACGTACAATAGTTCCCCACAACAACCACTACACACCAACAAACTTTCCACGTTGACCGGGGAACGGGGGTCCCGGATCATAGCCTCCAGCTTCCTCCGGCGATCCCCGGCCTCTGGAGGCGGCTGCGGCGGCTGCGGCGGCGGCTGGGAAGCGGGCATTTTCTCCACAGGGGCGGCTTCTCCTCCTCGGCTGGGGGTCGGCGGCGGCTGCTGCTGCTGGTGGTGGTGGTTCATAATAAACCGACTCCCTCCTCCTCCTCCTCCTCCTCCTTTCTCCTCCTCAGGCGCCAAGGCGAGCCCTGAGATGGCTGTCTGGCCTGAGAAGGAGAAAGAAGAAGCGGGGAGCGAGGGGCTCCTTCTCCTCCGTCTCCTTTTTCCGCCAGCCTCCCCTTCAGTATCCGCCTCAGGGCCTACCGACGCTGAGGGAAGGCTTACTTGGTTCCTATTATTATTAGTAGTAGTATAATTAAACTTTCCACGGAAATAGTAATAATAAAAATGAAGGGGGAAGCTGCTCAATGCCGGCCTGGACCGGCCAGGCCCGACTCGGGAGGAAGGGGGGAAGAGAAAGGGAAGAAGGGGCTGCAAACGGCCGCCTTTCTCCTCCTCCTCCTCCTCCTCCCCGGCGAAGGCGGGCCTTGCTAGGCCGCCTCTGGTGGTGCTGCTCCGCCCGGCGGCCCTCGTCGCCGTTTTCGTCCTTCTCCCTCCGCCCTCATTCCCATTTCCCAGGCATTTTTGTTTTGTTTACAGACCACTCTCAAGGAGGAGAACAAATATATATATATATATAGAGAGAGAGAGAGAGAGAGAGAGGCAACGGTTTACATTTCGTTTTATTACGGCAAACGGCGTGATTACAATAAGTAATAATAATAAATGAATAGAAGGGTTTCAAGAAGTTCGACTGGGTGTGTTTTTTAAAATCCTGAGGAGTCCTTCCCTCTCTCATTTCTTCCCTGCTTCCTTCTCCTTCTTTTTCTATTTCTATTATTATATCCAAGTGCATCTGAGGAAGTAGGTTGAAGTCTAGGAAAGCTCTTGCTGCCAACGTCTTTCTTTCAATTAGTCTCAAAGAGACCATAAGATCTCTCTACATTATTATTATTATTGTTATTATTATTATATCCAACTGCAACTGAGGAAGTAGACTGAAGTCTAGCAAAACTCCTGCTGCCAACTTCTTTCTTTCATTCAGTCTCAAAGGTGCTACAAGATCTCTATAAATACAATTAATAATATTAATACCAAAAGCATCTGAGGAAGTACATTGAAGTCTAGAAAAACTCGTGCTACCAGTTTCTTTCTCTCACTCTCAAAGAGGCTACAAGGTCTCTCTACATTATTATTATTATTATCATCATTATTATATCCAACTGCATCTGAAGAAGTAGGCTGAAGTCTAGCAAAGCTCCTGCTGCCAACTTATTTCTTTCAGTCAGTGTCAAAGGTGCTTCAAGATCTCTCCATACTGAACACAGACTAACATGGCTATATCTTTGAATTCTATTTCTAAGAGTGTTTTGAGCTTTTATTTGCTTACCGCTTTGATCTAATTTGGAAAAGCGGTATATAAATAAACATTATTATTATTATTTAGTTGGTTATTTCTAGGTTCTTATTATTATATTTATACGTGTTGTTTTTAATGTTGTAAGCCACCCTGAGTCCCAATCCTGGGAGAAGGGTGGGATATTAATATTAATAATAATTATAATTATTTCCTATTATTATTATTATTATTAGTTGTTGTTGTTGTATTTTATTATCCCGCTTCTTCAAACAGACTAACAATAAAAGCATCAGTCAAACATAGTAACAACTTATCATTGTTGTATTCCAAACCCTCCCATCCACAATAAAATACAATTAAATTATTAAACAGTTATTAAAAACAGGGCAGAAGCATTTGGAGCAGTTGTTAAACAACTGATTGAAACAATAAGAGATTGCTGCAATGTTAATCTGGAAAGGCCTGTCAGAAGAGCTATGTCTTAACTGCCTTTTTAAGCAATCAGGACAAGTGATATATAAATATAATAAATATATATATAAATATAATAAACAAATTATCCCGCTCTTTCTCCAGAACTGGGACCTTCAGAGCGGCTTCAGGGTATTTAAAGAACAACACTATTTAAAAACATATAGAAGAGAGGCTCATTTAAAAAGGAGTTAAATTATTACAGTGTTAAAAAAAACAGGTAGCTGTTGAAAGAATAAAATACGTTTTTAAAAAGATAAAACTGTGTGAACCACTTTAAAATGAAGCAACATTCTTCATCATCATCATCATCATCATCAATAATTTATATTATTTATGTTTATTTTTCCTCCCTCTTGCTTCTCTTCTCTAAAGGGAAAACAAAGTCCTGGCCCCTTTCAGGGCCTCGGCCATTTTGAGCAGCAGGTCAATACCCGACAAGAAAGAAAGAAGGAAAGAAGTGAAGGAAGGAAGGAAAGAAAGAAGGAAGGAAGGAAGGAAGAATGAAAAGAAGCGTTAGAGGAGCCCTACGGGTTCTTTTTTTCCCTCCCTCCTCCTCTGTGGCAGGAAGGAGGAGGCTGGCCCTGCCTCCCAGGGATCTTTTCTGCCTTTCTTTCTTTCTTTCTTTCTTCCTTCCTTTCTTTCCTTCCTTCCTTCATTTCTCATGGCTGGCTCCAGGGCAGGATTAGCCAGATGTCCTCACTGTAAAGGAGGACAAAGCACCGCAAAAAAAAAATGGAGGACCTTCGAGAAACAGTGGGAGGGCGTGAGGAAATAAAAGCTCAAAACACCCATAGAAATATAAATCTATGCTTAGCCATGCTCAACATGGAGGATATTGTGGAATTCCTCCTGGGCAGAAGGCTGGAATGGAGGACAGGTCCTGGAAAAGGAGGACCTCTGCCCACCCATGATGCCAATCCCCCCCAGTTAGGGCAACCAGATGTCCTCACCACAAAGGAGGACAAGGCACTGTAAAAATGTAGGACATTCAAGAAAAATGGAGAATGTGACCAAATAAAAGCTCAAAACACTCCTAGAAATATAAAGCCATGCTTCTTAAGTCATGCTCAAAATGGAGGATGTTTGGGAATTCATCTTGGACAGAAAGTTGAAATGGTGGACATGTCTTGAAAAGGAGGATAAGTCTGGTCACCCAGCTCTAAGCGGTTTCTCCATAGAGATGAAGTTCAAAGACATAGCTTTGTTAATCTCGAAAATCAATTCTTCAGTGTCATTGCCTTCCTCTGAGACTGAGAAAGTGTGACTTGGGGAGGCGAGTGTATTTTTGTGCCCTTAAAATGCAGCATTTTGCGCTAGTAGTTAGACACACGCACCAATAAAGATATGTACTGAGATCTTGTAGCAGCTTTGAGTCTCACTGAAATAAAGAAGTTGGCAGCATGAGCTTGCCTAAACTAAAGTCTACTTCCTCAGATGCATTTGGGGAAGTAGACTGGAGTCTAGGAATGCGCATGTTGCCAATTTCTTTCATTCAGCGATTCTCAAAGGTGCCACAAGATCTCTCTATATATTGATTCCACAGACTAACATGGCTAGATCTTTGAATTCCCCTCAATAAAGAATTGCAGACTGAGGTACATAAACAGCAAAAGAGAAGTAAAAAAAGGGCATGTTAGAGCCGCCTCATGAAATAAAATGGAGCCTGGGGAGGGAACAGGCTTCTCACATTAGTGCACTACACTCTTATAGTGCTGCTATTCCACTTTGCTCTGGCTGGCTGCTATTGCATTCTAGGGTTTGTAGTTCAGTGAGGCCTAAGAGCTCCCTGGCTGAGAATTCTAAATGCCCCTTCCTAAACTACAAGTCCCAGAATGCAACAGGAGGCAGCCAGAGCACTAATAGTGGAATAGCAGCACTATAAGAGTGTAGTGCAGTAATAATCTAAGTCCTGGTCTCCTTCCCACACATAGCTGTACAGTCAGTCACTGGGGCTAATTATAGACCCCTGAGCTCAGACCAGAAGGAGGGTTTTTTTGTTGTTGTTCCTGTCATTTTTTGACTCATGGCGACCCCAAGGCAAGGCAGGGTGACTAGATGGCGCAATCCTAAAAGGCAGACAAGGCACCACAAAAATGGAGGACATTCAAAGGGAAATGTGGGGCATGACCAAATAAAAGCTAAACACACTCATAGAAATATCAATTCATGCTTCTTAGCCCTGCTCGAAATGGAGGGCATTAGAGAGTAAATGGAGGACATGACCAAATAAAAGCTAACAACACTCGTATAAGTATCAATTCATGCTTCAAAATGGAAGGCATTCGAGAATAAATGACCAAGTAAAAGCTAAACACACTCATAGGAACATCAATTCATGCTTCTTAGTCATGCTCAAAATGTAAAGCATTAGAGAATAAATGGAGGACATGACCAAGTAAAAGCTAAGAACACTCAGAAATATCAGTTCATGCTTCTTAGCCATGCTCAAGATGGAGAACATTTTGGAATTCTTCATGGACAGAAGGCTGGAATGAAGGACATGCCCTGGAAAAGGAGGCCCACTGGCCACCCTGCTCTCTCTCTTACACACAAGTGCCATGATGCCAATCCACCCCTGCTAGGGTGACCAGATGTCCTCACCACTAAGGAGGACAAGGCACTGCAAAAATGTAGGAGAAAAATTCAAGAAAAAATGGAGGATGTGACCAAATAAAAACGCAAAGCATTCTTGGGAATATAAAGCCATGCGTCATCATGCTCAAAATTAAAGACATTTGGGAATTCTTCATGCACAGAGGGTTGAGATGGAGGACATGTTCTGGAAAAGGAGGAAAGGTCTGGTCACCTAGCCCCAAGGAGAATCTATCTTGGCTAGTTTCTCCATAGAGATGGAGTTCAAAGACATAGCCTTATTCTGGAAAATCAGTTCTTCAGAGGGTTTTTTTGTCATTGCCTTCTTATGAGGCTGAGAAAGTGTGACTTGGGGAGACAAGTGTATTTGTGTGCCCTAAAAACACAGCATTTTGCACTAGTCAGACTCCCCCACCAAAATAAAAAATAGACATGCTGACTGAGATACATAAATAGCAAAAGAAAAGTTTTAAAAAAGCAAATGGCTCCCTGTTTGGGCATGCATCTGAACTGTAGAAATAATGCACTTTTGACACCACTTTTAAGTGCTGTAGCTCCATACTCTGCAGTCCTGGGATTTGTAGTTGGCAGAGTGCTGGTGCCTCACCAACCCCCAAAGTAGGCTCAAGTCTAGGAAAGGTCATGGTATCACCAACTTCTCTCTCTGTCTCAGTGGAGTTTATCACACAGGAGGAGTTTCTCTTAATTTCGAATGAAAAGAAAGTGGGGCCAGAACGCATTCATGTGAATTCACTAGTTCAGCTAATTTACGTGAATTTGAACTGCATTCGAACTGACTTCCCATTGCCCAAAAATAGCTAACCATTGCCCAAAATTGCGTGTGGTGGCAGTCTATCACACAATAACGTGAAACCCTATGATTGTGTTCGTATTGCCATTGGATTATACTTCCAATTTCCCTTGTCTGATAATGTCCAAAGGTGCTGCAAGATCCCTTTGCATCCTGATTTTCCAGACTACAGCTGCATCCGTACTGCAGGAATAACCCAGGTTGACACCGCTTTAACTGTTGTGGCTCAGTGCTATGGAATTTTGGGGACTGTAGTTTTGAGAGACATTAACCCTTCTCTGTCAGAGAGCTCTGATGCCACAACAAACTACAATTCCCAGGATTCCACAGCACTGAGCCATGTCAGTTAAAGTGGTGTCAACCTGGATTATTTCTGCAGTGTGATTGCAGCCTGACACACCTAAGTCTTACTTGCTAATTAGCTTACTTGCTGTTCACCGCTATGATCTTTGGAATAGCGGTATATAAATAAAACAAATTATTATTATTAGTAGTAGTATTTGTATTGGACAAACGCTAGGGTCCTGCTAGGCCGGATCCCTGGCAATTAAAGTGGTTCCAAAGCTGCATTATTTTCCACAGTGTGGAAGCAGCCACACTATGTGTACCTATTATGCATATGCATGTGCCTCTCTGTAGAGATTTCAGCTGGCCCCAGGGCATCCGAAAGAGAAGGGAGGCTCCCTGGCTGGCTTCTTTCCACCAGACACCACCCTTCTCCAGTGGACTGAAGGGAACGCAAAGCAAAGGCCATAGCAAGAGAGGCAGAGCCATTCAGTGGAGGAGGAGACCTTGCTGGGTGGCACACAGACCATACAAAGCTTTAAGGGTGAGGGAAGATGCAGGGGAGAGTTCAGGAAACTCCCTTCAGTCACATTTGCCACCCTTCCCACAACACTTTGAAGCCCACAGGCACACACTTTGTAGGCTGCATCAGCACTGCAGAAACAATCCACTTTGACACTATCACTGCCATGGCTCAATGCTGTGAAATTCTGGGATTTGTAATTTTGTGAGATATTTAGCCTTACTCTGTCAAAACAAACTACAAATCCCAGGATTCCATAGAACTGAGCCAGGGTAGTTCATAGAATTGTAGAGTTGGAAGAAGCCTCAAGGGCTATCCGGTCCCTTGCCATGCAGGAACTCTGCTTAAAGACTTCCAAGGAGGGAGACTCCATTACACTCGGAGGGAGTTTGTTCCACTGTCGAACAGCCCTTACTGTCAGGAAGTTCCTCCTAATGTTGAGGTGGAATCTCTTTTCCTGGAGCTTGCATCCATTGTTCTCTGGAGCAGCAGAAAACAAACTTGCTATCATTTTATCCTTCAAATACCTAAACAGGGCTATCATAACACCTCTTAACCTTCTCTTCTCCAGGCTAAACATCCCCAGCTCCCTACGTTTCTCCTCATAGGACATGGTTTCCAGGCCAGTTGAAGTGGTGTCAAACTGGATTATTTCAGCCGTGTGGATGCAGCCCATGTTTTGATAGAGTGGCAACCACAAGGAGAGACCCTTTTGTTGTTGATAATTGCCCTCGAGTTGACTCATGGCCACCCTGTGGATGAGGCATCTCCAAGCCCCGCTACCTTCCCATCAAGCAAGTGGTGTTAAATGGGGAGTTTCTTCCATGGGAAGAGAAGACTTGTAGATCAGACTGGGAACCTCTTTCACACCCAAGAGCTTATCAAACAGCACTTGCAGGAATGAGAATGGAACGGCATGGAACGGAACGGGGGAGAATGGGTGTTACTGCATGGGAGAACGCCCCCAATGCCACCAGGAGTCCCCAGGCCGTTCCCATCTGTTCCATGGCAGACAATTTTGAAGGATGATTTTGAATTGTTCTTCAAAATTGGCTGCCAGCAACAGCTGGCGAACAGCATCGGCGGCATTCTCCCGTGTGATAACATCCATTCTCCCCCATTCCGTTCCAGTTCTAGCAAGTGCTGTGCAGTAAGATTAACACAGACACAGAGAGAAAAACACATGCCCTGAGGAGCATCAGGCTTTCTTGTGTCAGGACCTTTCTGAGTAATATTAGTGTATTGACCTGTATATAAGTCGAGCCAGGATTTTAGAGTCAATTTTGTTGCATAAATTTCTCGACTTATAGTCGAGTATATAAGGTTATTTAATTTACTGATAGTGTGTATTTACAGGCAGGGAGAGGGAATTATCTGTTATATCTCAGGGGTATCAATAATTTGGTCAGCTTTGAGTGATATACACCTCGATTTTTAGGAAGGGAGGAGGAGAACCAGTTATTTTTCTCCTTCAGGCAACAAGGGTCTTTTCCTGATTTAAGTGGCATCAGGCTGGTTATCTTCCAGTCTACACAGGTGACATCTCTAGGCTGGTGTTCAGTGTTTCATAAAACATTATATGTATTATTAGTACAGGTATTTCATTTTAAAATTATCAGCCTCTGAACTAGGAAATGACCATTATTCAGATGCTTCATATGATGGTGATGATGATGCTTTAAAATGATCAGGCTCTGAAATTAGAAATATTTATTATCAATTGGGAACTATGAAAATCCTTCTCCTCCATTTCTGGATTATTTCTTTGTGACACATTGCAAAGAGAAGCAATTGATGCCTGGCGTGCAAAGACAGTGCTTAATTTCTGGGAAAGGGCTGAAGTTCAAACAAGCCTAAAGGAAAACATTTTCCCCTAAGTTAGGGGTAAAGGTGAATGTAGTTGTAATTCGGAAGTAAATATATGGATCTTCAAAGCACCTAATCATGCCTTGAAGCAAATGGAAATTATGTGGCCCTCCTGGTGTTGTTGGACTGCAACTCCCAAAATGGTTCACCATTCACTCTGCTGTTTAAGGCTGCTGGGGCTTGCAATCTGAGAGCAGAGGGCCTCAAATTTATCCCCCCTGCCCTAAACATTAACAAAATCCACTTCAGCAAGACACCTCAAATTCTGTTCATAAAAACATAAGAGCCATGTTGGATCAGAGGAAAGACCCATCTAGTTCATCATGCTGTTCACAAAGTCGTTGATGGCTATGAGAAACCCATAAACAAGGCAGGTGTAGGAGTACCTTTCCATTTGTGCTCCCCACAGTGGCTGACACAGAGGCACACTGCTCTGATACTGGAGGTGGTGATATATAACCTTACAGACCATGCCCTATGTTCTGAAATGTTAAAATCTGAAATATCTTATCACTCTTGTCATAGAAGAAATGATATCATACATCAAAGCAATGGCTCTGTGTTCAAAACGAACTTAGTAGAAAAACTCAACTATATAGCATCATGTTGGGATAGAAATATATGTACAGTATTTGTTCACATTTCTTTTACATTAGTCCTCTGTTAATGATAAAAACAATTGATTGTCCCATGGTTGGGGGAAGTATGATGCTTCAAATGCCAGAACTGTACCTCCCACCATCCTTCACATCATTGGCTATGCTGGATGGAGCTGATGGGAGTTACAGTCCAGCAACTTCTCATCAGTGGGTTAGCACTAATTCATTTCTCAAAGTAGAGTTGGAAATGCTGCCCATGGGCATTTTTATTCTTTTACATGTTCTCTAGGACTCATCTCTGGTATAAGAATATATAGAGTTGGCCCTTCTTATACATGGATTTTTTATACACGAATTCAAGCATAAACAGTTTGAAAATGTTCAAAAAAAGTATAAATTTCAAATATCAAACCTTGATTTTCCATTTTTTATAAGGAACACCATTTTGCTATGTTATTGTATTTAATGGGACTTGAGCATACATGGATTTTGTTATACACGGGGGATCACAAACCCCAGCATATAACAAGGGTCCACTGTATATATATTCTGGTAGCCCTACCCCTGGCACAAAAACAGACTTGCATAAAGGTAACTAAAGAGGGAGGCCTGAAACAGGTAAGAACAAGGGACTAAGTAAGACATAGGCCTGTTACAGACTGCCAAAATAAAGCTGCATCGGGTCTCTTTGGAGGTATGCTATTTAAATGATGCATGGGTCCTAAGAGTCCGGAGGTTGCGCCAAAGCCACATTCCATTCCTAAGCACTGGAGTGCAGCTTTGGTGCAGCTTCCGGATTCTTAGGACCCATGCATCATTTAAACACCATACCTCCAAAGAGACCCGAAGCAGCTTTATTTTGGCAATCTGTAACAGACCATAGAGTGCATCTGTGCTACCTTGTTACAGAAAATTGATGCCATAGTTGTCATGACTACTCCTAGGAATTGATGCCGTAGTCATCATGGCTACTCCTTCTTTACCGAGGGCAATAATGGGTCTCTGACCTGAGGTGGCTGTTCATACACAAACAAAAGGTAGTTCCTCAGTGGAAGGAGTTTTCCTTTGGGATATTCATGCCAAGAGTCTGAACATTTTCTCAATCTCCTGACCATGCTTCTCCCCAGGAAAATCATTTGTTGATGAGGTAGTCTATTCATCCTGAGCATACTGGCCTGGGATATGATTTTTGAGTATAAATGTCACTACAGTGGGACCTTGTTATCCGCTGGGGTTTGGTTCCAGGATCCCCTGTGGATTACAAAATCTGTGGATGCTCAAGTCCCATTAAATAGAATGGCAGAGCAAAATGGTGCCCAATATATAAAATGGAAAATCAAGGCTTGCTATTTGGAATTTATACTTCTTTTGAATACAGTCATCCCTCCATATTTGCGGCTTTGATATTTGTGGATTTGATTATTCACTGATTCCATTAATATGTTCCCTCTGGGACTGTCTAGGTCCTCCAGTGCAACTCTGTGGTCAACTTTAACTAAAAGTTGCACTGAAAGACCATTTGTAGCTACTCCAGTGCCATTCTATGGTCAGTGTATGTTGGACATTGATCACAGAGTTGCACTGGAGGACCTAGAGATTCCTAGAGAGGTGTCCTCTCAGGTAAAAACAGTGTTTTTGTTATTTACGGTTTTTCCATATTCATGGGGGTCTTGTTCCCCTAACCCTAGAAAATATGGAGGGACATCTGTATTTCCAAGCCGTGGATACTTGAATCTGTGGATAAAAATTCCATTGATAAGGAGGGCCGACTGTACCTTCACACAAGCAATTTGGTCTAGTTTGGAACCAGACAGACACTCTGTTTGATTTCAGCTGGGCACCTCAATAACTGGCCACCCCACATTCCTTCGACAGCTACTGAGCTTCTTCCAATCCGGCTGTCCTGAAATCAAAGCTACTAGTTGAGTAAGCAGGAGGTAGATATGGACTTCCTGCTAGATTTCTCTGTACTTCACAGTTGACTGGAAAAGGTTTCTGACTCCCAATTATTTCACAGATGCAACAAAATGATTACACCCAGCCTAAATAATATTTGTCAAATATAAGATGTTTGGTGTAATCAGGATTGAACAGAATTTAAATCTGATTGAATTTATATGGAAGGACTGTGAACTGTACCTAGTCCTGAGAACGTATTCCTGGCCTCTTTAGGTATAAATGTATGCATTCTGTAGCAAATGCTGGCTAGTGGATCTGAGGCAGATGGATCTGAGTCTGGTGGACCTGAAGCAGTTCACACAAGCTCAGAGTTTGCCCACCTATAGTGTGTGGAATGGCAAGGCCTGCAGTCAAACCCATGTTTTGTTAGGAAGCTCTCATTAGGTTTCCTTGGAAGGAAAGAGAGAGACCATGTCCGCTCCCCTAAGCCTCAGAAAATACCTATTGGGGGGGCACAAATCATCACAGTTTGTTTCATTAACCAATACTTTTAATGAGCTAGTTAACAGATAGTGTAGGAAACCTGGCATAAACATCCATGTGTTTGTTTAGTGTCTTTTGGATCTAGTCTAGCACAATTACAGATTAATTAATTTGCCACTCTACTAATGAGTAAAACTGTAGAGCTGAGAATCAGTATGAAATGTAATTAGTCAGCCTCACAGAAAGTCTGATCAAAAGATTCATGCAATTGTCTCTAATTTACATGCTTTGCGCATGGACTCAGTTACCACCTGATTTGCTCAAGGTCACACAGGACAGCCAGTAGGCCATAATTCCATTCCAGCTAAACACTGGGGGGAAAGCCTTGGCAGTCAAGTAAGAAAAAGCAATCAAACTAGTACCCAAGCCAAATAATTGCACCTTGAAAGCTGCCAACATAAAGCTCAATGCTTGTGAGGACAAAAATATCCACGGCCAAGAATTTCCGCCTTCCATTCCTGCTGAGAGGTTCTGTTCTTCTGTTTGTGAATCAATGTGCACATCTCCTATCGCTGGTTTATTCTGTTGGTATAAAACCAACAGAGATCTGTGCAGTGAAAAAGGCAGATTACAAAAAAACCAACTCATCTGAGATGTGGTGCTGGAGAAGGCTACCAAGAATATTGTGGACATCCAAAAAGACAAACAAATGGGTCATTGAACAAGGCCAACCTTGAAATATCCCTAGAAGCCAGGATGATCAGACTGAGGCTGTCATACTTTGGCCACATCATGAGGAGGTACGACTCATTAGAAAAGACAATAATGCTAGGGAAGGTAGAGGGTAGTAGAAAGAGAGGAAGACCACATGCCAGATGACTACACTCAGTTGAGGACATGGGCATGAAACTACGAGACTTAAGAAGAGCAGTGGAAGACAGGGCTTTTTAGAGATGCCTTATCCGCAACCTTGCCATGAGTCGAGGTTGACTTGAGGGCAGTTAACAACAACAAACAAAACCATATCTAAAACAAAACTTGCTCCTAACATAAAAATCCAGCAGTAAAAACCAGAGGTTTAAAATGGAAAGAGCCTACAGTGACTTTGGTAAGGTGCGACTGGACCTGTACACCTTGTCCTGCGCTGCTAGCCTGTCTTTCAGTATGCTCTAGGACCACAAACATTGGGTCTTGAGAGAATCCTGCCACTTTCCAATACAGATGGATCAGATGACCAGGAACCAATAGGGGTTTGCTCTGCCAACTCAAGAAATTTTGCTGCTAACACTGAAGGCCACCATCACCGCCACTCAGACTGCAAACCCAATTCCTTTCTTCCGTTTGTTCCTCCTGCTTCATTTCAAAGGCTTTAATTCTTTGCATACTGAGAGTGAATCCTATCAAAACTGGTGTGGCTTACCTCTCAGTAGACCTTCATTTTTATTCTTCATAGCCCCCTTCCTTTCTCTCTGCTCAACTTCCCTCTTTCCCTCACCCATGAATCTTGGGCCCTATTTACAGGATGAAAATAATCCAGGATGACTTTGGGTTGCATCCTTGTTGTTCACACGTGTCTTGAATGTACCCGATGCAGTTTTGGAGGAGCTACCAAAAACTCACTTAACTTGGGATATTTGATATGAGATCTTTTCCCTAATTTTTTTTCAAAAAAAGATTCACATTGTTGGCAGTGTAAATAATGATGCAAACAGACTGGATTAAACTCAGCATACTTTGAAGATGTTGTTGATTCCTTGGTGGGGCAAGGCTCCTCGTGGTCAGCTTTACAAGGAGACGCTCCTCCTCTTCCTCTTTCTTTGCACACCTGTTGCTAGGGGCTGGCTTCTGGGGGTTTACTGGGAGGAAAGTGATGTGTCTGCCTCCCCTCAGACTGTGGAGAACGTGTATAGACCCAGCAAAGGGAGATCCCCCCCACCCTGCCTCGGTCACCGGCTCCTGCTCCGAACACCAAGAGAGGCAGATCGATGCCATTCTGTGCTGTGAATAAGAAACCCAAAATGTGTGAGGGAGGTTATTTGTATCCTTCCTATACAAAAATTATGTGTGAATGAGCTCCTGCTATACATGCTTGGTAGTAATAGAGAAAAGGACTATACAGACAGCCCAAAAGGACCAGCTCTATGCCGCCCCTGGATGCACAGGGTTGGGGACGTGGCAACCGGACACTTCTTTTGCTGGTACTACAGGAGCGCCATAAGGGTTGTGTCGCGCCCTCATGATGCTCCCCATGCGCGGTGCTGTTTGTGTGCTGCACATTAGCGATATCATCATGGCATGCCCCATGTAAACAGCAGCGCACCAAGCTGGCACCCACAGTGCACGGTAGGGCTTGGGAGCATGCAGACGCTCCACTCTACCGAGCCCTACCTTTGGTCCCAGGTTGGCACAAAGCGCTGGTCTGTACCGGGTCAAAATCCCCTCAGTTTTTTATCTTTGAGGCCCCTTTCTATGTACATGTGGACATTGTGCCCCCTTCCCACTTGGCATAGTATATGAACAAAAATATTTTGTTTGTTTAGTGTGTCTATTTTTATTCACACATTCTTGTATATTCATCTTTTAACATTTTATAAGGAAATAACTCTCCTCCCCCTCCCCCTCCCCTCCTCCTCCTCCTCCTCCTCCTCCTCTCTCAGGCAGAGGCTCCAGGCCCCTTCCTTGCTTTTTTCTTCCCCTCCAAGACAGAAAAAGTTTAGGAAGCAGATGGGAATTAGGACCTCCATGTCTTGTGCCCTCCTTGAGCAACTCTTGCACCCCCAGGGATCTGAGTACCCACCTTGCTGGGGGTAATTGGCTTAGAGAATGTAAACCACTTAGAGAGTGCTGAGTTCACTATAAAGAAGTATAGAAATGTAAATGCTATTGCTAGCCCATTCCTTAGTTTGAGAAACATTATCCTATGAGTAGGGTGTTTAAAAAAATATTAATATCCAGTGATGAGGCCTTTGACCAGATGCTGCCATCAAATTAAAAAGAATCTCAGGCACGAGACAGACCATCTAAAAAGGACGGTCTCCCGGCATCTAGTTTTGGTCAGTGGGGAAGCCGCAGCCTCCAGACCGTGGGACTTCCCCGCGAAAAGCAGGTTCTTCTTGCAACACCATTACGATGTTGTAGTGCACCAATGGAGCACTTGCAATGTCGTAATGGCGCTGCGACGTGCAGACACTATGCGTCCAGCATGTCATAATGGTGGTGCCCATCTGTACAGGGTGGGTGCCACCATTTTGACACCCTCATCACATGCAAGAGGCGATGGGCTGCCCCTCACACATGACGAGGGTGTCCTTTCCCATCTGTCTGGACCAGGCCTTAGATTATCTGTTTCCTGGCAGCTTGGGGTGAAGCCCACTTGTACTGAATAAATTGTTGTGTTCCTTCAGGTCATTTCCAGCTTATGGTGACCCTACAGTTGATACGACTTTCAGGTGCTCATAGAAACATATCTTATCCTATCAGAATACCTGTTCAGATGTTTTGTTTCAGTGCCGAGTTGAAGCATTTTACATTTCCAAATGCTGTGTTAAGAACTGGAATACAGGCTGCTTTCAGTTTTTGGCAAGGTGTTATAAAACATCAGCAACCTGATATTTTTTCAGCCAAATGCCCAGATATTTCAGTCCTTAAAATACTCCTGTTGTCACTTTATATGAACTGTTTTGTAGCCCAGAATAAAGAAAGATTTTGGTATGACTGCTAGTAGCACTTTTGTACTTTGAGCCTCTTTGTGTGCGTGTTTAGATGGCTGGAATTTGTGCACTGTTGGTTTTGTATCTGGATACAAATTGTAAAGCAAGATGAAATCTTCCCCATCTCCTGCCTCAGTGTGCATGCATACACTCATTCACGCCAGAAAGACAAACAAATCCCCTTTTAGCCCACATCATTTCAGCCAGATTTATACTTTTGAAAGCATCATGTACTCATTTGCTGCTGCAGAGACAACCAGAGGGAACAGAACAATAGCAGGGAAAACCCTTTTTAATCAAGCTGCATGCAAACTGTTTTTGTTATGCTGTGTTCATTTCCAAGCAACAACATTTCCAAAAAATTTAAATAAAAATAGATATTTTTAGAATTCAAGGAACATATGGGCATCTCCACACTCCTTTCCAACTGCATTTTTGCAGTTCTGAGATCCCACTGTTGAAACCTAAAACCAAAACTGTCTCCGTAGAAGAAATGCAATGGATTATAAACATGCAAAGCATAATATTATACATTTTTAAGGTACAGTCACAACAAATTACCTTTCTGAAGGGTCATTTATAAATACTGTTATTAATCGAGGAAATGGAAACTAAACAGTTGTATATTCTAAATAGCATTCTCTTGAATGTGGGCTTGAGCTGCAGTTCTACATGTACTCTGCCTGCCAACTGTGTACAGGACTGCAGCCAAAAATCTAAATTCAGCATACTTTGCCCCAACTAAAAATATTATCCTCCTAATTAGGATATTGTAGAAATGTATCAGGCAAGATCAGGGCATAGAAACTGTACAACTGAAGAAATATAGAGTGGAATGTAGAGAGCCCACAATTGCAGTATAGTAATCCTGCTTGCACTACACAGTGGATTCTATATATCTATTTAACTTTGTGCTTTCAAATGTGCCTTTTAGAAATAGCCTTAGATAGTTCACTGAAATCAGTAGGATGTATTTCTAAGCAACATTAATTGAAAGTTACCTGCAACTGGAGATGGTCCCATCCTAGCAAAGAGCAAATTGCTTCATAAGCCTGTTTCTGGAAATGTAGTCTTAACCAGGAAGACTTATGAGAACTGGGTATGTTCATCCAGCCAATAGAAAAATATGATTGCTGTGTTCAAATATCAAAATGCTGTTATGCAGAAGATGGAATAGATTTCATTATTCCAGAGGACAGGACTAGAACAAATGGATGGAAATGGCAAGGAAACAAATTTCAGTGATGCGTTAGGAAAAATGGTACAATGTGACCATGGAAGAGACTGCTTCAGAGATTGTGAGTCTCTATCACATTGTTTGCTTTTATTTATAGCTGCCAAGGATGCTATAGCTGCAGCCAGCATTGCATATCCCACATTTTAGCCAGTGATTATACTAGATGGCCTTCCAAATCCCTTCCCATTTCATGATTTTACAAAGACATGGCTTCAGCCTACAAGTGAAGAGTCGCCAAAGGAGCTAGCATGTTAAGAAAAGAGCTAGGTCCCTGTCTGGCATTTAGTGTTCTATATTTACAGGCATTCCCCTACCTTAGATCAAATATTGATCAGAAGAGAGACTGCAGAAATCAGAAAATTAGGAATGGGAAGGGCAGGAATGAAAGAATTAGACAAGATCCTAAAGAATAAAGATATACAACTGAGAAAGGAATTAATGATAAGAAACTGGTTGTATGCAGAAAATATCATAGAAAGAACAGGTTTAGACTCAGCAGAAAGAGAAGATAGGTGAAAGGAACATCAACATCCAAGATATACAGATGACACCATACTGCTAGCAGAAAACATCATGGTCTTGGAACAATTACTAAAGAAATTCAAGGAAGAAAATGCCAAGGCAGGTTTGTTGCTGAAGATAAAGAAAATGAAAAGAATGACCATGGAGGATCTATATAAATTCATCCTAGATAATGTGGAAATTGAAATAGTGAAAGATTTCCCATACCTTGGTTCAAATATTGATCATAATAGAGGCTGCAGTCAAGAAATCAAAAGAAGACTAGAAATAGGAAAGGCAGCAATGAAAGAATTAGATAAGCTCCTAAAGAGTAAAGATATATAACTACTGTATATACACGACTATAAGTTGACGTTGTGTATAAGTTGAGGGCAGGTTTGGGGCCAAAATTAGGGATTCTGATATGACTCATGGGTAAGTCGAGGGTATGACTTCCTCCCTCTCTGCAGCCCAGCTGTCACCTCAGAGGACACCTATTTGCCTCTTAAGCCTTTCCTCAGCTCAGCAGTGGAAGACACTTGAGGGGCATCCCTATTACCACATTTCCCCATATATAAGTCAACCCAGCTTTTTTGGGTCACTTTTTGGGCATAATTTTCTCGACTTATACTTGAGTGTATACGGCAAGCACTAAAGTTAGACTCATCCAAGTCATTGTGTTCCCCATCACCATGTTCGACTGTGACAGCTAGATAGTGAAGAAAGGAGATAGGAAGAAAATCAACTACTTAAAAAGGTAGTGCTGGGGAAGAATGCGGAGGAACAGTCAAAAAGACAAATGAGTCCTTGAAGCCAAGATGGTGAAACTGAGGCTGTTGTACTTTGGCCACATCATGAGAAGGCAAGACTCATTAAAAAAGACAATAATGCTAGGAAAAGTAGAAGGTGGTAGAAAGAGAGGAGGACTGAAAGCCAGATGGCTGGACTCAGTCAAGGAGGTCATGGGCCTGAATCTGCAGGATCTAAGCGGAGCAATTGAAGTTTTTGGAGATGTCTCATCCACAGGGTCGCCATGAATTGGGGTCAACTCGAGGACAGTTAGCAACAACAGTTTGTTATTTGCAACTACTTATTTGCCAGCCCTGGGCCTGTGTGATCCCTTTGCTTGCAGTCTGCAATGTGTTATTGTTTGGGAGCAGTCTATCATATGATAAGTTGTTTGTTTAGACCAGTCATTTGTCATGACTAACAGCTCCTGTTCATTTCAGTATAGCTTAGCAGCAAGTAACCTTTGCCAGATTGTACCCTGTGTAGTCAGGAATTACTGTTTTGCAGGACTGCATACTTGAGAAACCACAGTAAGCATGTGACAGGAGTTTAATTTTAACAGGTAGCACTGCTCCGTATGTTAAGTTGCCAGTGACCAGTCTGCAGACTGAAGGACAAGCTAGGAAACAGGAAAAATTGTTGTAAAGGATGTGCTTGACATCAATCAAATATTTCCCAAATAAAACATAAGGTGTTACTTTTTATTTTAGTCAGCTCTTTCTGTCAAAGTCACTCCTTTCCCTTCTTTACCTGTTAAAAAGATATGTCCACCTGAATACAATGTAGTGTAATTTGTGAGGCAAAAGGTGGTTTCAGAGTAAATGCTTTTATCATAGCTTTATCTTCTCTCAGTCTATCGGAGAAACTGGAGGCTGGAGTAGTTTATTTTAATTTGTTTTAGCTTAGTTTATTGTTATTTTGTTGGTTAGTATAGGGTTATGAGTTTACTGCCCTCGAATCAACCTCGACTCATGGTGACCCTGTAGATGAGACATCTCCAAGAGTATAGGGTTATGAGTTTACTGCCCTCGAATCAACCTCGACTCACAGTGACCCTGTGGATGACACATCTCCAAGATTCCCTGTCCTCAGCTGCTTTGCTCAGGTCCTGCAGGGTCAGGCCCATGGCTTCCCTGTTCGAGTCTAACCAACTGTTGTGTGGTCTTCCTCTCTTTCTGCTGCCCTCCACCTTTCCCAGCGTCATTGTCTTTTCTAATGAGTCTTCCCAAGATGTGGCCAAAGTATGACAGTCTCAGTTTAGTCATCCTGGCTCCAGGAAGAGTTTATCTGTTCTAGGGTCCATTTTTTTGTTGGCCATCCACAGTATCCTCAGCATTCTTTTCCAGCACCACATGTTAAATTAGTTCTTTCTTTCTTTCTTTCTTTCTTTCTTTCTTTCTTTCTTTCTTTGTCTCCTTTTTTACTGTCCAGCTCTCACATTCAAGCATGGTGATGGGGTATAAAACAGCTTGGGCAATTCTGACTTTGGTGCTCAGTTGTATATCTTTATTCTTTAGGATCTTGTCTAATTCTTTCATTCCTGCCCTTCCCATTCCTAGTTTTCTCATTTCTGCAGTCTCTCTTCTGATCAATATTTGATCTAAGGTATGGGAATTCTTTGACTATTTTGATTTGTTTCATTATCGAAGATGAATTCTTTTAGATTTTCCATAGTCATTTTTTTTGTTTTCTTAATGTTCAGCATTAAGCCTTCCTTGGGGCTTTCCTCCCTAACATTCTTCAAGACATTGAGTCTGCGCCATATGCAGATTCCTTATAGGCGGCTTTCAGCATATGCTGAAGCCGCCTGGGAAATGGGTGTGCAACCTGCGTGTGCGCATTGCCACACAATGAGCACTAGCCCCATTATATCCAATGGGGCTTGTGAATGGCGTGTGTGGCTGCGGGGTGGCAAGCATGAGCCCCATTGGTTATAATGGGTCTCAAGCTTATGCGTTATTTGCTTTACATGGGGGGGGGGTCCAGAACAGATCCCCCGTGTAAAGCAAGGACCTACTGTAGTTGCTCCCTGTCCTTGTTGGTTTCTGCTAATAGTATTGTGTTGTCTGCATATCTTAGTTTGTTAATATTCATTCTCCCGTATCTTTACTCCTCCTGTCTCTAAATCTTTGCGGCGTTCCCCCACCGGCGCCATTTGCTCCGCGCGGGAGCTGCAGCAGCCAAACTGCGCAGCTCCCGCGCGGAGCAAAAAAGAAGCTCCATTTCGGAGCTTCTTTTCGCGGCGCACTGATGATGTCGCGAGGCGCCACTGGCGCATTCGCGACGTCATAGGTGCCGTGACACGTCTGGACGTTATGCGTCCAGTAAGTAAAGATGGCGGCGCCCATGTGGAAGGGGTGCCGCCATCTTGTACGTATTGTATACGTACTAGGGTTAGGGGGGTGCAGAAGCACCGCCCCTTCTTAACCCTAGTATGTATACAATACGTACTATATGGCGGTGTGTATCCCGCCAAAGCTTACTTAAATATGATGTATTTTACATGTAAAATTTTATTTGTATTTGAATGTTTTCATGATTTTTTAATTTTGTATGTATTTGAGTGTTTTTATGATTTATGTTTCAAAACTTAATAAGAAAGATATAAGAAACCCACTGGGTGTTCTTGGGCAAGTCACACACTCTCAACTCTCAGAAAACCCTATGATAGATTCGCCTTAGGGGCACCTTAAGTCTGAAACCAACTTAAAGGCACACAACAACAAACCCAAGTATTTAAGAGAGTATCTCCTCCCATGCGAACTTACCTATGCATTAAGATCATATAACCCTGACCTGCAGCCTGAGTGGCTTTCCAGCATGTCAGGCAGGATTTTTTCCTAGCCCTGCCTGCAGATCCCTGGTATTTCCCAGTGATCTTCCATCTAAGTACTAAGCCTTGGCCTTGTTTAGCTTCTGAAATCACAAGATTTCGGAGTGTCTTCAGGGCAGTACAGGGGCTAATTGCTTGCATAGTTGGACTGAACTTTTTACAGCAGAAATCCTACTATATTTGGCAGTATAGAAACAGTTAAACAAAGCAAATCCCAGCCAAGTACATTAATATGCTCAGATTAAAATGTTGTTTATACTCCCAGATTCTCAGTTGGGTAACCAGAGTTGTCTTTCCAACTAAAGCCTGGAGACCAGAATGACTTATTCTCAGAGATGGAAAGAGACAATAATCCCTTGCCAAGAAGATTGGTCGTTAAAATTGCATTATTTTGAAGAAATGGCCAAGTTGACCACGTTGATAAGAAAGAATGGAAAATGTTGATAGAATATATGAAAAAGTAAGAGGGGTTCTGTGATGGTTTTAAGTTTTTTAAAAATAAATGTTATATCTTGTAAAGGATTTTTTTGAAAAGTGCTTTATTTTGATTAAATCTTTAAAGACCTAAATAGTATATTAGGGTCGTGTTTTTGAAATTATTTTCACTATATAGATAATTTTTGGAGAAAAAATATTAAAAATAATTAATGTTAAAGAACCATAAGCATGTTGGAAACCATAGTTCCCCCATCTTTTTTTCTCTTTTTGTTTTGATTAGCTTTAGAAGATAATTTTAGTTAAGTTTGCTATCCCTAAATGTTTATTTTTAGAAATATAGTAAATTGCTTTGTATTTATTTATAATAAAATTAATTTTTTAAAAATCTTGGAGACTTTTGACAATACATGGCATGGGTGGTCTGTGATCCAAGCAGTAATGTGTCCCCAGTTCATTCAGGCCACAGCCTTTAGTGCTTGGGGACGAAGGTTTCAGGATGATGGGAAAGGTGCTCTCTTGGCAAAACTATACTGTAAGTCTTCAGTTTCTGGCTGGCTGGAGTCCCATGAAAGAAAAATCCTATTAGGGGATATGTTGTCAATGTTTTGTTGAAGGTCCCATTTAGTTTGTTCTAACCCCAAACCTGAGTGATAAGAGAGGATATCAAACAGGACGGGAGGCTCTCAATTTCAAAAGAGAAGATAGTGAGGTCAATTTGAAAATTTACGCAATTACGTGATTACTTATCACACCTTAAATTTGCTGTCATGGCCTCCCCAAATGCGACCCAGATTCTGTGCAAAGTAAGCCATCACATTGGTGGGTTCTTAATTGTGAATTGGCACCCTTGAGCATACTGAGTGAGACTCTAGATGGAGCATAGCATATTTAGGCAAGTGAGAGAGAGGAACCAAGGGAACCCCACAATTTACAAAAGAGGTTGGGGGTGGGTGGGCGGGAAGAATGGTTGAAAGAACATGCTCTATTCATGTTAAAATGAGCATATATTCACTCTTGTCACGTTGAAACGTGAATGTAATGGTTGTCCAATAGCTCCCGGTCCATGCCTCTTAATTAGCAGGCAGCAGCCCCCCCCAAGCAATCCTGAAGGACAAGCGGAAGCAAAATTGAAGCGGAATTGCAGCATGGCTTCATGGGAACCCCCCTTCCATATTGGGGGGGGGGGAACTAGGACCAAAAGAGACATGCACTTCACACCAAACAACAGCGCACTGAGTGCAAAGTTGCCTAGGAACAGGGTTTGTGACTTCGCTAGTTCACCGAATTTACTTAACTGTGGATTGATGCGTGATTGCGTTCGGAGTGTGCTCGGACTGCCAGCGATTGCGTGTGGTAACCTTTCTCGCAATAACATGAATATGCATGATTGCGTTCAGGATAACACTGGATTATACTTCCAATTTCAGTCGTGTGATATCCTCCATGGTGCCTTTCAGTTCAACCACCAAATGAGGGAGTGTTTTCTGCCTGCCTGGAGACAGGAATGGGTAGGGTTGCCATAAGCCAGGACCTCCAAACCAGCACAAATGTAGGACAAAATTTTCAAATGTAGGACACATTTTTGTGTGTCCTACATTTGAAAAGGAGCCTCGCTGAGGCCAGGCTCCTTCTCCCCGGCCTGGCCCCCTTCCTTCAGCCACGGAGGCGGCCAGGCTAGGGAGAAGGGAAGGGGCATCGCTGAGGCCAGGCTCCTTCTCCTCGGCCTGGCCCCCTCCGTGTGTGACGGAGGGGGCCAGGCCAGGGAGAGAAGGGGCAGGAGGACCCCCGCCCCCTTCCTTCCCTCCCCACGGCTGCCTGGCAGCCGCTGGAAGGGAAAGAAGGAGCAGGACGACCCCCGCCCCCTTCCTTCCCTCTTTGCGGCTGCAGACAGCTGCGGCCTCCGTCGCGGGGGGACGGGGTCCCGGGACAAAGGCCAAACCGGGGCGGGACTGTGCGGACCCGCCCCAACCCAGGAAAGTCCTGCCCCCATGTGGGATATGGCAACCCTAGGGATGGGTGCTACTCTTTCCAGATTTTATTTTCCATTTGAATCAGGCACTTGAAAGTCCCTAAATCTCAGTACCAACCAGTATCCCAATATGTCTGACTTTCTTCCATAAAACACATACTCTCCAACTGTATCAATTTAGCAGGCATAGTCCTGATTAATCCTCTGCCATCCCAGTTTTTCAGTTACTATTACAATGTTCCATAATCCAATTTCTCTCTCTTCCTCCTACTTTCCCCTTTGTCCTCATGCTACTTCAACTGAATTCAAACTGAATTCAAAATATAAAAATAGTTTACACTCACTTAACCCAGCAGCGAGAGCAGACAGGATGGGGCAAAATGTTGCCCTTTCCTGTAGACTCAGGCAAAAGCAAACTGTTACAGTCTCTGCTAGCTTATGTGTGTTTTCCTTATTCGTAACTTTTGGTTTCTTAACCACACTCTTATGTTGTCTTGCCACATATCTCCCTGTTTTCATCTGTGAAATGTTGGAGGTTATGAAATCTGGCAAGAATGAGCTCATATGATCTAACCTAAAGACAAAATTGGAATTGGTTCTTAATTCTTTATTAATGTGATAATTAAAATAAAATTACTTACAGTACTTTACATAATTAAAGTCAGTAATAATATTGACTTTACATAATTAAAGTTGCTAATAATATTTATCATTTGTTTGCCTTTTTTGGTTATTCAGAGTACTACATTTGTGCCCTCTTAGTAAAGGCAACATTTGGGAAAGAAACTATTTAAGTTCACGATTTAGGTACATAAATACTAAAATACAGTTCAGTTAATAAGAAGCTTGCCATTAATTTAAATGAGCACAGTCAGTTCTTTTATGGTTTTGGTGGTCAGATATTTCCATTTCTTCTCTGGATAATCAAAAAGATGATTTAAACCGAATTTAGTTTTTTATTGTAAACTCTTGATAGGAATGTTTGGTGTTATTGTTGTTGTGTACCTTCAAGTAGTTTCTGACTTATAGTGACCCTAAGGCGAACCGAACCTATCATGGGGTTTTCTTGGCAAGTTTATTCAGAAGGGATTTGCCATTCCTTTCCTCTGAGGTTGAGAGAGTGTGACTTGCCCAAGGTCACCCAGTGGGTTTCTATGGCAAAGCCGGGATGTTTACATATTACATGTTTACATACCGGAAGTGTGCAGGTTTACTGCACACTATGGACTGAAATGCATGGGCCAAAATAAGTGGTTTCTGGTGTGTGATGTTCAGATGGTGTACATCCTCGACATAGCCAGAAGTCACTTTGGCACTGCAATCTGGTTCTTTGGATCAGATCAAAAAGGAGTGGAAAAAATCTAGCTCCTGGTGGTGGCTGGCCTGGGCCTGCAAGGGCAGCCTGCTTTGGAAGTGGGCTGTGTGGTTGTGGCAGTCCCAGTGCGATCACAGCTGGAGGCTACTTTATATCAGCTGTCTGCTTCATGTCTAAGTCTCACTCAGTTCAGTGGGAATTGTGTGTGTATGTGTCTTCAAATTGCCTGTGGACTTGTAGTGACCCATACATTTCATAAGGTTTTCTAAGACAAGGAATATTTGAGAGATGGTTTTCCCAACTCGTGTCTCTGAAATATGGCCTGCAGCACATGGTATTCCTTGGTAGTCTCCCATACAATTACTAACCAGGGCTGACTTTGCTTAGCTTCTGAAATGTGACAGGATCTCATGCCTTTAGGATATTTAGGCAGTTCTTCAGTAGGAATTACTTTCAGATCAATGTATATAAAATTGCAGCATTGAGTACTAGCTGGGTCTCTCTTTAGTTGCCTTTGTTGAATTACCTCTGTAAATCCAGTATGTGTTAAACAACTTGCTTTAACTAATATTGGATTCTTTTAAAGCCTCATAGCCCTGTCCTTCTATATGCAAGTTTGAGCTTGTGACTGAGCTGACCTAAGTAGTTTATTGCCAGTACTAAAGGTGACTTCAGGGAAAAGTGCCTCTCTTCTTTTGTGGCTTTCTCAGTTCTGCACTGACACCTGCTGTACAGAAGTGGCTATGAACTTTATTTCAAGGCACACAACAACAAAGTCTAAATACTTTAAAGGCACCAACTCCTGTTTGATCCTGGAAGCTAAAGGTTTAAAAGCAACAAATAATGAATTGAAGAGTTTAAGAATGCAGCACCCAGAACCAGGAGACATTAGCCTCATTCCAGTTAGTTACTCCCAATTATAACAGAATCAATTGTTGAATCAGTATGCAATCACTGGCAAATGCTATTGATTTAATGTGTCTCCTCTAGTTGGATGATCAGTAAGATGCATATTGAACTGACACAGTTTCTTCCCATGGTGGGTGACTGAAGACACCGTCCTGAGCTCCACAGAACGCAAAGGAAGATTGTAATCCCCATGCCAATTGTAATCCCCATGTCAAGGAAAAGCCAAAGTATGGTGGAAGTACTGTTTGAAAGCCCTCTGCTGAGAGGAATGGAGGCACACCAGACATGACAATGGAATGTGGATGGTATGGGATTAGTGCCTTCCTTGAGACTATATCCAAGATTAATCCCAATACGTTCTCCTGTTATGCATGTGGGAACAAATGATACAGGCAGAAGAAATGGTGAATGGATCACCAAAGATCCTGTGGCATTTAAAAGGAAAGGATACTGAAAATAAACTGCTGAAAATATTGCTAGTGTTACCAGAAAAGGTTGGGCTTCATCACACACCATGGTTTGTGACAATAGTGGGAGTGTGTGTGTGTGTGTGTGTGTGTGTGTGTGTGTGTGTAGCCCATGGGATGCCATTTTGCAGTTTCCCAAGCTCTCAGACATCTGTCAATTTTTTTTTTTAAAAAAAAACTTCTTTGGGCTGAAATATTGCTGTCCACCCCCCATACCAAACCAGTCTAAGGCCCTTCTTCTCTACATACATAAAATTGGCTGAACCCCTGAACCCAAAGTGATATTTTACTTCTGATCATGCTTGGAGCAAAAGTACAGCTTGTGTTGGTGGGTGGCTGGGTAATGAGATAGACCTCCAGGGGTGAATATGGAAAGCCCCATCTTATAAAAGGATTCAAAATATTGAGAGCTTGGTCTTCACTATATTGTATATAACTGTAACCACCATGCATTGATGTTTCTTCCCAGTAGGCTGAGAAACCCTATGCACATACTAAATTGGTTGAGGAATAGCTGGAGAGGAAATGCAATTGCCAGAGATTAGGATTAGGTTCTTTTCACCTTGAATTAGATAGTGGTATTTTAAATTATGAATTTGTGCATGAGGATAAAAAGATAAATTCCTTATAGTGGAACTTCTATTATGTATTTGCACTATTTTGCATTTTTATTAGGGCTCTAAGATAGCAACCAAGGTTGCATACAGTTGAGTAACATATGCAGAATTCTGTAAGCAAGCCTTCCACAAGTATCTCATTGGATGAATGGAAAGCTGCAAGATTGGTTATATGTCCATTTAAAAAAAAAAGAATATGATTTATTGTCATTATTTTAAAAAATAATTTAAAATTACATATTGTTTAAATCCTTATTACTTTGTTTGCAGTATTCATTTAGAAAATAAGAAAGAGAACACACCATTCCATAGCCAAACATTTCTGAAGGCCTCAGTAAAATACGTATTGCTGTTTATTAGTCTCCAAAGGATTCCCAAACCATTTGAAAGGATTTGAGGCTTACCAATCCATTTTCCAATAGTCTATAAATAGAGAAGTTTCAAGATCACAGTCACTCTACCCAGATGCTGTTCTCCCCAAGAAGAAATCAGCACATCATTCAGGAAATCACCAAGACAAAAATAGAGTTCTGAGTGTTTGCAGCCATTCTTTCCTTGGCCAACATACTTTCATGATTCAGGGATGAGGAAAAGAAACCAATCTGGAAAAGAGTGGACAAGAATGTTGTTCATGGGAATGTATGGCTGTGTGTGTGCGCACTAATATATGTGTGCATGCCCGTGCCTTCAAGCTGCCTGTTTACTTATGGTGACCCCATGAATTTCATAGGGGTTTCTTAGACAAGAAATCTTCAGAGGTGCTTTTGCCAGTTCCTTCCTCTGAAATATAGCCTATAGCACCCAGTGTTCATTGGCAGTCTCCCATCCAAGTAATAACCAAGACTGGTTCTGCTTAGATTCCAAGATCAGTTGGGATCTGGTATCATGGGAACATAGCCAGAAAGAAACCACCGCTCTCTAAAAAGGACATTGCTGCCTATTTCAAGTTTGCTAAACATCACATAGGTGATCCCCAAGAGTTCTGGAACAATGTTCTGTGGACAGATGAATCAAAATTAGATTTTTTTTGTCCTCCATGAAAACTATGTTGGGTGAAAAGCAAACACTGAATTTAAACAAAAGAAACCCAGCCCAACCATCACATATAGTAGTGGGAATCTGATGATTTGGGCATGCTTTGCTGCATCAGGACCTGGATGACTTGCCATCACTGACACAACAAAAATTCTTCAGTGTTTCAGAAGATACCAGGCTATCCATCCAAGACAAACTGAAATGAAAGTGGGTCACACTGGTTCTAAATATACAAACAGTCTAAATAGCCTAATGGCACCAGATTGTTGCTGATCTGGGAAGCTAGGCAGGGTCAACTCTGGTTAGTACCTAGATGGGAGACTGCCAATGATTAACAGGTGGTGTAGGCTATATTTCAGAGGAAGGAACCATCAAACCCAACTCTCCTAAGAAAACTCTTTGATATTGCCATACATTCACAGGTGACTTGAAGGCTTACATGCACACACAGACACTCTTACCAGAGAATTATGGTAGAAGAAAGGCCTAGTCAAATTCCTGATCTAAACCTCGTCAAAATGTTGGGGTAGGACCAGAAGCGAGAACTTCATGCAAGGAAAAGTCAACTCAAACTGAAAGGTCAGAGTTCAAGCAGTCCGGTCAAAAGGAATGAGCCAAAATTACTTAAAACTAATGTGAAAGCTCAGCCAATATTTATAGAAAATGCCTACTTGAAGTCATTGCTGCTCAAGAAGGTGACACCAGGTACTGAGTCTAATTTTATCAATGTTACAGAACATCCATGTTCAGAAGCAATCCTGCCACTTGATATCTTTGAATTTTACCTCTTTACTTAGAAATCAGTCCCCAGGCAGAGCTTACTTCCAGGTGAGACAGGTCTGGATGACCTTCCCATGGGTTATCAGTCTGTGTATGTCAAGCTGCAACCAGACGGAAGGCAGGACTGCTAGACAGTAGATTCTACTATTTCTATTGAGTAGGAAGAACCTTTGTGTTGGTGTATGCCAGTACACTAGCATACACAGATGCAACTTTTTGTTGGAGGAGGCTGGCTTACATGGGAAGATGGAGGGTCTATTACCTAGCTATCGTGTCTTCTTATTTGTGTAGCTTTTCAAACGTCTTCCAACATGGATGGTATGAAACACTCTGTGTGTGTGTGTTCAAGTTGCCTGTCAACATATGGTGGCCCATGAATTTCATAGGGCTTTCATAGGCAAGGAATAACGTGAGGTGATTTTGCAGTTCCTTACTCTGAAAGATAGCCCAAAGCACCTGGTATTAGTTGGCAGTCTCCCATCCAAGTGCTAACAAGGGCTAAACTTGCTTAGTTTCCAAGGTCCAATGGGATCTTGTGCCTTTAAGGTATTTAAGCCAATGACTGTATCTTAATTAAGGTTTTAAGACAAAGTAAAAAGGCTGTAGGGTTTAGTACTTAATATTTACAAATTCACTTTTATTTTTCTGTAGACAGAGACATGCTGCTCACCCTGCCATAATTTCCATTAGTGACATTTAAACATGATACACGTATATACATATACATATATATATATATATATGTACACAAAGACACATGATCCAAGCAATTTTGGTTTCTTCAGGACTTAACAGCCATGGCATTATACTGATCTTGATAACAATCATATGAACACTCACAACATAGTGCAGAGTTTTATAACCTCATTAATTCTTATTAACCTTATTAATTATTAATTTGAATCTGTTCTAGTGCAAGGTATCTCCTTGCCCAGATTTTTAAATTTTAATATATATTCAGTAATTTTGCTTGGCAACAGTGCAGCTTCAGAACTAAAGTGCATTTCTTCAAAAATTGTCCCTTTCTGAATACATTTGGCTCCAGATTAAGTTCTGAAAGCTAACTCATAACTGCAAGTTTCATTATTGCCACTTCCACTTATAAAGCTGCAAGCATAGGGAATAGATTAGGGGATCTGCTATATACATATAAACTTATACAAAAAGACAAACCCAAGCTATGATTTGGAAATATAGCTTAAGGTTCTCTTACACGATAGCACTCCAATTCTGTCACTACCATTTAGTTGGGGAATGAGCCAGAGCAAAATTGCTCCTTTCGAGGAGAGGGGACTAAAGAAATGTTCATTTATTGAAAGCAGGCTATTAGTTTGAGGCGGAGGGGATTCTTGCAATTCTAGTCTCCTCTTGGTCTCTTTAATGCAGGCACAACAAACACTTGTTCCATTTGTGCAGGCCTGTAGTGAACTAACTCCTGTGATGTCCATGATGCTGAAGTTCAGAAATCAAGTGCTTTAGCTATACAACAACTCTGCTTATTTCTCATGTTGCTCACTGTGAAAGTGAAAAAACATACACTGTTTTAGATTTAAGAGCACACGCTGAAGAAGGAAAACATATTAACATAATCAGCCAGAAACATTTCTGTATGAGGTACAATCCTTGGAAGAGCTCATGCTTTATGCCTTACTGAAAGTAACTGGATGTGAATGGACACCAAAAACAAGTCTCAGTTACAGTGATATAAGACTTTGGTTTTCCTGCCCTAGTCCCCATTTCCAAAGATCCCTTACAAAACTACTAAATCCATACAGCACACATTTATCTGCATCTGGAAATGTACCATGATTAATAATCATAATAAAAAATCATTCACCACTATGTTGAACCTTCTACCATCAGGCACACTACAGAAACATCTTAGCTTGCTTTGGAACCCAAGATGCTTGGTAGGGATAAATCATACTATGTGGTATGGTGCTGCAGCTAGTAAGAAGTGGTAAGTGGAAGAGTTAAGCACCACCACTTCACAAGAGAAGAGAAGAGTGGGCTAAGATCTATGAGCATTGTTGTTCCACTTCATTTTCCATGTGAAACTGTGACCAATTTTAAAGAAGAAACAGCAGTGGCTATGAAGTCATGCTCAAAATCAGTACATCCCCTAATTTCCAATATGGTGCTTCTTTGTCAGTTGGAATGGCTAAGGGAACATAACTATAGGCAACATGTGCCATGTCATTTGCAGCAACACCCTCATCTCCTACTGCATTAGACCCCTTATTTCCCACTGGACCAGAAATCTAGGGAGGGGGGAAATGTTTAAAATAACCAAACTGTTCTCCTCCCCTATGCTTCCTAACCTGTTTAGTTTGATGCTATGAGGTCACTTTCAATAATAATAATGATAGTCTTACGAATAGAATGCACTGGATTCGCTCTGTAGCACAGAAAATACCGGAGCACTGGCAGAATTATTGTTTCTGAATGAGACTAAGCATGCTTGATGGACCTTGGTCAGCAGTTGCTTACACAAGCTTTAACGGGGCAGAAAACCTTAATAATTCTTGAACCACTGTCCAGAATTCACCAAACCAATGCAGGCCCCCCTCCCCCAAACAACCATGAATAAAGTTATGTCAGTAGTTTAGTTTCACCAAAATTTGACAGAAAAATTACATGTCTTTATAATAAGTGAAGAAAGTGACAATGTTAACATTTTTGGTACTTTAAACTTGTTGTTTATGCTTCAATTTTAACAAGCTCAAACATCAGACACATTCATGGTGCTCATCAAGTACTATATACTCTGACTAAATGTTAACAGGACTTATAGATGCTGAATTTGAATTGGAGCAAAAAGTATCCTTTTTATAAGCAATAGAATTGAGGCTTAGGAGTGGAGACTGGGGGGGCAGGGTTGCATTTTCACTTGTATTTTGTAACTCATCATAAAGTGAAACTACTGGGGCTGCTTGTTGGAGCAATAAATCTGGACACAAGGACAGTGACAAGGCAAGTACACTCCAAACACTACTAAGAATCCTTGATACATCTCATCAAGGGCCAAAAGAGACATCCCTAAAGGCATGATGATGCCGCCTCTTTGATAACCAGGTTAGGACCATGGCAACTGCATGCCACACCTTCAACCTGGCATTTTCCCAGGTCAAAAAAGCAGGCTTTACAGCAGCAGCAGCTTTTCGTTTTTGAGCCAGGAAAAAGCTGGCTTTGCCATGGCAGCAGCTTTTCAACGTTTCTGCAGTGTGGTGCATGTAAATATTGTGCTGCCGAAACGCCGTGAAGCTGCCACACTAGCAGTCTGCCGTGTGGCTTCCTGGCGGCATGTTCTGTCTGAACGCCATGCCCCCACGCCGCTGGGAAGCCAGCTCTTACTGCCAGTCTGTTTTGCTGGCAAGTCACCTAATAGCCCAGGGTGGGGAAGCTGTGGGCAGGCAACAAACTGTTTGGGAAACATAGCTTTTACCAAGTTTCCAATGAGCACAATATCTAATTGCCACGTCATATTTAAAAGCATTGATTCCATTAATATATTTACCTCCATCTGCAGCTATTGCCTATTTACTTATGCATGAACGGTTATCTGTATTTTCCAAAACATCAGTATTCGGCTTATCTAGTGGCTCCTCACATAAATAAACATCAATGGGTCCCTTTGTACTCTTTATACGCACTTCTATGCAGTCCTGCAAAAAATCAGTATTTGTTAATAACAGGAATGGAAGTGAATGGAAGTGAATATTTCAGTAATTCAGGAACAGAGAACCTATGGTCCTCAGGCCAAGTCCCCCATTCAGACTGCAAGCTCTTTTCAAACTTTCATTCCCCCTCCTATAAGATCCAGCACTGCTAGTTTGCTCAGCGCCATATGAAGAGCAGCTTTTCTACTGAAAAAAATTGGATGAGACTCCAGGTCCAAGCTTCAATTAATGATCAGAGGCAAGAATTCAGATTTTTATCTCTGAAGCACAGAAAGGTAACTCCTTCTGCAGACTTCAGAGACATTGCCATATTAGTCTGGAGTATGCATATGCAAAGGGATTTTATAGCACCTTTGAGATTAACAGTCTCAAAAGTGCATCACGATCCCTTTGCATTCTTCTGCAAATGTGAGCTGAGAATTTATGACTTTGGGTGGACGTCTAGGAAAGAGGTAGATTCTATCTTCTGACATTACACAGTCCATGGAGTTTATCCAGGATGGACTCTAGCCCCTAGAGCTGAAATAGTTCCACAATACTGCAAAATATGTTATCATTATACAGTAGTCTGAAACTCAAAAGCTTTGGCATATTGGTAGTATACATATGAAACTAATGGATTGTAAGGAATGTTGCAAAATTGACACTTTGAGAAGGGCCCAAAATCCCTTTTGCCACAAATGATCCTCATCTCTGAACTCTGGGACTGGCAGCTGGAGAACACATACCAGTTGGGAACAGGATATGTTTCCATGGCCATCACTTGGTGATCCCTAACTAAAGCGAGGCTTAAGAAACAGTCTGTACAACTAATTTTCATCCCAGACACATTTGTGCAAATTATAACTAGATAATTATCAAATGTTCTTAATGCTATTCCATAGAAATTCTAGGTAAAGTATTTCACAGATTTTAAGAGTATATATTGAAACTTATTTCTATGAAGAGAAAGAAAGTGACAGCCTACACTGAGGTAAACCCATCTTCAAGTAGTATTTATAGGCATAGGTACTTGTGTTTTTTTAAAACTTCTTTTGAAATATCTAAAACAAGAATGGAAATGCTGATGGTAATCTTTGTAAAGTTATCTTTTATACACCCATCCATCCAATCAAACCTCATTAATCATAACATTTTTCAAGGAGCACTTACTTTTTTAGGAGCTGGTACTTCCATTCTGGTTTCTTCAGGAGCCTTAATGGCAATAATAAGCTGCTCCTGAAATGTCTGAATGCTACGGATATCTTGATAGGTCACATAAGCGAGTGTACACAATAGTTAAGGCGTTTTAATAGCAGTCTTTAGTATAACATACACATTAATGTGAGGATGTTTATACACTTATTTGACTATATTGATACAGATCTATCACTATGAAAGATGAAGTCTCAATGTTTTTCAACTCCAGCAAGTAAAAACTTCAGTTGTTACTAAGAAAAAGGATATCTTGAGTTTTCTTTGTCATCTGTTAAATCAAACAACTGATGAGCACAATCCTTTATTAGTTCATCCAGTGCTTCTTCCATTGCTGTTAAATCATAAAGTTCATCTTTTAACCTCTGTTGCTCTGGTGTTCTTTTCGTGATATGCTTAATATCTGATCCACTAAGACAAAATACAAATATTTTAAACCTTACAGCTGGAATTCTCCCTATAGAAAAGCCATTTGATTACTTATTAATTCCTATGGCTATTTTTATGAAAACAAAACCAATCTTTAATAGTAAATACTATGAACCACCTCCAACAGCTACATATATATATATATATATATATATATATATATACACACACACACACACACACACACACACACACACACACACACACACTGTACAGAGTTAGAGAAGTTTCAGGTCACTGAAATTTGCACACCATCAGGCTATATAAGTTGTATACTATTATACATTAGTTGCTGCCGTCTTTGTACAATTAAAGCTGTAATGCAATATCCGTGTTTCAGGAGACTGTGCTTAGTTTTCACTCAGTGGAGGTTCTTTTGGAGTAAATTTGGGCCCCATACAGACAGGCCAAAATAAAGCTGCTTCAGGTCACTTTGGAGGTATGCTATTTAAAAGATGCACGTGTCCTAAGAGGCCAGAAGCTGCGCCAAAGTCACGATCCAGTCATAAGGACTGGAGCGCAGCTTTGGCACGGCTTCCGGACTTAGGACACATGCATCATTTAAACAGCATACCTCCAAAGTGACCCGAAGCAGGTTTATTTTGGCAGTCTGTATGGGGCCTATAGAAAGCATTCTGTTGAGATAAATATAGCAATAGCAAGTACATTTCTGTACTGCTTATCAGTGCACTTAAGCACTCCATAAGCGGTTTACAAAGTGTAACCTAATTGAGCCCAACAATCTGGGTATTCATTTTAGCGACCTCAGAAGGATGCAAGTCTGAGTCAAGCTTGAGCCCTTTTGCTGGTATTGCGCTCGCAATCTTATGGTCTGCGAGTAAGTGGCTGCAGTACAGGCATTTAACCACTGTGCCACCAGGGCTCCTATCTCTAACTCATGTTTACCAATTGGAGCAAAAAAACACAAATCCCAAGAGTTTAATATTCATATTACTTTGCTTTGCATCAACCCTAAAACTCCAAGCTATTAATGTATATTACTGTATCCATTCTTACAGTAGCTGCATGAAATATACCACTACTATTGTAGCCATGTTACAGATTGATGGCTAAAGCAAAGATCAGCTTATCTGTGGCAAATTGATGAGCCAGGATCTACAGAAGAGTTCTTCCAGCTCATCTCTCATACTTTTTAAATTTCTACACTGATACCTGCTCTAATGAAATGAAACCTTGTGTCCTTGGTATATGAACTGCTCAAGTAGTGCATGACATAAAATCTCAATTGTTGTTTGAAAGGTAAATGTGAAAGTCAACTTACACCCACTGGATAAGATTCTTTGATCTTTTCTGAATAAGACATATCCCGTCCAACACGTTTGTGATGTCATACACTCTTCGTTTCCGCACCCCCAGCAGACGGGATACCTCATTCAAATCAAGAACACCTTCTGGAGCGGCTTTGACAAGATCCATGAATCTCCTGGTCAACTGAACAAGAGATCCATCATAACGTGGTTTTCTGTTTTTCATGGATTCTGTACAGGTTTCAATAGTAGTTTTAGTCAGTCACTGGAGACAACAGAAGACAGACTTCTCACGTCACTTCTAGTATGAGAGGAGTTCTACTAACATGAAAACGACTGGAAGTACTCTTGCTTGACACTAGTCACTGCAACAGTGAAGCAAGTGTGTATTTGATTGCCTTTAGACTATACTATTCTCCTTACAATAGGGACTTGGCCTTTTCTGATTATGCTATAAAGCATAAATTTTCTGATGATACTGTTAAAAAAGGTCATAATTATAGCAGACAGGAATGCATTTGTCTAGGCCAAGGGTTTTCAACCTTTTTCTGGATCACTGATTAGGTAACACGTAATCCATCCTTGCTCATGTTCTGAGAAGTACCTATGAGAAGTACCCTTCCCAGTAACATGGAAATTATGGTGATTATATATAATGTCAGTATCCCTCCCCACTCTACATTTTGTGGGGGTGACACACACCTTAATGATATAATTTGACATAAATATGTGTATGGGAGAGCCAGTGTGATGTAGTGGTCTGACCATTGGACTATGGCTGCAGAAACCAGGGTTCATTCTCTCTCAGTGATGGAATTCCAATGGGTGACCTTGGGCAAGTCACACTCTCTCAGCCACAGAGAAAGGCAAAGACAAACCCATGGATATGGGGGGGGGGGGCTGACTGTATAAATAATTACTTTATTCTGACTATCTTGAGAATATTTCCAATCTATTTCTCTAGCCCAAATGTGAGTAGAGTGCAGCCATGGGACCACAAGTGTTTCCAAGTTGTTTCTGTGGCCCATGACTCTGACCAGCACATCTCTGACCTTTTAATAAAATAAAATAAGAGAGAGGGAGAGAGAGAGAGAGAGAATGGCATGTCTTCGGAAGACTCCACCTCTTAACAGTTTAAATAGGGAGAGCTGCTGTCTACACTGTTTGAATGTTAAAAAATACTCAAAACCACAAATGGATTTCCAGCACCACTTTTTTCCAGAGACATTTGTGGGAATCCATATGGCCCACAGTGGGTCTCAGGGGAAGAAAACTGGCCCTCAAAGTTGCCAAAGTCACCCATTCCTGCTCTAGGATAGTTCTGACATAACAGGAAAATTTGAATTCTCAAAACATGAGTGAGGTTGGACAAAAAAGTTACTTGTTATCCTGAAATGCATATTTAAATAGGGTAACTATTTTTGAGAGTAAAGAAACCCACATTTTACCAACTGCCTAGTTGGAACCATTGATCGCTATGACAACTCTCACTTTAAATATCCTACTAAGCAGTGATAATGGCTACTGCAAATTTTGCTGCACAGCATTTAAATAACAACATTTTTGCCTTTCCTTTTCCCCTTTCCTGCTTCACCAAGCCACCCTGTTTCTGTTGCCCCCCAAGACGCCAGAAACTACACAGCTTCTTTGCCTTTCCCCTCCAAGTCTGACTCTCTTCTGCATCCCATCCTGAGGCCTTGAGTGGCCAGAGGGCGCTCCTGTCCCCGGGTTGACCCGAAAGCGGTGCTTTAGGCCCATCTGTTTTGGGCCGGAGTCACTACCTCTTTCTCTCTAACCGCTTTGCTATGTCAACCTTCATTTCTTCTCCTAGTACAATTCCCAATGGAGTCAGCAGGAGGTTGATGAGACAGTAGCAGAAGTGGGCAGGAGGAGAAGCAGTGGTGGCCATTTTAAAAATCCACCCAGTCCAAAATTTTAGCTCTGGAAAGATGACACATCCTGAAAAAGGAGGACACACAATAACCCCAATTCAAAGTTTACCTAAGTAACACTGTAAAGTATCAAAGTCTCAAAATACTTGGACTGCAAGTGCTATATCATTTGGAGAGGATGCAGTATCAAAACAAGAGTTTCGGAACAATCAAGAGTTTGGGGTGTGGGGGTGCATGGAGAGAGAACTTACTTCTAACTTTCACAAAGGCTGCATCTTCATCTACTTGTTTATGTTTAATACATATAAATTGTACATCATCTTCATCGTCTTCTTCTTCTTTAACTTGAGGCTATGAAGATAAAAGTATTATTAAAACAGAGTCTGTTCCTAGAGAAAGAGAGAGCCACCAATGTATACAGTCACTCATGTAGTTTGCAAATTCTAGCAGCATAGCTGACCTGTGATAACCTGGGGCCCTTTCCACACTGCACTGTTAGGATGTTGTCATGGCAGTTAAAGTGAAAACACAGTGCTAAAAATGTGAAAGAGTGTCTTGTTGTGGTTTTCTGAAACAAATGGGGCAGTACAAAATATAGATAAAAAGATCTTACAGACAATCTGTAACAATGTTTGGTCTTGAAGTAATTGCTCCAACAAAGAGATTGGAACCTTGGCATGAAAGATGAATATAAAGGTCCTCTATAGGTAACCTACAGGCTCCCGTGGTAATTAAAAAGAGGTTTACCATGCCTTCCTCTGTTCATTAGCTATGGTACCACTATTATTTTCTGAGAGATCCTTCACCACTGTCATCCTTCACTATCACTGCTGCCCAATACTTTTAAAGTAGACAACGAAGACACTGAAATGGAGACTGCAGTTGAGAAATCATAGGATGGCTAGGACTACGCAAGACCCTGAAATGTAAAGATATATCACTGAATACTAAAGTTAGGTGGTCTATGCAGTGCTATTTCCTATGGTTGCGAAAGCAGGACAGTGAAGAAAGCTGATAGGAAGAAAATCAAGTCATTTGAGATGTGGTGCTGGAGAAGAGTTCTATGAATACCACTGACTGCACAAAAGACAAATAAATGGGTATCAGAGCAAATCAAGGTTGACCTCTCCCTAGAAGCCAAGATGACTTAGATGAAAGAATCGGGGGCATGCTTATCACATTTGTAGATGACACCAAATTAGGAAGAATAGTTCATACCCCAGAGGACAGGATCAAAATTCCAAATGACTTTAATAGATTAGAAAGCTTGGCCAAAGATAACAAAATGAATTTCATCACAGAGAAATGTAAAGTACTGCACTTAGGGCAAAAAAACTGAAATGTATAGACATAGGATGGAGGACAAGATTATGTGTGAAAGGGATCTTGGTGTCCTAGTAGACCACAAGTTGAACATGAGTCAACAGTGCGATGCGGCAGCTAAAAAGGCCAATGAAATTCTGGGCTGCATCAACATAAGCATAGTGTCTAGATCAAGAAAAGTAATAGTGCCACTCTATTCTGCTTTGGTCAGGCCCCACCTGGAATACTGTGTCCAGTTCTGGGCCCCACAATTCAAAAAGGTCACTGAGAAACTGGAGCGTGTCCAGAGGAGGGCGACTAAAATGGTGAAAGGTCTGGAAACCATGCCCTATGAGGAACGACTCAGGGAGCTGGGTATGTTTAGCCTGGAGAAAAGAAGGTTAAGAGGTGATCTGATAGCCCTGTTTAAATACTTGAAGGAATGTCACATTGAGGAGGGAGGAAGCTTGTTTTCTGCTGCTCCAGAGACTAGGACCCGGAGCAATGGATGCAAGCTCCAGGAAAAGAGATTCCACCTCAACATTAGGAGGAACTTCCTGAGAGTAAGGGCTGTTTGACAGTGGAACAAACTCTTTCCTTGGAGTGTAGTGGAGTCTCCTTCCTTGGAGGTCTTCAAACAGAGGCTGGATGGCCATCTGTCGGGGATGCTTTGACTGAGAGTTCCTGCATGGCAGAATGGGATTGGACTGGATCCTTGTGGTCTCTTCCAACTCTATGATTCTGACTGAACTGAGGTTGTTGTATTTTAGAAAAGACAATAATGGTTGGCAAGGTGGAGAACAGTAGGAAAAAAGGAAGACCCCATTCTAGGTGGATAGACTCAATCAGTCCTGAGTCTGCATGACCTGATCATGATGCTGGGGTGACTTGAAGGTCTCTCATTCATTGGGTCACCGTCAGTTGAAGCAGACTTGAAAGCAGTTAGCAATAACAGAGGCAGTGAAAGGGAAGGAGCCCAGCTTCTTGAGGATGTACATCGGTCTCTCAGAAGGACAGTCACAGCTCCTTAAAGGTCTTTACACTGTTCCTCAGCTTTCTAAATGTATCTTTCAGGCAGGTAGAGCACAAGTAATGTCCCCTTGTGAGTGTTGTGTTGTTGTGTGTGTACGTGGCATGTGTGTGCGTAACTCGCAAAGGAAAGACTCATGGGCTCTTGAAAACCAAACACACACCCCTTTCCCCTTGTGAGTGTGCTTGTGTGTGTCTGTGGTGTTTATATATATGTGTGTGTGTGTGTGTTATGTGTCTGTAAACAATAAACTCCCAATGGAAAGACTCTTGTGCTCCTGAAAACCAAACACACACACCTTTGTGAGTGTTGTTGTTGTGTGGTGTGTGTGTAACCACAAAACTCTGAATTTAAAGACTCCTGCCCCCCTGGAAATCAAACATACACACACTCTTTCCCCTTGTGAGCGTGGTTGTGTGTGTGTGTGTGTGTGGTGCTTAATATGTGTATGTGTGTCTGTCTGTAACCACAAAAAAACCCAAAGGAAAGACTCCCAGGATCCTGAAAAACTTAACAACCTCCCTCTTTCCCTTTGCGTGTGGTGTGTGTGGTGTTTATGTGTACGTGGGTTGTGTGCGTGTGTGTAACCACAAAACTCTCACTAGAAAGACCCCTGGCCTCGGAGACATCCCTTTTCTCCTTGTGAGTGTTGTCTTGTTGTTGTTGTTGTTGTGTGTGGTGTTTATGCGTATGTGGGTTGCGTGCATGAGTGTGGTGTTTGCGTGTGTGTTTAACCTGGCCTCATGAAAACCAGACATGCATCCCTTTTCTCCTTGTGAGTGTGTTGCTGTTGTTGTGTGTGGTGTTTATGCGTATGTGGGTTGCGTGCATGAGTGTGGTGTTTGCGTGTGTGTTTAACCTGGCCTCATGAAAACCAGACATGCATCCCTTTTCTCCTTGTGAGTGTGTTGCTGTTGTTGTGTGTGGTGTTTATGCGTATGTGGGTTGCGTGCATGAGTGTGGTGTTTGCGTGTGTGTTTAACCTGGCCTCATGAAAACCAGACATGCATCCCTTTTCTCCTTGTGAGTGTGTTGCTGTTGTTGTGTGTGGTGTTTATGCGTATGTGGGTTGCGTGCATGAGTGTGGTGTTTGCGTGTGTGTTTAACCTGACCTCATGAAAGCCAAACATGCATCCCTTTTCTCCTTGTGAGTGTGTTGTTGTTGTTATGTGTGGTGTTTATGTGTACGTGGGTTGTGTGTGTGTGTGTGTGTAAGCACTAAACCTCCAATGGAAAGACTCCTGACCGTCCTGAAAACCAAACATACACCCCCTGTCCCCTTGTGAGTGTGGTTGTGTGTGTGGTGTTTGCATGTGTGTGTAAGCGCCCTCCTCGGCCCGCTGCCCGTCCTCCGAGGGAAACCGCAGCAGCAGCAGCAGCAGACGCCTCTCCCTGCCTCCCTGCCTGGGCTCTAGAGTCTCTTCTCGTCCCTTCGGACGGAGAGAAGCGGGCCCTGGCCTTCGCCTTCCCCCGCCAGGCCCTCCTCCACTCACTTGAGGCAAATCCGGAGGCGGCGGTGGCTGTGGCGGCCGTGGAGGCGAGGACGATGGCGTTGTCGCCGTCGTCGCCTCCTGCAGGGCCTCTCCCAAAGCGGGAGCCGCCATCTTAGCCCAGCCTCTTCCTCCGGGACTCAGAAGGAGGAGGAGGAGGAGGAGGAGGAGGAGTCATGGCAGCCTCTGCTCTGCTGCCGCAGCAAAGGCGCTTCCCTCCCTCCCTCCCGCTTCCACTAGGCCTAGGCCTAGTCCCATGGTTCAAAACACACCCGCAGACACAGCCCAGTTTCAGACCGCTTCAGCTGCCCTGGCCCTGGAACCCTGGGAACTGTAGTTTTATCGTGGCACTGACAGGGAAGGATAAACGTCTCTCATGAAACTACACTTCCCAGAATTCCCTGTCCTGGGAACTGTAGTTTTTGTTGTGGCACTGACAGAAGGCTAAACGTCTATCAGAAAACTACAGTTCCCAGAAATCCTTGTCCTCGGAACTATAGTTTTATTGTGGCACTGACAGGGAAGGATAAATGTCTCTCATGAAACTACACTTCCCAGAATTCCCTGTCCTGGGAACTGTAGTGTTATTGTGACACTGACATATAAGTCCCAAAGTCGCTCACAGAACTACAGTTCCTAGAATTCCCTGTCCTGGAAACTGTAGTTGATTGTGGCACTGACAGAGGCGGCTAAACCTCTCTCACAAAACTACAGTTCCCAGAATTCCCTAGCATTGAGCCAGAACGGTTAAAGCACACTCAAACTGGATTATTTCTTCATTATGTTTTGGACTCATGTTGAAAGCTCCCTCAGGCGTTGCATGGCTCTCTCTCTCATCTGCACTACAGAAATAATCCAGTTTGACACCGTTCTAACTACCCTGGCTCAATGCTGTTGAATTCTGGGAAATGTAGTTTTGTGAGATACTTATGCTTCTCTTTCAGAGGGCTCTGTTGCCACAGCAAACTACAATTCCCCGAATTCCATAGCATTGAGCCATAGCACTTAATGTGGTGTCCAAATGAATTATTTCAGCAGTGCGGATGCATCCTCTGCCCTTTTCTGGTAGTGAGTTCCCTCTGGTCTGAAACTCTGTAGTGGAACTTATTGTGTATGTGTGTGGCGTAGTGCTTTGTGTGTTGGACTCTGGAGATCACACAAACACACCACCCAATTCCCTCCCTCTTCCTCACTTCTCTTCTATTCTATTTATATTTTTTATTTTCTATTTTATTTTACGTTTATTATCATATTATTTTTTAAATTATATTGTTTTTTATTTATTTTTATTTAACTTATTTTTCATTGTCTTTTGTCTTTTATTTAATTTCTTATGTTATGTTATGTTATTGTTATTTGATATTTTTATATTTATTTTATATTTTTATTTCTATTTAATGAGCTCCGTCAACACGATCAAAATTCACAATACACCCCACCTCCCCACCAATCCCATAACCAGTGTGTGACATAATTGATAGCTGGAGGAGAACCTGTATTAAGGACATTCCTCAAGCTATCGCAAACTTATCCAATCACATACACCAACCCACTTATCCCCACTTCGGTGCGCCTCAGGGCCAATAACACAAACCAAGTCCTGGGGCACAAAGCAAAAACAAATGCACATACGCCGAGTCCTGGGGTCGGAAACGGGGAGGGAGCCAGTGAACGCAGTTGTAGGGCAACATATGGATTATTCCATAACTGCGCACCTGCGCAGTTCTGCAGCGTCCCTTGGGTTCAGCAGGCAGAGTCCTCCGGGGGGGCTGTATTGGAGGGGAGGGGTCCAGCAAGCCAGTTTTTGAGTGTGCCGCTCTCACCAGCACACCCCTCCCTCCTTGCAGATGTTAAAGTGATCAGGCTCCACAGTTGTTCCCACACAGGAGTTGCACAGCTGAGCAGCTCCTTGCAGCGTCCCCTGGGTTCAGCAGACAGAGTCCTCCCAGGGCCCTGTATTGGAGGGGAGGGGTGTGCTACCAACCCATTGTATTTAATTGGACTCGAGCATCCATGGATTTTGCTATCCACGGGGGATCCTGGAACCAAACCCCAGCAGATAACAATGACCCACAGTAATAAGAAGAAGAAGGGAAAAAAATGACAAAGGGTGAATAAGAGTACTTAAAGTACAGGGGAAATAATAATATGAAGCATTTTCTGTGTAGAGCCTCTGGATCAGCAAGTTCTGCCAGAAATTGGAAAGTTGCGTCATGATGCCGCCTGCACCAGTGCTATACTCCCTTTGGGAAAAGCTGGATTTTGGACTCCCTGGTACAGGGATATCACTGTAGAATTTTTTTTAGCAATTTCCAAAAATGATTTGGATATCATATAAAATAGTATCAAAAAAACTGGCCACCTGATCATCCAGTGTCAATCTCCCATCACTACGACAAGCTCTATCTCTATATTTTAGAACTGGAGTGCTTCAGTCCCTTTCAGAACTGAAAAGTAGTCTTGTTCTAGTTCTCTAGTGTAACTCAGCAATAGCAAAGCTTCCCATACTATTTTTCTTTTCCCCCACTCTAAACTCCTTATCATAATTGTTATCTCACATTAACTAAGTAGATACTATAACCCAAATCCCATCTATAGCTTTTATATGTAACAGGAAGAAATGTAGAAACGCACCCTCATAATAGTTACCTGTGATTCATTTCACATGTAAAAACTGAGTGATAAGACAACCCATTTGAAAAAGCAAAATTTAAAAAAATAATGGCTAATTTCTGAAATCATGAACAACATAAATTCATCTGGATGTCTGTGTTAAGAATGGGATAGGTGGTTTCTGTAGAGTCACACTATTCCAACTTAAAAAACATACCCTATACAACAAGCGTAGAGGAAACCTGAATTTGATGGGAGCCTGTGTTTAGCTAGTGTGATGTAGTGGTTTGGGTGTTGGCCTGGGATCCTGGGAGACTAGGGTCCAAATCCCCACTCAGCCATGGAAATCCAATGAGTGACCTTAGGCAAGTCACACACTCTCAGCCTCAGAGGAAGGCAATGGCAAACCCCCTTTGAACAACTCTTGCCCAGAAACCCTCCTTCACATTACGGTCGCCCTAAGAAATTATTTGAAGGCCCATAAATGTGTTTAGTCCTTTCCTCCCTCCACTCAGTCAAATGTGATATCAATCAGATCCATTTGCACACTCGTCCTTCCACAGTTGTGGCTTTGACTTTTGGGTATTTGATTATTCATGGATTTTATTAATATGTTTTCTCTAGGAATATCTAAGTCCTCCAATGCAACGCTGTGGTCAACTTTAACCAAAAGTCGCACTGAAGGATCTAGAGATTCCTAGAGAAAACACTGCACTAGGCATTTGTAGCTCCTCCAGCTTAATTCTGTGGTCAAGGTCTAGCAGATGTTGACCACAGAGTTGCACTGGAGGACCTAGAGATTCCTAGATAGGTGTTCTCTCAGGTAAAAACAAGTCTTTCTGTTATTTGCAGTTTTTCTGCATTCACGGGGGTCCTGTGCCTCTAACCTCAGCAAATATGGAGTGATGAGTGTATTTACATCCCCCCCCCACTACTTATAATTTTTGGGTGAGGAGATCACTGTCAAGGATCTCCATTATCATATGTAATTTAGACCGCAATGGTGAAGAAAATTCTTTCTGTACAAATATTCTCTTCATTATTTGTCTGAAAATGAGTTCTGAGTTGGCTCAAGGATGCTGTTGGGAGACAAAACTGAGACTGTATCATCATGGGTTCCTGGAGCATTTAGAGCCAATCTGTGAGATCTTAGCTGCTGGTCTGCTGTGAGTTTCCATGAAAGAAGCAAAGAGTTGTAGTCAATGGACACAAATAGGGGACTGGTCTCTGGCACACTGGGGGGAAATACCCCATCTTTTCAGTTTCCTGCATCAGACACAAACCCAGTCTGAACAAATCTTGCCAAGAAAACCCCATGATACTTTGCCTTAGGGTTGCCATAAGTCAGAAACACTTTGAAGGCACACAGCAACAATAACAAACAAGGTGACACATAAATAAAATAATTATTTCGGTAGACATGTGTGTAGAAACCACTATTTCTGAACTCTCCAGGTGCCTGTTCCCAGGAGAAGTAAACCTAAGCTTGCAGCTGAACCGCACCATCCTAATACTTGGATGCCAGTCCCAGCCAGTTGAAGGCAAGCACGCCTGCAGAATGGGAAGTCAGCCCTGCTTTCTCTATGTGCTTTTTGAGTGCCAGAGTGGTTTGAGTGTTGGCCTATGACTCTGGAGACCAGGGTTCAGTTCCCCCCTTGGCCTTGGATTCAATGGGTGACCTTGGACAAGTCACACTCTCTCGGCCTCGGGGAAGGGCCATGGCAAACCTATTCTGAACAAATCTCATAGAAGCATAGAGCTGGAAGAGACCGCAAGGGCCAATATTACATCTAGTCCAACCCCCTGCCATGCAGGAAGACATGAACAAAGCACTCCCGACTGATGGCCATCCAACCTCTGGTTAACAAGGCTGTTAGAAAAAAGATTATTCACACTACCGATGATGCGGATCTTTTTAAAAAAACTCGGGGGTTATTCACACTGTGAAAATAATCCAGGAGGAATCTGAGTTGAATCTCCATTGTTCACTCGCATCCTGAACACACTAGATTAAGTTGGGCTGGGGCTACCAAAACCCCCACTTTATCCAGATAATCAATATTGGGTTTCCCTCTGAGGTTATTTTTTTTAAGGCTCCACATCATCATTAGTGTGAATAACTGATGCAAACGGACCTGAACAGACCTGGGATAAAACTCTGCATGACTGTTTGGTCGATTGTTTGAATTTACTACCCCTGTGAGTCATATGGATGGAGATCTTGTGGCACCGTTTGAGACTGACTGAAAGAAAGCAGTTGGCAGCATGAGCTTTCCCAGGCTTTCCTTTGGATGTATTTGGTGGAGCGGAAAACCAGGGATAGGCCTATACAGTGCCGCGTGGGGGAAAGCGAAGGCGTGCGTGCTCATGGCATGTGCACCGCACCACACCGTGAGCTCACGCCCCATTATTTTCAATGGGGCTTCAGCACACACACTTTTTCTCTTACTCAGGGGTCCGGAACAGATCCCCCACGTAAGGGAAGGCCCCCCTAATAATAATAATAATAATAATAATAGTAATAATAACAACAACTGGAACTCCATTTTAACAGGCCAGTCTGTTTCTGTAACAGAAAGGGTGGTAAACAAAGACGAAAATTAGTAAATAAACATGTCCTTTAAAAGTCTTCACTGATGTTAATATCCATCCATTTGTGTTTTTGGCGATGAATGACTGCGCTTATAAAAATTAAAAATTTGGTATATCAGCAGTAATAGTTCATTAGACCCATCAGTGCAGTTGTGGCAAATAGGATGTCTATATCAGGCCTGCACAACATATGGCCCCTAAGGGCCGGCCCTTTTTGGCCGTGCAGGAATCCATAGGATCTGAGAGCTGGAAGTTACTACTAAGGGTTATATAGGCCATCCCTCTTTGGCTGTGTAGGAATCCATAGGGTCCGAGAACTGGAAGTTACTACTAAGGGCCATATAGGGCCACCCTCTTCAGCTGTGCAGGTATACGTAGGATCCTAGACTTGGAAGTTACTACTAAGGGGCATATAGGCTGACCCTCTTAGGCCGTGCAGGAATACATAGGATCCTAGAGCTGAAAGTTACTACTAAGGGTGATATAGGCCAACCCTCTTCGGCCGTGCAGGAATACATAGCATCCTAGAGCTGAAAGTTACTACTAAGGGCCATATAGGCCGACTCTCTTCAGCCGTGCAGGAATACATAGGATCCTAGAGCTGAAAGTTACTACTAAGGATGATATAGGCCAACCCTCTTCGGCCGTGCAGGAATACATAGGATCCTAGAGCTGAAAGTTACTACTAAGGGCCATATAGGCTGACTCTCTTCGGCCGTGCAGGAATACATAGATTCCTAGAGCTGAAAGTTACTACTAAGGGCCATATAGGCTGACTCTCTTCGGCCGTGCAGGAATACATAGGATCCTAGAGCTGAAAGTTACTACTAAGGGTGATATAAGCCAACCCTCTTCGGCCATGCAGGAATACAGATAATTCAAGACAGTGGGAAGGGAAAGGATTAATTGGGATAATTGGGGAGTTTGCAATGGAAGGAAGCTGAGGATGCAGGGGAAAAGGGAAAGAGAAACTGGCACATTATTAAAAGCAGCTGAGAAATTGGGAGGTCAGAAGGTCTGAAGAAAAAACACAGCAAAGTGCATGAACACACAAATCACTATTTAACATAACCATTTTTTATTATAAAATAACCATACTAGAACTGTCTTTCGCCAGCCTTTTTGGACTCTCTGCTGCTGGTTTTGCCTCTTTGGCCTGCTGCTGGGCTCATCAACAGGGGGCTGGTTCATCATCATCCTCCCATTCTCTGCTGCAGATGGCAGGCAGAAGGAAGGGGAAAAGGAGATTTCCCCCTGAGACTGGAGCTGCCTCCTGGACAGAGAGGAGGACGGCAGCAGCACAAGGGCCATGCCAGTCTCAGGCACCAGCAGAGACCCATCATCATCCTCTGCTCCTGGCTCCCAGAGTCTAGTTCTGGATTATTGGGAGCCCTCCTCTTTCATGGGAAGGGAGGGAGGGAGAGGGGAAGGGGAAGAAGGGAAGGAAGGAGGGGAAGGGGAAGTAGCGAAGGAAGGAGGTATGGGGGAAGGAGTGAAGGAAGGAGGGGAAGGGGAAAGGAGGGAAGGAAGGAGGGGAAGGAAGCAAGGAAGGAAGGAAGGAAGGACAAAAGGAAGTGAGGGAGGGAAAGAAGGAGGGAGCAGAAAGAGAGGAAGTAGAAAAAAGAAAAGAAAGAAAGAGGGAAGGAGGTAGAAAGAAAGGGAAGGGAAGGGGGAGGAAAGAAGAGAGGAAGAAAGGGTGGGAGGAAACAAAGAAGGAAGGAAGGAAGGAAGGAAGGAAGGAAGGGAGTAGAACATCTATTTGGATGGTATGGATATCTATTTTATAATAAATTAAATTCTAAGAAGCAATTAAGAGTATTGGTTGAATATTAAACCTAAATGTAGCCCAGTCCTTCCGAAATGGGCATCCATAAAGGAAGCGTTTTGTAACTGGGTCCAGCTAAGCCAAGAAAAATGGGTAAGGTATGAAGATCTGATTGATCAAAAAGGAAAAAGGCATACAAATAAAGTCACAGAGCAATTGATATCAGAAGGTCTTAGCTGTACCTGGTTTACTTATAGACAGATTAGGGAAAGGTTTATAATGGATGTTAAGACTTTAGCAATTGGCGAAGCGGATATGGAATAGGAAAAAAATGTTCAATAAGAAGATAATGATAGAATCAACATTTTTTATAAAATGTTATTAAAAATTGAATTAGAGAACGAACAAGTCAAAACCCAGATGGTGAAATGGGTGCAAAATTTGGGACCAAATATAGATTTTGATCAGTGGGAGAAAACAGGAGTGAAGAGATTAAAGTATACTTTAAGTGTTAATTACAAAGAAAATGATTGTAAGATATATTTACGTTGGTATAGCCCTTGAAAAAGGCAAAAATGTTGAAAAACACAAAGAAAATTTGTTGGAAATGTGAGAAAAAAACACGGTACGCTATTTCATATGTTCTGGGAATGTGCTGAAACAAAAAAATACTGGATTGAAATGCATAAGTCAATACAAATTATATTAGAAGAAAAGATAGAAAAAGACCCCAAAATGTATTTACTTAATATTATCTCAGATGATAAATTAGAACAAAAATATGGGAAACTACTATTTCATATGATTTCAGCTGGCAGAATGGTTTACACTCAGAAATGGAAAATGAAGACAATACCTAATGTAAAGGACTGGTTGATAAAATTGTATGATGTTATAAAACCTGATGAATTAAGACATTTATTAAAGAAGAATTCGATGAATACGTCTGAAAAGCAATGGGAGCCTTTGATAAACATTTAAAAAACAGAATGAGGAAAAGACTTTACTTTTGGACTGGAGTGATAAAAATATTTGTAAAATAGTTACTGTACTTTAAAGCAACCCCAAATAGATGGACTTTACAATCATGTATGCGATTGTAGATACTTCTTGAAAACGGAGTATGTTTACTTTTAGATTGTAAGTAATATGTTTCACTGTTAATAATGTCTGGAGACCTCATTTAATACTAGAAGGCAGGAGATCTCAAGTAAAAAGAAGGAAGAGTTGATATGGTTTAGACATACAATTAGATTTCTCTGTGGTTTGTTATGAAAGAAAATGTATGTGCGTTTTTAAATTTTATATAATTTCTTTTTAAAAATTTAATAACGAATATATTTTTAAAAAAGAAAGAAAGGAAGATGACGAAGGAGAAGAGGAAAGAGGAGGAAGGAAAACAAGAGGAGGAAGAAGAGGAAGGAGGAAGAAGGAGAGAAAAGAAGATAAAATAGAGGAAAGAGGAGGAAGGAGATGAAGGGAAGGGAAGAGGGAGAGGAAAGAGGAAAAGGAAAGAGGTGGAGGAAAGAGGGAGAGGAAAGAGGGAGAGGAAGGAGGGAGAGGAAAGAGGGAGAGGAAAGAGGGAGAGGAAAGAGGGAGAGGAAAGAGGAGGAAGGGGTGGAAGGAAGGAAGGAAAGAAGAGAGAACTATATCTCCCAGCAGCCCCTGCCCACCATGCCCTTCCATCCTGCCACTGCTGGTCAGTTGGCTGGGCTCTCCTAAGTGCCAGCCAACTGACCAGCAGTGGCAAGACGGAAGGACATAGTGGGCAGGAGCTGCTGGGAGATATAGTTCTCACATCCTTCCTTCCTTCCACCCCTTCCTCCTCTTCGTTACTTCCTTCTTTGGTTAAGCCGAGGATTGAATCCAGCCAGCGCTCAAAGCACCCGGCTGGACTCTGAGATTTGGAGCCCCAGAGTTCAATCCAGACCCTAGTGCTCCCCTCGTCTTTCCCCATTGATGCAGAGCTGCATCCGGTCATTTGAACCCGACAAAGGCAGCTCGACCTGGATGGGAGAGTGTAAGCCTGGGTGGAACCGGTGGGATCGTCTTGCCCCAAATGGAGAAATGTCCACACCCAACGTCCGAGTTGCACAGCTTGGAAAGGCTTGATGGCATCCTTCTCCTGCCACGCTCTCCTGCAGCTGCCTGCCCTCTGCTGCCTTCTGTGCCCCTGGTGGAGTTGGGGGAAGAGGGAAAGCTTGCTTCTGGCTTGGCTGCTGGTCTTCCTGACGGCTGGAGGAGTGGCTTTTGAAGCTTACAATTCCTGCCATGCCCTATTGCTGCTGCCTGCCCTCTGCTGCATTCTGTGCCCTTGGTGGAGTTGGGGAAAGAGGGAAGGCTTGCTTCTGGCTTGGCTGCTGGTCTTCCTGAGGGCTGCAGGAGTGGCTTTTGAAGCTTACAATTCCTGCCATGCCCTATTGCTGCTGCCTGCCCTCTGCTGCATTCTGTGCCCTTGGTGGAGTTGGGGGAAGAGGGAAGGCTTGCTTCTGGCTTGGCTGCTGGTCTTCCTGAGGGCTGCAGGAGTGGCTTTTGAAGCTTACCACTCCTGCCATGCGCTCCTGCTCCTGCCTGGCCTCTGCTGCCTTCTGTGCCCCTGGTGGAGTTGGGGGAGCTGGGAAGGCTTGCTTATGGCTTGGCTGCTGGACTTCCCGAGGGCTGCAGGAGTGGCTTTTGAAGCTTACCACTCCTGCCACACCCTCCTGCTGCTGTCTGGCTTCTGCTGCCCCCTGTGACCCTGTTGAAGTTGGGGGAAGAGGGAAGGCTTGCCTCTTGATTGGCTGCTGGTCTTCCTGAGGGATGGAGGAGTTTTGAAGCTTCCCTCTCCTGCCATGCCCTCCTGCTGTTGCCTGGCCTCTGCTGCCTTCTGTGCCCTTGGTGGAGTTGGGGGAAGAGGGAAGGCTTGCTTCTGGCTTGGCTGCTGGTCTTCCTGAACGCTGCAGGAGTGGCTTTTAAAGCTTACCACTCCTGCCATGCCCTCCTGCTGCTGCCTGTCCTCTGTTGCCTTCTGGATTATTGGGAGCCCTCCTCTTTCATGGGAAGGGAGGGAGGGAGAGGGGAAGGGGAAGAAGGGAAGGAGAGAGGGTAAGGGGAAGAAAGGAAGGAAGGAAAGTGGGGAAGGGGCAAGGAAGGAGGGGAAGTGGGAATGAGGGAAGGAAGCAAGGAAAAGGGATGTAGGAAAGGAAGGAAAGAAAAAAGAGGGAAGAAGGAAGGAAGGAAGGACAGAGGGAATGAATCAAAGAAAGAAAAATTGAAGGAGGGAATGAAAAGGAAGGAAGAAGGAAATAAAGAAAGAAGGAATAATGGATGTTAAGACTTTAGCAATTGGCGAAGCGGATATGGAATAGGAAAAAAATGTTCAATAAGAAGATAATGATAGAATCAACATTTTTTATAAAATGTTATTAAAAATTGAATTAGAGAACGAACAAGTCAAAACCCAGATGGTGAAATGGGTGCAAAATTTGGGACCAAATATAGATTTTGATCAGTGGGAGAAAACAGGAGTGAAGAGATTAAAGTATACTTTAAGTGTTAATTACAAAGAAAATGATTGTAAGATATATTTACGTTGGTATAGCCCTTGAAAAAGGCAAAAATGTTGAAAAACACAAAGAAAATTTGTTGGAAATGTGAGGAAAAAACACGGTAGGCTATTTCATATGTTCTGGGAATGTGCTGAAACAAAAAAATACTGGAATGAAATGCATAAGTCAATACAAATTATATTAGAAGAAAAGATAGAAAAAGACCCCAAAATGTATTTACTTAATATTATCTCAGATGATAAATTAGAACAAAAATATGGGAAACTACTATTTCATATGATTTCAGCTGGCAGAATGGTTTACACTCAGAAATGGAAAATGAAGACAATACCTAATGCAAAGGACTGGTTGATAAAATTGTATGATGTTATAGAAACTGATGAATTAAGACATTTATTAAAGAAGAATTCGATGAATACGTCTGAAAAGCAATGGGAGCCTTTGATAAACATTTAAAAAACAGAATGAGGAGAAGACTTTACTTTTGGACTGGAGTGATAAAAATATTTGTAAAATAGTTACTGTACTTTAAAGCAACCCCAAATAGATGGACTTTACAATCATGTATGCGATTGTAGATACTTCTTGAAAACGGAGTATGTTTACTTTTAGATGGTAAGTAATATGTTTCACTGTTAATAATGTCTGGAGACCTCATTTAATACTAGAAGGCAGGAGATCTCAAGTAAAAAGAAGGAAGAGTTGATATGGTTTAGACATACAATTAGATTTCTCTGTGGTTTGTTATGAAAGAAAATGTATGTGTGTTTTTAAATTTTATATAATTTCTTTTTAAAAATTTAATAACGAATATATTTTTAACAAAGAAAGAAAGGAAGAAGATGAAGGAGAAGAGGAAAGAGGAGGAAGGAAAACAAGAGGAGGAAGAAGAGGAAGGAGGAAGAAGGAGAGAAAAGAAGATAAAATAGAGGAAAGAGGAGGAAGGAGATGAAGGGAAGGGAAGAGGGAGAGGAAAGAGGAAAAGGAAAGAGGTGGAGGAAAGAGGGAGAGGAAGGAGGGAGAGGAAGGAGGGAGAGGAAAGAGGGAGAGGAAAGAGGGAGAGGAAAGAGGAGGAAGGGGTGGAAGGAAGGAAGGAAAGAAGAGAGAACTATATCTCCCAGCAGCCCCTGCCCACCATGCCCTTCCATCCTGCCACTGCTGGTCAGTTGGCTGGGCTCTCCTAAGCGCCAGCCAACTGACCAGCAGTGGCAAGACGGAAGGACATAGTGGGCAGGAGCTGCTGGGAGATATAGTTCTCTCGTCCTTCCTTCCTTCCACCCCTTCCTCCTCTTCGTTACTTCCTTCTTTGGTTAAGCCGAGGTTTGAATCCAGCCAGCGCTCAAAGCACCCGGCTGGACTCTGAGATTTGGAGCCCCAGAGTTCAATCCAGACCCTAGTGCTCCCCTCGTCTTCCCCATTGGTGCAGAGCTGCATCCGGTCACTTGAACCCGACAACCTGCAGCTTGACCTGGATGGGAGAGTGTAAGCCTGGGTGGAACCGGTGGGATTGTCTTGCCCCAAATGGAGAAATGTCCACACCCAACGTCCGAGTGGCACAGCTTGGAAAGGCATGATGGCATCCTTCTCCTGCCATGCTCTCCTGCGGCTGCCTGCCCTTTGCTGCCTTCTGTGCCCTTGGTGGAGTTGGAGTAAGAGGGAAGGCTTGCTTCTGGCTTGGCTGCTGGTCTTCCTGACGGCTGGAGGAGTGGCTTTTGAAGCTTACTGTTCCTGCCATGCCCTCCTGCTGCTGCCTGGCTTCTGCTGCCCTCTGTGCCCCTGTTGAAGTTGGGGGAAAAGGGAAGGCTTGCCTCTTGATTGGCTGCTGGTCTTCCTGAGGGATGGAGGAGTTTTGAAGCAACCCTCTCCTGCCATGCCCTCCTGCTGCTGCCTGGCCTCTGCTGCCTTCTGTGCCCTTGGTGGATTTGGGGGAAGAGGGAAGGCTTGCTTCTGGCTTGGCTGCTGGTCTTCCTGTAGGCTGCAGGAGTGGCTCTTAAAGCTTACGACTCCTGCCATGCCCTCCTGCTGCTGCCTGCCCTCTGCTGCATTCTTTGCCCATGGTGGAGTTGGGGGAAGAGGGAAGGCTTGCTTCTGGCTTGGCTGCTGGTCTTCCTGAGGGCTGTAGGAGTGGCTGTTGAGCTTACCCTTCCTGCCATGCCCTGCTGCTGCTGCCTGCCGTCTGCTGCATTCTTTGCCCCTGGTGGAGTTGAGGGAAGAGGGGAGGCTTGCTTCTGGCTTGGCTGCTGGTCTTCCTGAGGGCTGCAGGAGTGGCTTTTGAAGCTTACCATCCCTGCCATGCCCTCTTGCTGCTGCCTGGCCTCTGCTGTCTTCTGTGCCCCTGGTGGAGTTGGGGGAAGAGGGAAGGCTTGCTTCTGGCTTGGCTGCTGGTCTTCTTGAAGGTTGGAGGAGTGGCTTTTGAAGCTTACCACTCCTGCCACACCCTCCTGAGGCTGCCTGCCTTCTGCTGCCCTCTGTGCCCCTTGTGAAGTTGGGGGAAGAGGGAAGGCTTGCCTCTTGATTGGCTGGTCTTCCTGAGGGATGGAGGAGTTTTGAAGCTTCCCTCTCCTGCAATGCCTTCCTGCTGCTGCCTGGCCTCTGCTGCCTTCTGTGCCCCTGGTGGAGTTGGGGGGAAAGGGAAGGCTTGCTTCTGGCTTCTTGAGGGCTGCAGGAGTGGCTTTTGAAGCTTCCATCATCTGCCTTGCCCTCCTGCTGCTGCCTGGCCTCTGCAGTCTTCTGTGCCCCTGGTGGAGTTGGGGAAGAGGGAAGGCTTGCTTCTGGCTTGGCTGCTGGTCTTCCTGAAGGTTGGAGGAGTGGCTTTTGAAGCTTACCACTCCTGCCATGCCCTCCTGCTTCTGCCTGGCCTCTGCTGCCTTCTGTGCCCCTGGTGGAGTTGGGGGGAAAGGGAAGGCTTGCTTCTGGCTTGACTGTTGGTCTTCCTGAAGGCTGCAGGAGTGGCTTAGCCAGCCACATCCACGAACACCAAAATCCACATCCAAAAAAGACTCGAGGGCCCCATGGCAGATCCGTAGATGGAAAGATTCTTCTTCCACAGTGGGGTCTTCTTGACCTCTCAGGCAGAAGACGAACAACGGCAGAATCAGGAGAGGAAGCTGACTGGATCCAGCCGTGTTGGCTTCTCAAAGCCCATCTGCCCAAGTGGATGCGTTCTGGAACCTTTTCAGCCATATAGCTCAACTGCCATTGTGAGTTCAGATGACCTCAGGGTTCTGCTGAACTGTCATGATTGACTCAAAGATATATGCCCTTGTTACTCTGTAAAAATCAGTGTCTCGCAGCACCTTTGAGACTGAAAGAGTGAATTTGGTAGGAGGAACTTTCCTAAAGTCCAATTGCATGAGGCCACTATGACCACGATGTGGATATCTGGTCTTATAGCATAAGACCGTAATATCTGTTTTATTGCATTGATAAAATCAGTTCCCCCTCCTTCTCCATGGATTCTCCAAAACAAACCAAGTTATTTTTATTTTTATGTGTTTACGGTATTTCTAGCCTGCTTTTCTCCTGGGTCAGGCTGTTGGTTAGGAGGGGCTGATCTGAGGCATAGAACATGGGAAACTCTCTTTCTTTGTGTCCCTCAGTGTCACAAGATGGGAGCCCCTTGCCATTGATTGGGATTTGCAGAATTAGCAAAAGCATCCTTCCTCCAGACTGTAAAGCAGAGCACTCTTTAACGCTGTGTCTACATCACACGACATCCCATTATTAGATCAGTTTCATACCAGCTGAGCCTCCGTCCTATGGAATCCTGGGATTTGCAGTTTTGTATGATATTTTAGCCTTCTCTCTCAGAGAGTTCTGGTGCCACAGCAAACTACTGCACATCCCAGGATTTCTATCAGATGGAGCCACGGCACTGTCAAGCTGCATTATTTCTACAGTGCAGACGCACCTGCACTGGAAACGTGGGCTGTATCTACACTGTGGAAATGAATGCAGTTTGACTCCTAGACTGCGAACGTCGTCCTTCAGGGGAAGTGTGACCCCATTCAGGACAGGTAGATAAACTTCCTTCCCTGGGCCTGGGGAACCTATCACCAGTACTTCCGTTTTCTCTGGATCCAAACTGAGTTTGTTTTCCCTCATCCAGCCCTTTACCGACTCCAGGCAGGTGTTCAGAGGAGAGATCCCATCCTTGGTCACTGAATCAGTCGGGGGCACAGAGAAGCATATTTGGGTGTCATCAGCATACTGAAAACACTGTGCCCCGTGTCTCCGGATTATCTCTCCCAGCGGTTTCATGTAAATGTTTTTTTTAATAATCTTTATTGAATATTTACAGAATAAAAAGGGGGTACAATTCTCTATACTTTATATATTCCATATTCCACTCTCTTTCCTTTCTTCTACCTATTTTTTGAGTGGTACTTCTATTTTAGCTATGAGACCCACATTTCTCAAAAAATATATTTCCCTTCACCTTTATCTCACCTTCCTGCATTCCTCTGGCTTATACACTAAGAATGTACATCTATCCGTATCTCTCCAGCTTACAACACAGAATCGATACAGCCTTCCTCCTTTTCTATTCTTTTCTTATTTTGTCTTTTCCGTCTCATATAATTCTCTTACTCTTACCCATACTTGATTTTCCTCTTCCGATATTTCTTCTTTTAGTTTCATAGTCATTGTATCCATCTCAATTACTTCTAAGCATTTTTCCAACCAATTTTCAATTGTGGTTTCGTGTAAATGTTAAACAAATTGGGGGACAAAATAGCTCCCTGAGGGACACCAAACGTGAGTTCCCTCTTAGAGGAGCAAGTGTCCCCCAACTGCACCATCTGGAATCTGCCCGAGAGGTAGGATCGGAACCACTGGAGCACGGTGCCCTCGATGCCCAACTCCCTCAGGCGTTCCAGAAGGATACCATGGCCAATTGTATCGAAAGCCGCTGAGATGTCCAAGAGCACCAACAAGGTCACACTTCCCCTGTCGATACCCAGACGGAGATCATCGACTAAAGCGACCGTGGCAGTCTCAATTCCATAACCCGCTCTGAACCAGTTTGAAATGGGTCCAGATAATTGGTTTCATCCAAGAAAGCTTGGAGTTGGAAGGCAACCGCTCTCTCGATCACCTTATCTAAAAATGGCAATAGTGAAACCGGCCTATAGTTGTTTCTTATCAGGGGAAGTTCTGGACACCTCTACTATTGTCTCTGATAAAGTGCCAGCGTCGAGATCAGCCCTTATCCGAGAGATTTTATCTGCGAAGAAGTTGTTAAAGTTGTCACTGCAGGCCTTAGTTGGTTCTAAGATAGGGTTCAGGGCGGGAGTGAGCTGAGTTAGCTCCCTAACCACCCTGAACAGTTTTGCTGGATGCGACTCTGCAGACGCAATACGTGCAGCATAGAAAGAATGTTTTCCTGCACCTATTGCCACTCCATAAGACTTCAAAAGAGCCTGATGGAGTGTCTTATCGGACAAACGGTGGTGTCTCCGCCAGCTGCTTTCTAGTCGTTGCGCAGCCCGCTTCATTTCCCTGAGATCTTCCGTGTACCAGGGTTTCTTATTAGAAGCGGGCTGGAAAGGACGCTTAGGAGCGATGCTGTATATAGCCCTGGAAAGGTCATTATCCCAGATGTCAGTCAGGGCATCAACAGAGTCGCCATCAGATCCAACCATAAGCCCCTCTAAGGCTTTTTGGAACCATACACTCGATGAAGTCCATCTTCCGGACAGGGTTCCTGGTTAGGGTAAGAGTGTTTTTATGGACGAAGACAACAACTCCACCCCCACCCCCGCCCACATAACCTGGTGTGCTCCTTAACAACATACCCGGCTGGGAGAGCCTGTGCCCACACCGCAGTACTCTCGGCCCCCAGCCAGGTCTCAGTAATGCAAGCCAGGTCACAGTTCCTATCCTCCAGAAGGTTGTGAATAATGTGGATCTTATTCTCGATTGACCTGGCATTGCACAGGAGCAGAGACAGCGTCTGCGGTACGATTGGACTGACCCTCGGTTCTATTGGGTTAGCAGGGTGGATGGAGGGCAGGATAGGTATTAAGTATTGATCCTGTCTTCCCTTATATTGTGATTCCACCCTCCTACCGCTATATCTCCCCTTGCCCCACACTACTTCAATTTGAGCTCCGTCAACACGATCAAAATTCACAATACACCCCACCTCCCCACCAATCCCATAACCAGTGTGTGACATAATTGATAGCTGGAGGAGAACCTGTATTAAGGACATTCCTCAAGCTATCGCAAACTTATCCAATCACATACACCAACCCACTTATCCCCACTTCGGTGCGCCTCAGGGCCAATAACACAAACCAAGTCCTGGGGCACAAAGCAAAAACAAATGCACATACGCCGAGTCCTGGGGTCGGAAACGGGGAGGGAGCCAGTGAACGCAGTTGTAGGGCAACATATGGATTATACCTCATTCGAGAAATCTGTGAAAAATATTTCGCTAGCTGCTGAAAGGGAGAGAAGAAATCACCTTTTGAAAGGGGGATTTGTGGAACGAATATTTTTTAAAAAAATTCTCATCAAGTTCTCAATGAACGAGAAGAAAAACATGGGTTTCTCCAATCACTACACGACAACAATAACAAACAAGGTGACACATAAATAAAATAATTATTTCGGTAGGCATGTGTGTAGAAACCACTATTTCTGAACTCTCCAGGTGCCTGTTCCCAGGAGAAGTAAACCTAAGCTTGCAGCTGAGCTGCACCATCCTAATACTTGGATGCCAGTCCCAGCCAGTTGAAGGCAAGCACGCCTGCAGAATGGGAAGTCAGCCCTGCTTTCTCTATGTGCTTTTTGAGTGCCAGAGTGGTTTGAGTGTTGGCCTATGACTCTGGAGACCAGGGTTCAGTTCCCCCCTTGGCCTTGGATTCAATGGGTGACCTTGGACAAGTCACACTCTCTCGGCCTCGGGGAAGGGCCATGGCAAACCTATTCTGAACAAATCTCATAGAAGCATAGAGCTGGAAGAGACCGCAAGGGCCAATATTACATCTAGTCCAACCCCCTGCCATGCAGGAAGACATGAACAAAGCACTCCCGACTGATGGCCATCCAACCTCTGGTTAACAAGGCTGTTAGAAAAAAGATTATTCACACTACCGATGATGCGGATCTTTTTAAAAAAACTCGGGGGTTATTCACACTATGAAAATAATCCAGGAGGAATCTGAGTTGAATCTCCATTGTTCACTCGCATCCTGAACACACTAGATTAAGTTGGGCTGGGGCTACCAAAACCCCCACTTTATCCAGATAATCAATATTGGGTTTCCCTCTGAGGTTATTTTTTTAAGGCTCCACATCATCATTAGTGTGAATAACTGATGCAAACGGACCTGAACAGACCTGGGATAAAACTCTGCATGACTGTTTGGTGGATTGTTTGAATTTACTACCCCTGTGAGTCATATGGATGGAGATCTTGTGGCACCGTTTGAGACTGACTGAAAGAAAGCAGTTGGCAGCATGAGCTTTCCCAGGCTTTCCTTTGGATGTATTTGGTGGAGCGGAAAACCAGGGATAGGCCTATACAGTGCCGCGTGGGGGAAAGCGAAGGCGTGCGTGCTCATGGCATGTGCACCGCACCACACCGTGAGCTCACGCCCCATTATTTTCAATGGGGCTTCAGCACACACACTTTTTCTCTTACTCAGGGGTCCGGAACAGATCCCCCACGTAAGGGAAGGCCCCCCTAATAATAATAATAATAATAATAATAATAGTAATAATAACAACAACTGGAACTCCATTTTAACAGGCCAGTCTGTTTCTGTAACAGAAAGGGTGGTAAACAAAGACGAAAATTAGTAAATAAACATGTCCTTTAAAAGTCTTCACTGATGTTAATATCCATCCATTTGTGTTTTTGGCGATGAATGACTGCGCTTATAAAAATTAAAAATTTGGTATATCAGCAGTAATAGTTCATTAGACCCATCAGTGCAGTTGTGGCAAATCGGATGTCTATATCAGGCCTGCACAACATATGGCCCCTAAGGGCCGGCCCTTTTTGGCCGTGCAGGAATCCATAGGATCTGAGAGCTGGAAGTTACTACTAAGGGTTATATAGGCCATCCCTCTTTGGCTGTGTAGGAATCCATAGGGTCCGAGAACTGGAAGTTACTACTAAGGGCCATATAGGGCCACCCTCTTCAGCTGTGCAGGTATACGTAGGATCCTAGACTTGGAAGTTACTACTAAGGGGCATATAGGCTGACCCTCTTAGGCCGTGCAGGAATACATAGGATCCTAGAGCTGAAAGTTACTACTAAGGGTGATATAGGCCAACCCTCTTCGGCCGTGCAGGAATACATAGCATCCTAGAGCTGAAAGTTACTACTAAGGGCCATATAGGCCGACTCTCTTCAGCCGTGCAGGAATACATAGGATCCTAGAGCTGAAAGTTACTACTAAGGATGATATAGGCCAACCCTCTTCGGCCGTGCAGGAATACATAGGATCCTAGAGCTGAAAGTTACTACTAAGGGCCATATAGGCTGACTCTCTTCGGCCGTGCAGGAATACATAGATTCCTAGAGCTGAAAGTTACTACTAAGGGCCATATAGGCTGACTCTCTTCGGCCGTGCAGGAATACATAGGATCCTAGAGCTGAAAGTTACTACTAAGGGTGATATAAGCCAACCCTCTTCGGCCATGCAGGAATACAGATAATTCAAGACAGTGGGAAGGGAAAGGATTAATTGGGATAATTGGGGAGTTTGCAATGGAAGGAAGCTGAGGATGCAGGGGAAAAGGGAAAGAGAAACTGGCACATTATTAAAAGCAGCTGAGAAATTGGGAGGTCAGAAGGTCTGAAGAAAAAACACAGCAAAGTGCATGAACACACAAATCACTATTTAACATAACCATTTTTTATTATAAAATAACCATACTAGAACTGTCTTTCGCCAGCCTTTTTGGACTCTCTGCTGCTGGTTTTGCCTCTTTGGCCTGCTGCTGGGCTCATCAACAGGGGGCTGGTTCATCATCATCCTCCCATTCTCTGCTGCAGATGGCAGGCAGAAGGAAGGGGAAAAGGAGATTTCCCCCTGAGACTGGAGCTGCCTCCTGGACAGAGAGGAGGACGGCAGCAGCACAAGGGCCATGCCAGTCTCAGGCACCAGCAGAGACCCATCATCATCCTCTGCTCCTGGCTCCCAGAGTCTAGTTCTGGATTATTGGGAGCCCTCCTCTTTCATGGGAAGGGAGGGAGGGAGAGGGGAAGGGGAAGAAGGGAAGGAAGGAGGGGAAGGGGAAGTAGCGAAGGAAGGAGGTATGGGGGAAGGAGTGAAGGAAGGAGGGGAAGGGGAAAGGAGGGAAGGAAGGAGGGGAAGGAAGCAAGGAAGGAAGGAAGGAAGGACAAAAGGAAGTGAGGGAGGGAAAGAAGGAGGGAGCAGAAAGAGAGGAAGTAGAAAAAAGAAAAGAAAGAAAGAGGGAAGGAGGTAGAAAGAAAGGGAAGGGAAGGGGGAGGAAAGAAGAGAGGAAGAAAGGGTGGGAGGAAACAAAGAAGGAAGGAAGGAAGGAAGGAAGGAAGGGAGTAGAACATCTATTTGGATGGTATGGATATCTATTTTATAATAAATTAAATTCTAAGAAGCAATTAAGAGTATTGGTTGAATATTAAACCTAAATGTAGCCCAGTCCTTCCGAAATGGGCATCCATAAAGGAAGCGTTTTGTAACTGGGTCCAGCTAAGCCAAGAAAAATGGGTAAGGTATGAAGATCTGATTGATCAAAAAGGAAAAAGGCATACAAATAAAGTCACAGAGCAATTGATATCAGAAGGTCTTAGCTGTACCTGGTTTACTTATAGACAGATTAGGGAAAGGTTTATAATGGATGTTAAGACTTTAGCAATTGGCGAAGCGGATATGGAATAGGAAAAAAATGTTCAATAAGAAGATAATGATAGAATCAACATTTTTTATAAAATGTTATTAAAAATTGAATTAGAGAACGAACAAGTCAAAACCCAGATGGTGAAATGGGTGCAAAATTTGGGACCAAATATAGATTTTGATCAGTGGGAGAAAACAGGAGTGAAGAGATTAAAGTATACTTTAAGTGTTAATTACAAAGAAAATGATTGTAAGATATATTTACGTTGGTATAGCCCTTGAAAAAGGCAAAAATGTTGAAAAACACAAAGAAAATTTGTTGGAAATGTGAGAAAAAAACACGGTACGCTATTTCATATGTTCTGGGAATGTGCTGAAACAAAAAAATACTGGATTGAAATGCATAAGTCAATACAAATTATATTAGAAGAAAAGATAGAAAAAGACCCCAAAATGTATTTACTTAATATTATCTCAGATGATAAATTAGAACAAAAATATGGGAAACTACTATTTCATATGATTTCAGCTGGCAGAATGGTTTACACTCAGAAATGGAAAATGAAGACAATACCTAATGTAAAGGACTGGTTGATAAAATTGTATGATGTTATAAAACCTGATGAATTAAGACATTTATTAAAGAAGAATTCGATGAATACGTCTGAAAAGCAATGGGAGCCTTTGATAAACATTTAAAAAACAGAATGAGGAAAAGACTTTACTTTTGGACTGGAGTGATAAAAATATTTGTAAAATAGTTACTGTACTTTAAAGCAACCCCAAATAGATGGACTTTACAATCATGTATGCGATTGTAGATACTTCTTGAAAACGGAGTATGTTTACTTTTAGATTGTAAGTAATATGTTTCACTGTTAATAATGTCTGGAGACCTCATTTAATACTAGAAGGCAGGAGATCTCAAGTAAAAAGAAGGAAGAGTTGATATGGTTTACACATACAATTAGATTTCTCTGTGGTTTGTTATGAAAGAAAATGTATGTGCGTTTTTAAATTTTATATAATTTCTTTTTAAAAATTTAATAACGAATATATTTTTTAAAGAGAAAGGAAGGAAGATGATGAAGGAGAAGAGGAAAGAGGAGGAAGGAAAACAAGAGGAGGAGGAAGAGGAAGGAGGAAGAAGGAGAGAAAAGAAGATAAAATAGAGGAAAGAGGAGGAAGGAGATGAAGGGAAGGGAAGAGGGAGAGGAAAGAGGAAAAGGAAAAGAGGTGGAGGAAAGAGGGAGAGGAAAGAGGGAGAGGAAGGAGGGAGAGGAAAGAGGGAGAGGAAAGAGGGAGAGGAAAGAGGGAGAGGAAAGAGGAGGAAGGGGTGGAAGGAAGGAAGGAAAGAAGAGAGAACTATATCTCCCAGCAGCCCCTGCCCACCATGCCCTTCCATCCTGCCACTGCTGGTCAGTTGGCTGGGCTCTCCTAAGTGCCAGCCAACTGACCAGCAGTGGCAAGACGGAAGGACATAGTGGGCAGGAGCTGCTGGGAGATATAGTTCTCACATCCTTCCTTCCTTCCACCCCTTCCTCCTCTTCGTTACTTCCTTCTTTGGTTAAGCCGAGGATTGAATCCAGCCAGCGCTCAAAGCACCCGGCTGGACTCTGAGATTTGGAGCCCCAGAGTTCAATCCAGACCCTAGTGCTCCCCTCGTCTTTCCCCATTGATGCAGAGCTGCATCCGGTCATTTGAACCCGACAAAGGCAGCTCGACCTGGATGGGAGAGTGTAAGCCTGGGTGGAACCGGTGGGATCGTCTTGCCCCAAATGGAGAAATGTCCACACCCAACGTCCGAGTTGCACAGCTTGGAAAGGCTTGATGGCATCCTTCTCCTGCCACGCTCTCCTGCAGCTGCCTGCCCTCTGCTGCCTTCTGTGCCCCTGGTGGAGTTGGGGGAAGAGGGAAAGCTTGCTTCTGGCTTGGCTGCTGGTCTTCCTGACGGCTGGAGGAGTGGCTTTTGAAGCTTACAATTCCTGCCATGCCCTATTGCTGCTGCCTGCCCTCTGCTGCATTCTGTGCCCTTGGTGGAGTTGGGGAAAGAGGGAAGGCTTGCTTCTGGCTTGGCTGCTGGTCTTCCTGAGGGCTGCAGGAGTGGCTTTTGAAGCTTACAATTCCTGCCATGCCCTATTGCTGCTGCCTGCCCTCTGCTGCATTCTGTGCCCTTGGTGGAGTTGGGGGAAGAGGGAAGGCTTGCTTCTGGCTTGGCTGCTGGTCTTCCTGAGGGCTGCAGGAGTGGCTTTTGAAGCTTACCACTCCTGCCATGCGCTCCTGCTCCTGCCTGGCCTCTGCTGCCTTCTGTGCCCCTGGTGGAGTTGGGGGAGCTGGGAAGGCTTGCTTATGGCTTGGCTGCTGGACTTCCCGAGGGCTGCAGGAGTGGCTTTTGAAGCTTACCACTCCTGCCACACCCTCCTGCTGCTGTCTGGCTTCTGCTGCCCCCTGTGACCCTGTTGAAGTTGGGGGAAGAGGGAAGGCTTGCCTCTTGATTGGCTGCTGGTCTTCCTGAGGGATGGAGGAGTTTTGAAGCTTCCCTCTCCTGCCATGCCCTCCTGCTGTTGCCTGGCCTCTGCTGCCTTCTGTGCCCTTGGTGGAGTTGGGGGAAGAGGGAAGGCTTGCTTCTGGCTTGGCTGCTGGTCTTCCTGAACGCTGCAGGAGTGGCTTTTAAAGCTTACCACTCCTGCCATGCCCTCCTGCTGCTGCCTGTCCTCTGTTGCCTTCTGGATTATTGGGAGCCCTCCTCTTTCATGGGAAGGGAGGGAGGGAGAGGGGAAGGGGAAGAAGGGAAGGAGAGAGGGTAAGGGGAAGAAAGGAAGGAAGGAAAGTGGGGAAGGGGCAAGGAAGGAGGGGAAGTGGGAATGAGGGAAGGAAGCAAGGAAAAGGGATGTAGGAAAGGAAGGAAAGAAAAAAGAGGGAAGAAGGAAGGAAGGAAGGACAGAGGGAATGAATCAAAGAAAGAAAAATTGAAGGAGGGAATGAAAAGGAAGGAAGAAGGAAATAAAGAAAGAAGGAATAATGGATGTTAAGACTTTAGCAATTGGCGAAGCGGATATGGAATAGGAAAAAAATGTTCAATAAGAAGATAATGATAGAATCAACATTTTTTATAAAATGTTATTAAAAATTGAATTAGAGAACGAACAAGTCAAAACCCAGATGGTGAAATGGGTGCAAAATTTGGGACCAAATATAGATTTTGATCAGTGGGAGAAAACAGGAGTGAAGAGATTAAAGTATACTTTAAGTGTTAATTACAAAGAAAATGATTGTAAGATATATTTACGTTGGTATAGCCCTTGAAAAAGGCAAAAATGTTGAAAAACACAAAGAAAATTTGTTGGAAATGTGAGGAAAAAACACGGTACGCTATTTCATATGTTCTGGGAATGTGCTGAAACAAAAAAATACTGGAATGAAATGCATAAGTCAATACAAATTATATTAGAAGAAAAGATAGAAAAAGACCCCAAAATGTATTTACTTAATATTATCTCAGATGATAAATTAGAACAAAAATATGGGAAACTACTATTTCATATGATTTCAGCTGGCAGAATGGTTTACACTCAGAAATGGAAAATGAAGACAATACCTAATGGAAAGGACTGGTTGATAAAATTGTATGATGTTATAGAAACTGATGAATTAAGACATTTATTAAAGAAGAATTCGATGAATACGTCTGAAAAGCAATGGGAGCCTTTGATAAACATTTAAAAAACAGAATGAGGAGAAGACTTTACTTTTGGACTGGAGTGATAAAAATATTTGTAAAATAGTTACTGTACTTTAAAGCAACCCCAAATAGATGGACTTTACAATCATGTATGCGATTGTAGATACTTCTTGAAAACGGAGTATGTTTACTTTTAGATGGTAAGTAATATGTTTCACTGTTAATAATGTCTGGAGACCTCATTTAATACTAGAAGGCAGGAGATCTCAAGTAAAAAGAAGGAAGAGTTGATATGGTTTAGACATACAATTAGATTTCTCTGTGGTTTGTTATGAAAGAAAATGTATGTGCGTTTTTAAATTTTATATATTATTTCTTTTTAAAAAATTAATAACGAATATATTTTTTAAAGAGAAAGGAAGGAAGATGATGAAGGAGAAGAGGAAAGAGGAGGAAGGAAAACAAGAGGAGGAGGAAGAGGAATGAGGAGGAAGGAGAGAAAAGAAGATAAAATAGAGGAAAGAGGAGGAAGGAGATGAAGGGAAGGGAAGAGGGAGAGGAAAGAGGAAAAGGAAAGAGGTGGAGGAAAGAGGGAGAGGAAGGAGGGAGAGGAAGGAGGGAGAGGAAAGAGGGAGAGGAAAGAGGGAGAGGAAAGAGGAGGAAGGGGTGGAAGGAAGGAAGGAAAGAAGAGAGAACTATATCTCCCAGCAGCCCCTGCCCACCATGCCCTTCCATCCTGCCACTGCTGGTCAGTTGGCTGGGCTCTCCTAAGCGCCAGCCAACTGACCAGCAGTGGCAAGACGGAAGGACATAGTGGGCAGGAGCTGCTGGGAGATATAGTTCTCTCGTCCTTCCTTCCTTCCACCCCTTCCTCCTCTTCGTTACTTCCTTCTTTGGTTAAGCCGAGGTTTGAATCCAGCCAGCGCTCAAAGCACCCGGCTGGACTCTGAGATTTGGAGCCCCAGAGTTCAATCCAGACCCTAGTGCTCCCCTCGTCTTCCCCATTGGTGCAGAGCTGCATCCGGTCACTTGAACCCGACAACCTGCAGCTTGACCTGGATGGGAGAGTTTAAGCCTGGGTGGAACCGGTGGGATTGTCTTGCCCCAAATGGAGAAATGTCCACACCCAGCGTCCGAGTGGCACAGCTTGGAAAGGCATGATGGCATCCTTCTCCTGCCATGCTCTCCTGCGGCTGCCTGCCCTTTGCTGCCTTCTGTGCCCTTGGTGGAGTTGGAGTAAGAGGGAAGGCTTGCTTCTGGCTTGGCTGCTGGTCTTCCTGACGGCTGGAGGAGTGGCTTTTGAAGCTTACTGTTCCTGCCATGCCCTCCTGCTGCTGCCTGGCTTCTGCTGCCCTCTGTGCCCCTGTTGAAGTTGGGGGAAAAGGGAAGGCTTGCCTCTTGATTGGCTGCTGGTCTTCCTGAGGGATGGAGGAGTTTTGAAGCAACCCTCTCCTGCCATGCCCTCCTGCTGCTGCCTGGCCTCTGCTGCCTTCTGTGCCCTTGGTGGATTTGGGGGAAGAGGGAAGGCTTGCTTCTGGCTTGGCTGCTGGTCTTCCTGTAGGCTGCAGGAGTGGCTCTTAAAGCTTACGACTCCTGCCATGCCCTCCTGCTGCTGCCTGCCCTCTGCTGCATTCTTTGCCCATGGTGGAGTTGGGGGAAGAGGGAAGGCTTGCTTCTGGCTTGGCTGCTGGTCTTCCTGAGGACTGTAGGAGTGGCTGTTGAGCTTACCCTTCCTGCCATGCCCTGCTGCTGCTGCCTGCCGTCTGCTGCATTCTTTGCCCCTGGTGGAGTTGAGGGAAGAGGGGAGGCTTGCTTCTGGCTTGGCTGCTGGTCTTCCTGAGGGCTGCAGGAGTGGCTTTTGAAGCTTACCATCCCTGCCATGCCCTCTTGCTGCTGCCTGGCCTCTGCTGTCTTCTGTGCCCCTGGTGGAGTTGGGGGAAGAGGGAAGGCTTGCTTCTGGCTTGGCTGCTGGTCTTCTTGAAGGTTGGAGGAGTGGCTTTTGAAGCTTACCACTCCTGCCACACCCTCCTGAGGCTGCCTGCCTTCTGCTGCCCTCTGTGCCCCTTGTGAAGTTGGGGGAAGAGGGAAGGCTTGCCTCTTGATTGGCTGGTCTTCCTGAGGGATGGAGGAGTTTTGAAGCTTCCCTCTCCTGCAATGCCTTCCTGCTGCTGCCTGGCCTCTGCTGCCTTCTGTGCCCCTGGTGGAGTTGGGGGGAAAGGGAAGGCTTGCTTCTGGCTTCTTGAGGGCTGCAGGAGTGGCTTTTGAAGCTTCCATCATCTGCCTTGCCCTCCTGCTGCTGCCTGGCCTCTGCAGTCTTCTGTGCCCCTGGTGGAGTTGGGGAAGAGGGAAGGCTTGCTTCTGGCTTGGCTGCTGGTCTTCCTGAAGGTTGGAGGAGTGGCTTTTGAAGCTTACCACTCCTGCCATGCCCTCCTGCTTCTGCCTGGCCTCTGCTGCCTTCTGTGCCCCTGGTGGAGTTGGGGGGAAAGGGAAGGCTTGCTTCTGGCTTGACTGTTGGTCTTCCTGAAGGCTGCAGGAGTGGCTTAGCCAGCCACATCCACGAACACCAAAATCCACATCCAAAAAAGACTCGAGGGCCCCATGGCAGATCCGTAGATGGAAAGATTCTTCTTCCACAGTGGGGTCTTCTTGACCTCTCAGGCAGAAGACGAACAACGGCAGAATCAGGAGAGGAAGCTGACTGGATCCAGCCGTGTTGGCTTCTCAAAGCCCATCTGCCCAAGTGGATGCGTTCTGGAACCTTTTCAGCCATATAGCTCAACTGCCATTGTGAGTTCAGATGACCTCAGGGTTCTGCTGAACTGTCATGATTGACTCAAAGATATATGCCCTTGTTACTCTGTAAAAATCAGTGTCTCGCAGCACCTTTGAGACTGAAAGAGTGAATTTGGTAGGAGGAACTTTCCTAAAGTCCAATTGCATGAGGCCACTATGACCACGATGTGGATATCTGGTCTTATAGCATAAGACCGTAATATCTGTTTTATTGCATTGATAAAATCAGTTCCCCCTCCTTCTCCATGGATTCTCCAAAACAAACCAAGTTATTTTTATTTTTATGTGTTTACGGTATTTCTAGCCTGCTTTTCTCCTGGGTCAGGCTGTTGGTTAGGAGGGGCTGATCCGAGGCATAGAACATGGGAAACTCTCTTTCTTTGTGTCCCTCAGTGTCACAAGATGGGAGCCCCTTGCCATTGATTGGGATTTGCAGAATTAGCAAAAGCATCCTTCCTCCAGACTGTAAAGCAGAGCACTCTTTAACGCTGTGTCTACATCACACGACATCCCATTATTAGATCAGTTTCATACCAGCTGAGCCTCCGTCCTATGGAATCCTGGGATTTGCAGTTTTGTATGATATTTTAGCCTTCTCTCTCAGAGAGTTCTGGTGCCACAGCAAACTACTGCACATCCCAGGATTTCTATCAGATGGAGCCACGGCACTGTCAAGCTGCATTATTTCTACAGTGCAGACGCACCTGCACTGGAAACGTGGGCTGTATCTACACTGTGGAAATGAATGCAGTTTGACTCCTAGACTGCGAACGTCGTCCTTCAGGGGAAGTGTGACCCCATTCAGGACATGTAAATAAACTTCCTTCCCTGGGCCTGGGGAACCTATCACCAGTACTTCCGTTTTCTCTGGATCCAAACTGAGTTTGTTTTCCCTCATCCAGCCCTTTACCGACTCCAGGCAGGTGTTCAGAGGAGAGATCCCATCCTTGGTCACTGAATCAGTCGGGGGCACAGAGAAGCATATTTGGGTGTCATCAGCATACTGAAAACACTGTGCCCCGTGTCTCCGGATTATCTCTCCCAGCGGTTTCATGTAAATGTTTTTTTTAATAATCTTTATTGAATATTTACAGAATAAAAAGGGGGTACAATTCTCTATACTTTATATATTCCATATTCCACTCTCTTTCCTTTCTTCTACCTATTTTTTGAGTGGTACTTCTATTTTAGCTATGAGACCCACATTTCTCAAAAAATATATTTCCCTTCACCTTTATCTCACCTTCCTGCATTCCTCTGGCTTATACACTAAGAATGTACATCTATCCGTATCTCTCCAGCTTACAACACAGAATCGATACAGCCTTCCTCCTTTTCTATTCTTTTCTTATTTTGTCTTTTCCGTCTCATATAATTCTCTTACTCTTACCCATACTTGATTTTCCTCTTCCGATATTTCTTCTTTTAGTTTCATAGTCATTGTATCCATCTCAATTACTTCTAAGCATTTTTCCAACCAATTTTCAATTGTGGTTTCGTGTAAATGTTAAACAAATTGGGGGACAAAATAGCTCCCTGAGGGACACCAAACGTGAGTTCCCTCTTAGAGGAGCAAGTGTCCCCCAACTGCACCATCTGGAATCTGCCCGAGAGGTAGGATCGGAACCACTGGAGCACGGTGCCCTCGATGCCCAACTCCCTCAGGCGTTCCAGAAGGATACCATGGCCAATTGTATCGAAAGCCGCTGAGATGTCCAAGAGCACCAACAAGGTCACACTTCCCCTGTCGATACCCAGACGGAGATCATCGACTAAAGCGACCGTGGCAGTCTCAATTCCATAACCCGCTCTGAACCAGTTTGAAATGGGTCCAGATAATTGGTTTCATCCAAGAAAGCTTGGAGTTGGAAGGCAACCGCTCTCTCGATCACCTTATCTAAAAATGGCAATAGTGAAACCGGCCTATAGTTGTTTCTTATCAGGGGAAGTTCTGGACACCTCTACTATTGTCTCTGATAAAGTGCCAGCGTCGAGATCAGCCCTTATCCGAGAGATTTTATCTGCGAAGAAGTTGTTAAAGTTGTCACTGCAGGCCTTAGTTGGTTCTAAGATAGGGTTCAGGGCGGGAGTGAGCTGAGTTAGCTCCCTAACCACCCTGAACAGTTTTGCTGGATGCGACTCTGCAGACGCAATACGTGCAGCATAGAAAGAATGTTTTCCTGCACCTATTGCCACTCCATAAGACTTCAAAAGAGCCTGATGGAGTGTCTTATCGGACAAACGGTGGTGTCTCCGCCAGCTGCTTTCTAGTCGTTGCGCAGCCCGCTTCATTTCCCTGAGATCTTCCGTGTACCAGGGTTTCTTATTAGAAGCGGGCTGGAAAGGACGCTTAGGAGCGATGCTGTATATAGCCCTGGAAAGCTCATTATCCCAGATGTCAGTCAGGGCATCAACAGAGTCGCCATCAGATCCAACCATAAGCCCCTCTAAGGCTTTTTGGAACCATACACTCGATGAAGTCCATCTTCCGGACAGGGTTCCTGGTTAGGGTAAGAGTGTTTTTATGGACGAAGACAACAACTCCACCCCCACCCCCGCCCACATAACCTGGTGTGCTCCTTAACAACATACCCGGCTGGGAGAGCCTGTGCCCACACCGCAGTACTCTCGGCCCCCAGCCAGGTCTCAGTAATGCAAGCCAGGTCACAGTTCCTATCCTCCAGAAGGTTGTGAATAATGTGGATCTTATTCTCGATTGACCTGGCATTGCACAGGAGCAGAGACAGCGTCTGCGGTACGATTGGACTGACCCTCGGTTCTATTGGGTTAGCAGGGTGGATGGAGGGCAGGATAGGTATTAAGTATTGATCCTGTCTTCCCTTATATTGTGATTCCACCCTCCTACCGCTATATCTCCCCTTGCCCCACACTACTTCAATTTGAGCTCCGTCAACACGATCAAAATTCACAATACACCCCACCTCCCCACCAATCCCATAACCAGTGTGTGACATAATTGATAGCTGGAGGAGAACCTGTATTAAGGACATTCCTCAAGCTATCGCAAACTTATCCAATCACATACACCAACCCACTTATCCCCACTTCGGTGCGCCTCAGGGCCAATAACACAAACCAAGTCCTGGGGCACAAAGCAAAAACAAATGCACATACGCCGAGTCCTGGGGTCGGAAACGGGGAGGGAGCCAGTGAACGCAGTTGTAGGGCAACATATGGATTATACCTCATTCGAGAAATCTGTGAAAAATATTTCGCTAGCTGCTGAAAGGGAGAGAAGAAATCACCTTTTGAAAGGGGGATTTGTGGAACGAATATTTTTTAAAAAAATTCTCATCAAGTTCTCAATGAACGAGAAGAAAAACATGGGTTTCTCCAATCACTACACGACAACAATAACAAACAAGGTGACACATAAATAAAATAATTATTTCGGTAGGCATGTGTGTAGAAACCACTATTTCTGAACTCTCCAGGTGCCTGTTCCCAGGAGAAGTAAACCTAAGCTTGCAGCTGAGCTGCACCATCCTAATACTTGGATGCCAGTCCCAGCCAGTTGAAGGCAAGCACGCCTGCAGAATGGGAAGTCAGCCCTGCTTTCTCTATGTGCTTTTTGAGTGCCAGAGTGGTTTGAGTGTTGGCCTATGACTCTGGAGACCAGGGTTCAGTTCCCCCCTTGGCCTTGGATTCAATGGGTGACCTTGGACAAGTCACACTCTCTCGGCCTCGGGGAAGGGCCATGGCAAACCTATTCTGAACAAATCTCATAGAAGCATAGAGCTGGAAGAGACCGCAAGGGCCAATATTACATCTAGTCCAACCCCCTGCCATGCAGGAAGACATGAACAAAGCACTCCCGACTGATGGCCATCCAACCTCTGGTTAACAAGGCTGTTAGAAAAAAGATTATTCACACTACCGATGATGCGGATCTTTTTAAAAAAACTCGGGGGTTATTCACACTATGAAAATAATCCAGGAGGAATCTGAGTTGAATCTCCATTGTTCACTCGCATCCTGAACACACTAGATTAAGTTGGGCTGGGGCTACCAAAACCCCCACTTTATCCAGATAATCAATATTGGGTTTCCCTCTGAGGTTATTTTTTTAAGGCTCCACATCATCATTAGTGTGAATAACTGATGCAAACGGACCTGAACAGACCTGGGATAAAACTCTGCATGACTGTTTGGTGGATTGTTTGAATTTACTACCCCTGTGAGTCATATGGATGGAGATCTTGTGGCACCGTTTGAGACTGACTGAAAGAAAGCAGTTGGCAGCATGAGCTTTCCCAGGCTTTCCTTTGGATGTATTTGGTGGAGCGGAAAACCAGGGATAGGCCTATACAGTGCCGCGTGGGGGAAAGCGAAGGCGTGCGTGCTCATGGCATGTGCACCGCACCACACCGTGAGCTCACGCCCCATTATTTTCAATGGGGCTTCAGCACACACACTTTTTCTCTTACTCAGGGGTCCGGAACAGATCCCCCACGTAAGGGAAGGCCCCCCTAATAATAATAATAATAATAATAATAATAGTAATAATAACAACAACTGGAACTCCATTTTAACAGGCCAGTCTGTTTCTGTAACAGAAAGGGTGGTAAACAAAGACGAAAATTAGTAAATAAACATGTCCTTTAAAAGTCTTCACTGATGTTAATATCCATCCATTTGTGTTTTTGGCGATGAATGACTGCGCTTATAAAAATTAAAAATTTGGTATATCAGCAGTAATAGTTCATTAGACCCATCAGTGCAGTTGTGGCAAATCGGATGTCTATATCAGGCCTGCACAACATATGGCCCCTAAGGGCCGGCCCTTTTTGGCCGTGCAGGAATCCATAGGATCTGAGAGCTGGAAGTTACTACTAAGGGTTATATAGGCCATCCCTCTTTGGCTGTGTAGGAATCCATAGGGTCCGAGAACTGGAAGTTACTACTAAGGGCCATATAGGGCCACCCTCTTCAGCTGTGCAGGTATACGTAGGATCCTAGACTTGGAAGTTACTACTAAGGGGCATATAGGCTGACCCTCTTAGGCCGTGCAGGAATACATAGGATCCTAGAGCTGAAAGTTACTACTAAGGGTGATATAGGCCAACCCTCTTCGGCCGTGCAGGAATACATAGCATCCTAGAGCTGAAAGTTACTACTAAGGGCCATATAGGCCGACTCTCTTCAGCCGTGCAGGAATACATAGGATCCTAGAGCTGAAAGTTACTACTAAGGATGATATAGGCCAACCCTCTTCGGCCGTGCAGGAATACATAGGATCCTAGAGCTGAAAGTTACTACTAAGGGCCATATAGGCTGACTCTCTTCGGCCGTGCAGGAATACATAGATTCCTAGAGCTGAAAGTTACTACTAAGGGCCATATAGGCTGACTCTCTTCGGCCGTGCAGGAATACATAGGATCCTAGAGCTGAAAGTTACTACTAAGGGTGATATAAGCCAACCCTCTTCGGCCATGCAGGAATACAGATAATTCAAGACAGTGGGAAGGGAAAGGATTAATTGGGATAATTGGGGAGTTTGCAATGGAAGGAAGCTGAGGATGCAGGGGAAAAGGGAAAGAGAAACTGGCACATTATTAAAAGCAGCTGAGAAATTGGGAGGTCAGAAGGTCTGAAGAAAAAACACAGCAAAGTGCATGAACACACAAATCACTATTTAACATAACCATTTTTTATTATAAAATAACCATACTAGAACTGTCTTTCGCCAGCCTTTTTGGACTCTCTGCTGCTGGTTTTGCCTCTTTGGCCTGCTGCTGGGCTCATCAACAGGGGGCTGGTTCATCATCATCCTCCCATTCTCTGCTGCAGATGGCAGGCAGAAGGAAGGGGAAAAGGAGATTTCCCCCTGAGACTGGAGCTGCCTCCTGGACAGAGAGGAGGACGGCAGCAGCACAAGGGCCATGCCAGTCTCAGGCACCAGCAGAGACCCATCATCATCCTCTGCTCCTGGCTCCCAGAGTCTAGTTCTGGATTATTGGGAGCCCTCCTCTTTCATGGGAAGGGAGGGAGGGAGAGGGGAAGGGGAAGAAGGGAAGGAAGGAGGGGAAGGGGAAGTAGCGAAGGAAGGAGGTATGGGGGAAGGAGTGAAGGAAGGAGGGGAAGGGGAAAGGAGGGAAGGAAGGAGGGGAAGGAAGCAAGGAAGGAAGGAAGGAAGGACAAAAGGAAGTGAGGGAGGGAAAGAAGGAGGGAGCAGAAAGAGAGGAAGTAGAAAAAAGAAAAGAAAGAAAGAGGGAAGGAGGTAGAAAGAAAGGGAAGGGAAGGGGGAGGAAAGAAGAGAGGAAGAAAGGGTGGGAGGAAACAAAGAAGGAAGGAAGGAAGGAAGGAAGGAAGGAAGGAAGGAAGGGAGTAGAACATCTATTTGGATGGTATGGATATCTATTTTATAATAAATTAAATTCTAAGAAGCAATTAAGAGTATTGGTTGAATATTAAACCTAAATGTAGCCCAGTCCTTCCGAAATGGGCATCCATAAAGGAAGCGTTTTGTAACTGGGTCCAGCTAAGCCAAGAAAAATGGGTAAGGTATGAAGATCTGATTGATCAAAAAGGAAAAAGGCATACAAATAAAGTCACAGAGCAATTGATATCAGAAGGTCTTAGCTGTACCTGGTTTACTTATAGACAGATTAGGGAAAGGTTTATAATGGATGTTAAGACTTTAGCAATTGGCGAAGCGGATATGGAATAGGAAAAAAATGTTCAATAAGAAGATAATGATAGAATCAACATTTTTTATAAAATGTTATTAAAAATTGAATTAGAGAACGAACAAGTCAAAACCCAGATGGTGAAATGGGTGCAAAATTTGGGACCAAATATAGATTTTGATCAGTGGGAGAAAACAGGAGTGAAGAGATTAAAGTATACTTTAAGTGTTAATTACAAAGAAAATGATTGTAAGATATATTTACGTTGGTATAGCCCTTGAAAAAGGCAAAAATGTTGAAAAACACAAAGAAAATTTGTTGGAAATGTGAGAAAAAAACACGGTACGCTATTTCATATGTTCTGGGAATGTGCTGAAACAAAAAAATACTGGATTGAAATGCATAAGTCAATACAAATTATATTAGAAGAAAAGATAGAAAAAGACCCCAAAATGTATTTACTTAATATTATCTCAGATGATAAATTAGAACAAAAATATGGGAAACTACTATTTCATATGATTTCAGCTGGCAGAATGGTTTACACTCAGAAATGGAAAATGAAGACAATACCTAATGTAAAGGACTGGTTGATAAAATTGTATGATGTTATAAAACCTGATGAATTAAGACATTTATTAAAGAAGAATTTGATGAATACGTCTGAAAAGCAATGGGAGCCTTTGATAAACATTTAAAAAACAGAATGAGGAAAAGACTTTACTTTTGGACTGGAGTGATAAAAATATTTGTAAAATAGTTACTGTACTTTAAAGCAACCCCAAATAGATGGACTTTACAATCATGTATGCGATTGTAGATACTTCTTGAAAACGGAGTATGTTTACTTTTAGATGGTAAGTAATATGTTTCACTGTTAATAATGTCTGGAGACCTCATTTAATACTAGAAGGCAGGAGATCTCAAGTAAAAAGAAGGAAGAGTTGATATGGTTTAGACATACAATTAGATTTCTCTGTGGTTTGTTATGAAAGAAAATGTATGTGCGTTTTTAAATTTTATATAATTTCTTTTTAAAAATTTAATAACGAATATATTTTTAAAAAAGAAAGAAAGGAAGATGACGAAGGAGAAGAGGAAAGAGGAGGAAGGAAAACAAGAGGAGGAAGAAGAGGAAGGAGGAAGAAGGAGAGAAAAGAAGATAAAATAGAGGAAAGAGGAGGAAGGAGATGAAGGGAAGGGAAGAGGGAGAGGAAAGAGGAAAAGGAAAGAGGTGGAGGAAAGAGGGAGAGGAAAGAGGGAGAGGAAGGAGGGAGAGGAAAGAGGGAGAGGAAAGAGGGAGAGGAAAGAGGGAGAGGAAAGAGGAGGAAGGGGTGGAAGGAAGGAAGGAAAGAAGAGAGAACTATATCTCCCAGCAGCCCCTGCCCACCATGCCCTTCCATCCTGCCACTGCTGGTCAGTTGGCTGGGCTCTCCTAAGTGCCAGCCAACTGACCAGCAGTGGCAAGACGGAAGGACATAGTGGGCAGGAGCTGCTGGGAGATATAGTTCTCACATCCTTCCTTCCTTCCACCCCTTCCTCCTCTTCGTTACTTCCTTCTTTGGTTAAGCCGAGGATTGAATCCAGCCAGCGCTCAAAGCACCCGGCTGGACTCTGAGATTTGGAGCCCCAGAGTTCAATCCAGACCCTAGTGCTCCCCTCGTCTTTCCCCATTGATGCAGAGCTGCATCCGGTCATTTGAACCCGACAAAGGCAGCTCGACCTGGATGGGAGAGTGTAAGCCTGGGTGGAACCGGTGGGATCGTCTTGCCCCAAATGGAGAAATGTCCACACCCAACGTCCGAGTTGCACAGCTTGGAAAGGCTTGATGGCATCCTTCTCCTGCCACGCTCTCCTGCAGCTGCCTGCCCTCTGCTGCCTTCTGTGCCCCTGGTGGAGTTGGGGGAAGAGGGAAAGCTTGCTTCTGGCTTGGCTGCTGGTCTTCCTGACGGCTGGAGGAGTGGCTTTTGAAGCTTACAATTCCTGCCATGCCCTATTGCTGCTGCCTGCCCTCTGCTGCATTCTGTGCCCTTGGTGGAGTTGGGGAAAGAGGGAAGGCTTGCTTCTGGCTTGGCTGCTGGTCTTCCTGAGGGCTGCAGGAGTGGCTTTTGAAGCTTACAATTCCTGCCATGCCCTATTGCTGCTGCCTGCCCTCTGCTGCATTCTGTGCCCTTGGTGGAGTTGGGGGAAGAGGGAAGGCTTGCTTCTGGCTTGGCTGCTGGTCTTCCTGAGGGCTGCAGGAGTGGCTTTTGAAGCTTACCACTCCTGCCATGCGCTCCTGCTCCTGCCTGGCCTCTGCTGCCTTCTGTGCCCCTGGTGGAGTTGGGGGAGCTGGGAAGGCTTGCTTATGGCTTGGCTGCTGGACTTCCCGAGGGCTGCAGGAGTGGCTTTTGAAGCTTACCACTCCTGCCACACCCTCCTGCTGCTGTCTGGCTTCTGCTGCCCCCTGTGACCCTGTTGAAGTTGGGGGAAGAGGGAAGGCTTGCCTCTTGATTGGCTGCTGGTCTTCCTGAGGGATGGAGGAGTTTTGAAGCTTCCCTCTCCTGCCATGCCCTCCTGCTGTTGCCTGGCCTCTGCTGCCTTCTGTGCCCTTGGTGGAGTTGGGGGAAGAGGGAAGGCTTGCTTCTGGCTTGGCTGCTGGTCTTCCTGAACGCTGCAGGAGTGGCTTTTAAAGCTTACCACTCCTGCCATGCCCTCCTGCTGCTGCCTGTCCTCTGTTGCCTTCTGGATTATTGGGAGCCCTCCTCTTTCATGGGAAGGGAGGGAGGGAGAGGGGAAGGGGAAGAAGGGAAGGAGAGAGGGTAAGGGGAAGAAAGGAAGGAAGGAAAGTGGGGAAGGGGCAAGGAAGGAGGGGAAGTGGGAATGAGGGAAGGAAGCAAGGAAAAGGGATGTAGGAAAGGAAGGAAAGAAAAAAGAGGGAAGAAGGAAGGAAGGAAGGACAGAGGGAATGAATCAAAGAAAGAAAAATTGAAGGAGGGAATGAAAAGGAAGGAAGAAGGAAATAAAGAAAGAAGGAATAATGGATGTTAAGACTTTAGCAATTGGCGAAGCGGATATGGAATAGGAAAAAAATGTTCAATAAGAAGATAATGATAGAATCAACATTTTTTATAAAATGTTATTAAAAATTGAATTAGAGAACGAACAAGTCAAAACCCAGATGGTGAAATGGGTGCAAAATTTGGGACCAAATATAGATTTTGATCAGTGGGAGAAAACAGGAGTGAAGAGATTAAAGTATACTTTAAGTGTTAATTACAAAGAAAATGATTGTAAGATATATTTACGTTGGTATAGCCCTTGAAAAAGGCAAAAATGTTGAAAAACACAAAGAAAATTTGTTGGAAATGTGAGGAAAAAACACGGTAGGCTATTTCATATGTTCTGGGAATGTGCTGAAACAAAAAAATACTGGAATGAAATGCATAAGTCAATACAAATTATATTAGAAGAAAAGATAGAAAAAGACCCCAAAATGTATTTACTTAATATTATCTCAGATGATAAATTAGAACAAAAATATGGGAAACTACTATTTCATATGATTTCAGCTGGCAGAATGGTTTACACTCAGAAATGGAAAATGAAGACAATACCTAATGCAAAGGACTGGTTGATAAAATTGTATGATGTTATAGAAACTGATGAATTAAGACATTTATTAAAGAAGAATTCGATGAATACGTCTGAAAAGCAATGGGAGCCTTTGATAAACATTTAAAAAACAGAATGAGGAGAAGACTTTACTTTTGGACTGGAGTGATAAAAATATTTGTAAAATAGTTACTGTACTTTAAAGCAACCCCAAATAGATGGACTTTACAATCATGTATGCGATTGTAGATACTTCTTGAAAACGGAGTATGTTTACTTTTAGATGGTAAGTAATATGTTTCACTGTTAATAATGTCTGGAGACCTCATTTAATACTAGAAGGCAGGAGATCTCAAGTAAAAAGAAGGAAGAGTTGATATGGTTTAGACATACAATTAGATTTCTCTGTGGTTTGTTATGAAAGAAAATGTATGTGCGTTTTTAAATTTTATATATTATTTCTTTTTAAAAAATTAATAACGAATATATTTTTTAAAGAGAAAGGAAGGAAGATGATGAAGGAGAAGAGGAAAGAGGAGGAAGGAAAACAAGAGGAGGAGGAAGAGGAATGAGGAGGAAGGAGAGAAAAGAAGATAAAATAGAGGAAAGAGGAGGAAGGAGATGAAGGGAAGGGAAGAGGGAGAGGAAAGAGGAAAAGGAAAGAGGTGGAGGAAAGAGGGAGAGGAAGGAGGGAGAGGAAGGAGGGAGAGGAAAGAGGGAGAGGAAAGAGGGAGAGGAAAGAGGAGGAAGGGGTGGAAGGAAGGAAGGAAAGAAGAGAGAACTATATCTCCCAGCAGCCCCTGCCCACCATGCCCTTCCATCCTGCCACTGCTGGTCAGTTGGCTGGGCTCTCCTAAGCGCCAGCCAACTGACCAGCAGTGGCAAGACGGAAGGACATAGTGGGCAGGAGCTGCTGGGAGATATAGTTCTCTCTTCCTTCCTTCCTTCCACCCCTTCCTCCTCTTCGTTACTTCCTTCTTTGGTTAAGCCGAGGTTTGAATCCAGCCAGCGCTCAAAGCACCCGGCTGGACTCTGAGATTTGGAGCCCCAGAGTTCAATCCAGACCCTAGTGCTCCCCTCGTCTTCCCCATTGGTGCAGAGCTGCATCCGGTCACTTGAACCCGACAACCTGCAGCTTGACCTGGATGGGAGAGTTTAAGCCTGGGTGGAACCGGTGGGATTGTCTTGCCCCAAATGGAGAAATGTCCACACCCAACGTCCGAGTGGCACAGCTTGGAAAGGCATGATGGCATCCTTCTCCTGCCATGCTCTCCTGCGGCTGCCTGCCCTTTGCTGCCTTCTGTGCCCTTGGTGGAGTTGGAGTAAGAGGGAAGGCTTGCTTCTGGCTTGGCTGCTGGTCTTCCTGACGGCTGGAGGAGTGGCTTTTGAAGCTTACTGTTCCTGCCATGCCCTCCTGCTGCTGCCTGGCTTCTGCTGCCCTCTGTGCCCCTGTTGAAGTTGGGGGAAAAGGGAAGGCTTGCCTCTTGATTGGCTGCTGGTCTTCCTGAGGGATGGAGGAGTTTTGAAGCAACCCTCTCCTGCCATGCCCTCCTGCTGCTGCCTGGCCTCTGCTGCCTTCTGTGCCCTTGGTGGATTTGGGGGAAGAGGGAAGGCTTGCTTCTGGCTTGGCTGCTGGTCTTCCTGTAGGCTGCAGGAGTGGCTCTTAAAGCTTACGACTCCTGCCATGCCCTCCTGCTGCTGCCTGCCCTCTGCTGCATTCTTTGCCCATGGTGGAGTTGGGGGAAGAGGGAAGGCTTGCTTCTGGCTTGGCTGCTGGTCTTCCTGAGGGCTGTAGGAGTGGCTGTTGAGCTTACCCTTCCTGCCATGCCCTGCTGCTGCTGCCTGCCGTCTGCTGCATTCTTTGCCCCTGGTGGAGTTGAGGGAAGAGGGGAGGCTTGCTTCTGGCTTGGCTGCTGGTCTTCCTGAGGGCTGCAGGAGTGGCTTTTGAAGCTTACCATCCCTGCCATGCCCTCTTGCTGCTGCCTGGCCTCTGCTGTCTTCTGTGCCCCTGGTGGAGTTGGGGGAAGAGGGAAGGCTTGCTTCTGGCTTGGCTGCTGGTCTTCCTGAAGGTTGGAGGAGTGGCTTTTGAAGCTTACCACTCCTGCCACACCCTCCTGAGGCTGCCTGCCTTCTGCTGCCCTCTGTGCCCCTTGTGAAGTTGGGGGAAGAGGGAAGGCTTGCCTCTTGATTGGCTGGTCTTCCTGAGGGATGGAGGAGTTTTGAAGCTTCCCTCTCCTGCAATGCCTTCCTGCTGCTGCCTGGCCTCTGCTGCCTTCTGTGCCCCTGGTGGAGTTGGGGGGAAAGGGAAGGCTTGCTTCTGGCTTCTTGAGGGCTGCAGGAGTGGCTTTTGAAGCTTCCATCATCTGCCTTGCCCTCCTGCTGCTGCCTGGCCTGTGCAGTCTTCTATGCCCCTGGTGGATTTGCCGGAAGAGGGAAGGCTTGCTTCTGGCTTTGCTGCTGGTCTTCCTGAGGGCTGCAGGACTGGCTTTTGAAGCTTCCATCATCTGCCTTGCCCTCCTGCTGCTGCCTGGCCTCTGCAGTCTTCTGTGCCCCTGGTGGAGTTGGGGAAGAGGGAAGGCTTGCTTCTGGCTTGGCTGCTGGTCTTCCTGAAGGTTGGAGGAGTGGCTTTTGAAGCTTACCACTCCTGCCATGCCCTCCTGCTTCTGCCTGGCCTCTGCTGCCTTCTGTGCCCCTGGTGGAGTTGGGGGGAAAGGGAAGGCTTGCTTCTGGCTTGACTGTTGGTCTTCCTGAAGGCTGCAGGAGTGGCTTAGCCAGCCACATCCACGAACACCAAAATCCACATCCAAAAAAGACTCGAGGGCCCCATGGCAGATCCGTAGATGGAAAGATTCTTCTTCCACAGTGGGGTCTTCTTGACCTCTCAGGCAGAAGACGAACAACGGCAGAATCAGGAGAGGAAGCTGACTGGATCCAGCCGTGTTGGCTTCTCAAAGCCCATCTGCCCAAGTGGATGCGTTCTGGAACCTTTTCAGCCATATAGCTCAACTGCCATTGTGAGTTCAGATGACCTCAGGGTTCTGCTGAACTGTCATGATTGACTCAAAGATATATGCCCTTGTTACTCTGTAAAAATCAGTGTCTCGCAGCACCTTTGAGACTGAAAGAGTGAATTTGGTAGGAGGAACTTTCCTAAAGTCCAATTGCATGAGGCCACTATGACCACGATGTGGATATCTGGTCTTATAGCATAAGACCGTAATATCTGTTTTATTGCATTGATAAAATCAGTTCCCCCTCCTTCTCCATGGATTCTCCAAAACAAACCAAGTTATTTTTATTTTTATGTGTTTATGGTATTTCTAGCCTGCTTTTCTCCTGGGTCAGGCTGTTGGTTAGGAGGGGCTGATCCGAGGCATAGAACATGGGAAACTCTCTTTCTTTGTGTCCCTCAGTGTCACAAGATGGGAGCCCCTTGCCATTGATTGGGATTTGCAGAATTAGCAAAAGCATCCTTCCTCCAGACTGTAAAGCAGAGCACTCTTTAACGCTGTGTCTACATCACACGACATCCCATTATTAGATCAGTTTCATACCAGCTGAGCCTCCGTCCTATGGAATCCTGGGATTTGCAGTTTTGTATGATATTTTAGCCTTCTCTCTCAGAGAGTTCTGGTGCCACAGCAAACTACTGCACATCCCAGGATTTCTATCAGATGGAGCCACGGCACTGTCAAGCTGCATTATTTCTACAGTGCAGACGCACCTGCACTGGAAACGTGGGCTGTATCTACACTGTGGAAATGAATGCAGTTTGACTCCTAGACTGCGAACGTCGTCCTTCAGGGGAAGTGTGACCCCATTCAGGACATGTAAATAAACTTCCTTCCCTGGGCCTGGGGAACCTATCACCAGTACTTCCGTTTTCTCTGGATCCAAACTGAGTTTGTTTTCCCTCATCCAGCCCTTTACCGACTCCAGGCAGGTGTTCAGAGGAGAGATCCCATCCTTGGTCACTGAATCAGTCGGGGGCACAGAGAAGCATATTTGGGTGTCATCAGCATACTGAAAACACTGTGCCCCGTGTCTCCGGATTATCTCTCCCAGCGGTTTCATGTAAATGTTTTTTTTAATAATCTTTATTGAATATTTACAGAATAAAAAGGGGGTACAATTCTCTATACTTTATATATTCCATATTCCACTCTCTTTCCTTTCTTCTACCTATTTTTTGAGTGGTACTTCTATTTTAGCTATGAGACCCACATTTCTCAAAAAATATATTTCCCTTCACCTTTATCTCACCTTCCTGCATTCCTCTGGCTTATACACTAAGAATGTACATCTATCCGTATCTCTCCAGCTTACAACACAGAATCGATACAGCCTTCCTCCTTTTCTATTCTTTTCTTATTTTGTCTTTTCCGTCTCATATAATTCTCTTACTCTTACCCATACTTGATTTTCCTCTTCCGATATTTCTTCTTTTAGTTTCATAGTCATTGTATCCATCTCAATTACTTCTAAGCATTTTTCCAACCAATTTTCAATTGTGGTTTCGTGTAAATGTTAAACAAAGTGGGGGACAAAATAGCTCCCTGAGGGACACCAAACGTGAGTTCCCTCTTAGAGGAGCAAGTGTCCCCCAACTGCACCATCTGGAATCTGCCCGAGAGGTAGGATCGGAACCACTGGAGCACGGTGCCCTCGATGCCCAACTCCCTCAGGCGTTCCAGAAGGATACCATGGCCAATTGTATCGAAAGCCGCTGAGATGTCCAAGAGCACCAACAAGGTCACACTTCCCCTGTCGATACCCAGACGGAGATCATCGACTAAAGCGACCGTGGCAGTCTCAATTCCATAACCCGCTCTGAACCAGTTTGAAATGGGTCCAGATAATTGGTTTCATCCAAGAAAGCTTGGAGTTGGAAGGCAACCGCTCTCTCGATCACCTTACCTAAAAATGGCAATAGTGAAACCGGCCTATAGTTGTTTCTTATCAGGGGAAGTTCTGGACACCTCTACTATTGTCTCTGATAAAGTGCCAGCGTTGAGATCAGCCCTTATCCGAGAGATTTTATCTGCGAAGAAGTTGTTAAAGTTGTCACTGCAGGCCTTAGTTGGTTCTAAGATAGGGTTCAGGGCGGGAGTGAGCTGAGTTAGCTCCCTAACCACCCTGAACAGCTTTGCTGGATGCGACTCTGCAGACGCAATACGTGCAGCATAGAAAGAATGTTTTCCTGCACCTATTGCCACTCCATAAGACTTCAAAAGAGCCTGATGGAGTGTCTTATCGGACAAACGGTGGTGTCTCCGCCAGCTGCTTTCTAGTCGTTGCGCAGCCCGCTTCATTTCCCTGAGATCTTCCGTGTACCAGGGTTTCTTATTAGAAGCGGGCTGGAAAGGACGCTTAGGAGCGATGCTGTATATAGCCCTGGAAAGCTCATTATCCCAGATGTCAGTCAGGGCATCAACAGAGTCGCCGTCAGATCCAACCATAAGCCCCTCTAAGGCTTTTTGGAACCATACACTCGATGAAGTCCATCTTCCGGACAGGGTTCCTGGTTAGGGTAAGAGTGTTTTTATGGACGAAGACAACAACTCCACCCCCACCCCCGCCCACATAACCTGGTGTGCTCCTTAACAACATACCCGGCTGGGAGAGCCTGTGCCCACACCGCAGTACTCTCGGCCCCCAGCCAGGTCTCAGTAATGCAAGCCAGGTCACAGTTCCTATCCTCCAGAAGGTTGTGAATAATGTGGATCTTATTATCGATTGACCTGGCATTGCACAGGAGCAGAGACAGCGTCTGCGGTACGATTGGACTGACCCTCGGTTCTATTGGGTTAGCAGGGTGGATGGAGAGCAGGATAGGTATTAAGTATTGATCCTGTCTTCCCTTATATTGTGATTCCACCCTCCTACCGCTATATCTCCCCTTGCCCCACACTACTTCAATTTGAGCTCCGTCAACACGATCAAAATTCACAATACACCCCACCTCCCCACCAATCCCATAACCAGTGTGTGACATAATTGATAGCTGGAGGAGAACCTGTATTAAGGACATTCCTCAAGCTATCGCAAACTTATCCAATCACATACACCAACCCACTTATCCCCACTTCGGTGCGCCTCAGGGCCAATAACACAAACCAAGTCCTGGGGCACAAAGCAAAAACAAATGCACATACGCCGAGTCCTGGGGTCGGAAACGGGGAGGGAGCCAGTGAACGCAGTTGTAGGGCAACATATGGATTATACCTCATTCGAGAAATCTGTGAAAAATATTTCGCTAGCTGCTGAAAGGGAGAGAAGAAATCACCTTTTGAAAGGGGGATTTGTGGAACGAATATTTTTTAAAAAAATTCTCATCAAGTTCTCAATGAACGAGAAGAAAAACATGGGTTTCTCCAATCACTACACAACAACAATAACAAACAAGGTGACACATAAATAAAATAATTATTTCGGTAGGCATGTGTGTAGAAACCACTATTTCTGAACTCTCCAGGTGCCTGTTCCCAGGAGAAGTAAACCTAAGCTTGCAGCTGAGCCGCACCATTCTAATACTTGGATGCCAGTCCCAGCCAGTTGAAGGCAAGCACGCCTGCAGAATGGGAAGTCAGCCCTGCTTTCTCTATGTGCTTTTTGAGTGCCAGAGTGGTTTGAGTGTTGGCCTATGACTCTGGAGACCAGGGTTCAGTTCCCCCCTTGGCCTTGGATTCAATGGGTGACCTTGGACAAGTCACACTCTCTCGGCCTCGGGGAAGGGCCATGGCAAACCTATTCTGAACAAATCTCATAGAAGCATAGAGCTGGAAGAGACCGCAAGGGCCAATATTACATCTAGTCCAACCCCCTGCCATGCAGGAAGACATGAACAAAGCACTCCCGACTGATGGCCATCCAACCTCTGGTTAACAAGGCTGTTAGAAAAAAGATTATTCACACTACCGATGATGCGGATCTTTTTAAAAAAACTCGGGGGTTATTCACACTGTGAAAATAATCCAGGAGGAATCTGAGTTGAATCTCCATTGTTCACTCGCATCCTGAACACACTAGATTAAGTTGGGCTGGGGCTACCAAAACCCCCACTTTATCCAGATAATCAATATTGGGTTTCCCTCTGAGGTTATTTTTTTTAAGGCTCCACATCATCATTAGTGTGAATAACTGATGCAAACGGACCTGAACAGACCTGGGATAAAACTCTGCATGACTGTTTGGTGGATTGTTTGAATTTACTACCCCTGTGAGTCATATGGATGGAGATCTTGTGGCACCGTTTGAGACTGACTGAAAGAAAGCAGTTGGCAGCATGAGCTTTCCCAGGCTTTCCTTTGGATGTATTTGGTGGAGCGGAAAACCAGGGATAGGCCTATACAGTGCCGCGTGGGGGAAAGCGAAGGCGTGCGTGCTCATGGCATGTGCACCGCACCACACCGTGAGCTCACGCCCCATTATTTTCAATGGGGCTTCAGCACACACACTTTTTCTCTTACTCAGGGGTCCGGAACAGATCCCCCACGTAAGGGAAGGCCCCCCTAATAATAATAATAATAATAATAATAATAATAATAGTAATAATAACAACAACTGGAACTCCATTTTAACAGGCCAGTCTGTTTCTGTAACAGAAAGGGTGGTAAACAAAGACGAAAATTAGTAAATAAACATGTCCTTTAAAAGTCTTCACTGATGTTAATATCCATCCATTTGTGTTTTTGGCGATGAATGACTGCGCTTATAAAAATTAAAAATTTGGTATATCAGCAGTAATAGTTCATTAGACCCATCAGTGCAGTTGTGGCAAATCGGATGTCTATATCAGGCCTGCACAACATATGGCCCCTAAGGGCCGGCCCTTTTTGGCCGTGCAGGAATCCATAGGATCTGAGAGCTGGAAGTTACTACTAAGGGTTATATAGGCCATCCCTCTTTGGCTGTGTAGGAATCCATAGGGTCCGAGAACTGGAAGTTACTACTAAGGGCCATATAGGGCCACCCTCTTCAGCTGTGCAGGTATACGTAGGATCCTAGACTTGGAAGTTACTACTAAGGGGCATATAGGCTGACCCTCTTAGGCCGTGCAGGAATACATAGGATCCTAGAGCTGAAAGTTACTACTAAGGGTGATATAGGCCAACCCTCTTCGGCCGTGCAGGAATACATAGCATCCTAGAGCTGAAAGTTACTACTAAGGGCCATATAGGCCGACTCTCTTCAGCCGTGCAGGAATACATAGGATCCTAGAGCTGAAAGTTACTACTAAGGATGATATAGGCCAACCCTCTTCGGCCGTGCAGGAATACATAGGATCCTAGAGCTGAAAGTTACTACTAAGGGCCATATAGGCTGACTCTCTTCGGCCGTGCAGGAATACATAGATTCCTAGAGCTGAAAGTTACTACTAAGGGCCATATAGGCTGACTCTCTTCGGCCGTGCAGGAATACATAGGATCCTAGAGCTGAAAGTTACTACTAAGGGTGATATAAGCCAACCCTCTTCGGCCATGCAGGAATACAGATAATTCAAGACAGTGGGAAGGGAAAGGATTAATTGGGATAATTGGGGAGTTTGCAATGGAAGGAAGCTGAGGATGCAGGGGAAAAGGGAAAGAGAAACTGGCACATTATTAAAAGCAGCTGAGAAATTGGGAGGTCAGACGGTCTGAAGAAAAAACACAGCAAAGTGCATGAACACACAAATCACTATTTAACATAACCATTTTTTATTATAAAATAACCATACTAGAACTGTCTTTCGCCAGCCTTTTTGGACTCTCTGCTGCTGGTTTTGCCTCTTTGGCCTGCTGCTGGGCTCATCAACAGGGGGCTGGTTCATCATCATCCTCCCATTCTCTGCTTCAGATGGCAGGCAGAAGGAAGGGGAAAAGGAGATTTCCCCCTGAGACTGGAGCTGCCTCCTGGACAGAGAGGAGGATGGCAGCAGCAGAAGGGCCATGCCAGTCTCAGGCACCAGCAGAGACCCATCATCATCCTCTGCCCCTGGCTCCCAGAGTCTAGTTCTGGATTATTGGGAGCCCTCCTCTTTCATGGGAAGGGAGGGAGGGAGAGGGGAAGGGGAAGAAGGGAAGGAAGGAGGGGAAGGGGAAGTAGGGAAGGAAGGAGGTATGGAGGAAGGAGTGAAGGAAGGAGGGGAAGGGGAAAGGAGGGAAGGAAGGAGGGGAAGGAAGCAAGGAAGGAAGGAAGGACAAAAGGAAGTGAGGGAGGGAAAGAAGGAGGGAGCAGAAAGAGAGGAAGTAGAAAAAAGAAAAGAAAGAAAGAGGGAAGGAGGTAGAAAGAAAGGGAAAGGAAGGGGGAGGAAAGAAGAGAGGAAGAAAGGGTGGGAGGAAACAAAGAAGGAAGGAAGGAAGGGAGTAGAACTTCTTTTTGGATGGTATGGATATCTATTTTATACTAAATTAAATTCTAAGAAGCAATTAAGAGTATTGGTTGAATATTAAACCGAAACGTAGCCCAGTCCTTCCGAAATGGGCATCCGTAAAGGAAGCGTTTTGTAACTGGGTCCAGCTAAGCCAAGAAAAATGGGTAAGGTATGAAGATCTGATTGATCAAAAAGGAAAAAGGCATACAAATAAAGTCACAGAGCAATTGATATCAGAAGGTCTTAGCTGTACCTGGTTTACTTATAGACAGATTAGGGAAAGGTTTATAATGGATGTTAAGACTTTAGCAATTGGCGAAGCGGATATGGAATAGGAAAAAAATGTTCAATAAGAAGATAATGATAGAATCAACATTTTTTATAAAATGTTATTAAAAATTGAATTAGAGAACGAACAAGTCAAAACCCAGATGGTGAAATGGGTGCAAAATTTGGGACCAAATATAGATTTTGATCAGTGGGAGAAAACAGGAGTGAAGAGATTAAAGTATACTTTAAGTGTTAATTACAAAGAAAATGATTGTAAGATATATTTACGTTGGTATAGCCCTTGAAAAAGGCAAAAATGTTGAAAAACACAAAGAAAATTTGTTGGAAATGTGAGGAAAAAACACGGTAGGCTATTTCATATGTTCTGGGAATGTGCTGAAACAAAAAAATACTGGATTGAAATGCATAAGTCAATACAAATTATATTAGAAGAAAAGATAGAAAAAGACCCCAAAATGTATTTACTTAATATTATCTCAGATGATAAATTAGAACAAAAATATGGGAAACTACTATTTCATATGATTTCAGCTGGCAGAATGGTTTACACTCAGAAATGGAAAATGAAGACAATACCTAATGTAAAGGACTGGTTGATAAAATTGTATGATGTTATAAAACCTGATGAATTAAGACATTTATTAAAGAAGAATTCGATGAATACGTCTGAAAAGCAATGGGAGCCTTTGATAAAAATTTAAAAAACAGAATGAGGAAAAGACTTTACTTTTGGACTGGAGTGATAAAAATATTTGTAAAATAGTTACTGTACTTTAAAGCAACCCCAAATAGATGGACTTTACAATCATGTATGCGATTGTAGATACTTCTTGAAAACGGAGTATGTTTACTTTTAGATTGTAAGTAATATGTTTCACTGTTAATAATGTCTGGAGACCTCATTTAATACTAGAAGGCAGGAGATCTCAAGTAAAAAGAAGGAAGAGTTGATATGGTTTAGACATACAATTAGATTTCTCTGTGGTTTGTTATGAAAGAAAATGTATGTGCGTTTTTAAATTTTATATAATTTCTTTTTAAAAATTTAATAACGAATATATTTTTAAAAAAGAAAGAAAGGAAGATGATGAAGGAGAAGAGGAAAGAGGAGGAAGGAAAACAAGAGGAGGAAGAAGAGGAAGGAGGAAGAAGGAGAGAAAAGAAGATAAAATAGAGGAAAGAGGAGGAAGGAGATGAAGGGAAGGGAAGAGGGAGAGGAAAGAGGAAAAGGAAAGAGGTGGAGGAAAGAGGGAGAGGAAAGAGGGAGAGGAAGGAGGGAGAGGAAGGAGGGAGAGGAAAGAGGGAGAGGAAAGAGGGAGAGGAAAGAGGAGGAAGGGGTGGAAGGAAGGAAGGAAAGAAGAGAGAACTATATCTCCCAGCAGCCCCTGCCCACCATGCCCTTCCATCCTGCCACTGCTGGTCAGTTGGCTGGGCTCTCCTAAGCGCCAGCCAACTGACCAGCAGTGGCAAGACGGAAGGACATAGTGGGCAGGAGCTGCTGGGAGATATAGTTCTCTCGTCCTTCCTTCCTTCCACCCCTTCCTCCTCTTCGTTACTTCCTTCTTTGGTTAAGCCGAGGTTTGAATCCAGCCAGCGCTCAAAGCACCCGGCTGGACTCTGAGATTTGGAGCCCCAGAGTTCAATCCAGACCCTAGTGCTCCCCTCGTCTTCCCCATTGGTGCAGAGCTGCATCCGGTCACTTGAACCCGACAACCTGCAGCTTGACCTGGATGGGAGAGTTTAAGCCTGGGTGGAACCGGTGGGATTGTCTTGCCCCAAATGGAGAAATGTCCACACCCAACGTCCGAGTGGCACAGCTTGGAAAGGCATGATGGCATCCTTCTCCTGCCATGCTCTCCTGCGGCTGCCTGCCCTCTGCTGCCTTCTGTGCCCTTGGTGGAGTTGGAGTAAGAGGGAAGACTTGCTTCTGGCTTGGCTGCTGGTCTTCCTGACGGCTGAAGGAGTAGCTTTTGAAGCTTACTGTTCCTGCCATGCCCTCCTCCTGCTGCCTGGCTTCCTCTGCCCTCTGTGTCCCAGTTAAAGTTGGGGGAAAAGGGAAGGCTTGCTTCTTGATTGGCTGCTGGTCTTCCTGAGGGATGGAGGAGTTTTGAAGCAACCCTCTCCTGCCATGCCCTCCTGCTGCTGCCTGGCCTCTGCTGCCTTCTGTGCCCTTGGTGGATTTGGGGGAAGAGGGAAGGCTTGCTTCTGGCTTGGCTGCTGGTCTTCCTGTAGGCTGCAGGAGTGGCTCTTAAAGCTTACGACTCCTGCCATGCCCTCCTGCTGCTGCCTGCCCTCTGCTGCATTCTTTGCCCATGGTGGAGTTGGGGGAAGAGGGAAGGCTGGCTTCTGGCTTGGCTGCTGGTCTTCCTGAACGCTGCAGGAGTGGCTTTTTAAGCTTACCATTCCTCCCATGCCCTCCTGCTTCTGCCTGGCCTCTGCTGCCTTCTGTGCCCCTGGTGGAGTTAGGGGAAGAGGGAATGCTTGCTTCTGGCTTGGCTGCTGGTCTTCCTGAGGGCTGGAGCACTGGCTTTTGAAGCTTAGCACTCCTGCCATGCCCTCCTGCTTCTGCCTGGCCTCTGATGCCTTCTGTGCCCCTGGTGGAATTAGGGAAAGAGGGAAGGCTTGCTTCTGGCTTGGCTGCTGGTCTTCCTGAGAGATGGAGGAATGCCTTTTGAAGCTTACCACTCCTGCATTGCCCTCCTGCTGCTGCCTAGCTTCTGCTGCCTTCTGTGCCCCTGGTGGAGTTGGGGGAAGAGGGAAGGCTTGCTTCTGGCTTGGCTGCTGGTCTTCCTGAGGGCTGGAGGACTGGCTTTTGAAGCTTAGCACTCCTGCCATGCCCTCCTGCTGCTGCCTGGCATCTGCTGCTTTCTTTGCCCTTGGTGGAGACAAGCGAAGAGGGAATGTTTGCTTTTGGCTTGGCTGTTGGTCTTCCTGAGGGCTAGAGGATTGGCTTTTGAAGCTTTCCACTCCTCCCAAGCCCTCCTGCTTCTGCCTGGCGTCTGCTGCCTTCTGTGCCCCTGATGGAGTTGGGGGAAGAGGGAAGGCTTGCTTTTGGCTTGGCTGCTGGTCTTACTGAGGGCTGGAGGAGTGGCTTTTGAAGCTTTCCTGTCCTCCCACTCTCTCCTGCTGCTGCCTGGCCTCTGCTGGCTTCTGTGCCCCTGATAGAGTTGGGGGAAGAGGGAAGGCTTGCTTCTGGCTTGGTTGCTGGTTGTCCTGAGGGCAGGAAGTGTGGCTTTTGAAGCTTAATACCCCTGCCATGCCCTCCTGCTGCTGCCTGGCCTCTGCTGCCTTGTGTGCCCCTGGTGGGGTTGGGGGAAGAGGGAAAGCTTGCTTCTGGCTTGGCTGCTGGTCGTCCTGAGGGCTGGAGGAGTGGCTTTTGAAGCTTAACACCCCTTCCATGCCCTCCTGCTACTGCCTGGCCTCTGCTGCCTTCTGTGTCACTGGTGCATTTGGGGGAAGAGGGAAGGCTTGCTTCCCGCTTGGCTGCTGATCTTCCTGGGGGCTGGAGGAGTGGCTTTTGAAGCTTAGCACTCCCCTCACGCCCTCCTGCTTCTTCCTGGCCTCTGTTGCCTTCTGCTCGTTCGTTGCTTAGCCACCCACATTCAGGAACACCAAAATCCACATCCACAAAAGGACCCGAGGGCCCCACGCCAGATCTGTAGACGGATAGATTCTTCTTCTACAGTGGGGTCTTCTTGACCTTTCAGGCTGAAGACCAACAACGAAACAGTCAGGAGAGGAAGCAGACTGGATCCAGCCATGTTGGGTTTTCGGAGCCCAAGTGCCCAAGTGGATGCATTCTGGAACCTTTTCAGCCATGTAGCTGACCTCCCATTGTGAGCTCATATGACCTCAGGGTTCTGCTGAGCTGTCATGGTTGACTCAAAGATATATGCCCTTGTTACTATGTAAAATTGGTGTCTCGCTGCACCTTTGAGCACCTGAAAGAGAGAATTTGGCAGGAGGAGCTTTTCTAAAGTCCAATTGCATGAGGCCACTATGACCACAATGTGGATATCTGGTCTTATAGTATAAGACCGTAACATCTGTTTTATTGTATTGATAAAATCAGTTCCCCCTCCTATTCCATGGATTCTCCAAAACAAACCAACTTATTTTTATTTTTATGTGTTCATGGTATTTCTAGCCTGCTTTTCTCCTGGGTCAGGCTATTGGTTAAGAGGGGCTGATCTGAGGCAGAGAACGTGGGAAACTCTCTTTCTCTGCATCCATCAGGGTCACAAGATGGGAGCCCCTTGCCATTTATCAGGATTTGCGGAATTAGCAAAAGCATCCTTCCTCCAGACATTAAAGCAGAGCACTCATTAACGCTGTCTCTACATCGCACGACATCCCATTATTAGATCAGTTTCATACCAGCTGAGCCTCCATCCTATGGAATCCTGGGATTTGCAGTTTTGTATGATATTTTAGCCTTCTCTCTCAGAGAAGCAAACAGCAAACTACTGCACATCCCAGGATTTCTATTGGATGGAGCCACAGCACTGTCAAGCTGCATTATTTCTACAGTGCGGACGCACCCAAAGTTAAACCTACATTGGAAACGTGGGCTGTATCTACACTGTGGAAATGAATGCAGTTTGACGCTGCTTCAAGGACCGTGGCTCAGCGCTACAGAAAGCCTGAGATGTGTAGTTTTTGTGAGATGGCTTTGGTGCCACAGCAAACTGGGCATCCCAGGATTTCCATAGGATGGAGCCGTGGCAGTTAAAGCGATGTCAGGCTGCATTGATTCTGCAGTGTGGAAGCAGCCTGGGCTTGAAATGGAATTGCTGCTGTGAGGGCATTTCCCATTGTCAGCTCAGTTCCCAAAGAGGGATTCTGGCCGGCCAGAGCCGCTGGAGCTCTTAAACGGCTGGTCTGATCTGGAAGCTGAAATGGATGAAGGCACTTCAGGTGTCAGGCAGAGGTTGTTCACCCCTCCCTTGCATTCAGCACATGGCCAGGGGCCTCTTTGTGCCTCTATTGTGGTTCCATCCAATTTTAGACCAAGTGCTTTGAAGTTGTTTCCAACTCATCAGGGGGCTTCCTTGGCATCTTTCTTTGGGGAGAGGGGAGGGTCTTTGCCATGGCTATTCTCTGAGACTGAGAGAGTGTGCCTTGCCTAGGGTCAGCCACTGGGTTTTCATGGCCAAGGCAAGATTTAAACCCTTGCCTCCCAACTTCCTAGTCCAACACCACATTGGCAGTCTGAATCCTCTGTCTCCTTCTGCTTTGCACAAATATCTCCTTTATTTTGGGAGAGATTTCTCCACTTGGGACAGATGGTTTGGACTTCCAGAATTCTTCACCATTTGTGATAATCTTTGCAAAGCAGCATTGCCAAGAGGTAGTTGGTGATCCTTCAAGTCCAATCGTGTGGCTGAGTCAAACCCTCACCCCCAAAGACTTACTGGCAGGCAAAGTTCAGAAATGTGAAGACCCCTTTGATTTCAATAGTAAAATCTCAGCGTTTAATTCTTGGAAGCTGACTGGTTGCTTAGGAATTTCATGTGAAAGGGACCTAGAAGTCTTAGTAGACCGTCAGTGTGATGCTTCAGCTAAGAAAGCCAATGCAATTCTTGGTTGCATCAACAGAAGTGTAGTATCTAGAGTGAGGCAAATGATACTACAGTGGGCCCTTATTATCCGCTGGGGTTTGGTTCCAGGATCCCCTGTGGATAACAAAATCCATGGATGCTCAAGCCCCACTGAATAAAATGGCATAGCAAAATTGTGTCTCTTATATAAAATGGAAAATCAAGGTTTGCTGTTTAAATCTGTGGATAAAAAATCCATGGATAAGGAGGGCCGACTGTATTCCAGTCTATTTTGCTTTGGTCAGGCTTGGAATAATCCTGTGTCCAGTTCTGGGCCCCACAATGCAAAAAGGATGTTGAGAAGCTGGAACGGTGTCCAAAGGACAGCGACTAAAACGGCGAAGGGGCTTGAAACCATGTAGCCCTATGAGGAAAGACTTAGGGAGCTGGGGATGTTTAGCCTGGAGAAGAGACAATTAAGAGGTGATATGACAGCCCTGTTTAAACATTTGAAGGGATGTCGTATTGAGGAGGGAGCAAGCTTGTTTTCTGCTGCTCCAGAGAACAGGATACAGAACAATGGATGCAAGTTACGGGAAAAGAGATTCTAGCTCAACATTAGGAGGCAGTTCCTGACAGTAAGAGATGTTTGACAGTGGAATATGCTGCTGCCTTGGAGAATGGTGTAGTCTCCTTCTTTGGAGGTCTTGAGACAGAGGCTGGATGGCCGTCTGTCTCAGGGAGGGCTTGGATAGTGTTTTCCTGCATGGCAGAATGGGGTTAGATTGGATGGGACATCATTTCAGTATGCCATTGTATTTAATGGGACTTGCGGATCCACAGATTTTGCTATCCATAGGGGATCCTGGAACCAAACCCCAGCAGGTAACAAGGACCCACCATAATAATAATAATAATAATAATAATAATAAATACCAACCCCATTGTATTTAATTGGACTTGGTAAAGATGACATCGAGCGTATTACCCGTGCAATGCGTTGGGCCCAAGACAAATTGGGACAGGCCGATAGCCATCATTGAAGCCATGAACTCCCGAACTGCACCTGTCAGATCTTGAGAGCCAGCCTCGAAAGGGATGTTGAGGTTCCCCAGAACAAGAAGTCTGGGGGACTCCAACACCAGTTCCGAGACCAGCTGTGTCAGCTCGGCTAGGGAGTCTGTTAGCGCACGGGGTGGACGGTAGACCAAGAGAATCCCCAGACAGTCCCTAGCCTTCAGGGTCAGGTAAATACACTCGAAGTCCATCTTCCGGACGGGGTTCCTGGTTAGGGTAAGAGTGTTTTTATGGACTAAGGCAACACCTCCCCCTCCCCGCCCACATAACCTGGTGTGCCCCTTAACAACATACCTGGCTGGGAGAGCCTGTGCCCACACTGCCGTACTCTCGGCCCCCAGCCAGGTCTCAGTCATGCAAGCCAGGTCACAGTTCCTATCCTCCAGAAGGTCGTGAATAATGTGGATCTTATTCTTGATTGACCTGGCATTGCACAGGAGCAGACACAGCGTCTGTGGTACGATTGGACTGACCTTCAGTTCTATTGGGTTAGCAGGGTGGATGGAGGGCAGGATAGGTATTAAGTATTGATCCTGTCTTCCCTTATATTGTGATTCCACCCTCCTACCGCTATATCTCCCCTTGCCCCACACTACTTATTTGTTATTTTATTTTAAAATTTATTTTATATTTTATTTTATTGTATTTTCCTTTCTCTGCATTTTTATTTTTATTTTTATTATACTATATTTTTATATTATTTTATATTTAATATTTTATTCTACTTTATTTTCATGTCATTTTCCATTTTTTATTTAATTTTTTTCTTTTCTTGTCATTTCCTTTCCTTTCCTTTTACTAAATAGCTAAATAAAAAAATTAAAATAAAAAATAAAGTAAGAAATAAAAATATTATAAAAAATAAAGTAAAATTGCAAAATAAAAATTATAGAATAAGAATAAAATAAAAAATATAATAAAATAATTAAATGGAATGGAATGAAATTAAAAAGATCTATACATAAAATAATTAAAATGAAAATCAAATCAAATAAAATATAAATTAAAAATAAAGTTAAAATCAAAAATAAATAATAATAAATTAAAATAATAATAAAAATTAAATACAAAATATAATTTTATATAATATAAAAAAGTAAAGTAAAATAACATAAAATAAAATTAAAAAAGAAGTGATATAAAGTAAAAAATGAAAATGACTACCATAAAAATGAAAAATAATAAAATAAAAATAAATATGAAATAAAAATTAAATAAAGATAAAATAATAAAATAAAAATATAAGAAAAAAACAAAAATAAATTAAATATAATAAGAAAATACGAACAAACTGAAAATAAAACACTGAAATCTCTCTGAAGGCAACCTAAGTATTTTTACAGTACCCTTGGCCCAATACCTAAAACATTTTAAGCTGTTGCTCTTGTTCTATGCCTTCAAATCCTTTCCAATGTTTAGTGACTCTATCATGGGTTTAACTGGACCAAATGTGTTCAAAGGGGGTTTGCCTTTGCCATCCTCCAGGCTCTGACTGGTATTCAATGGATGAGCAGGGATTTGAATCCTGGGGGTAGGGTTGCCATATCCCGCCGGGGGGCGGGACAATCCTGGTTTGGGCGGTGCCATCCCGGTCCCGGTCCAGTTTGGCCCCCAAACCGGGACGGCCCCGCCCATCGCGGCCACCTCAGCTGCCGCGGCGGCTCCAAGGCCTTGCTGAGGCCTGGGAGGGCTCTCTGCGGTTGGAACTCCAGCTGCGGAGATGCTCCCTCCTGGGCCCCAGTGAGGCCTTGGAGGTGGCTCCCCGGTCGGAGCTCCGGCCGCGGGGTCCTCCAAGGCCTCCGCAAGGCCAGGGAGGAAGAGGACGCCGCTTCTCACCGCGGCGATCGCCACGTTGAGGAGCAGCCTCCGCCTTCTTCCCGGCCTGGGAGCCAGGCCCAGGCTTGCTCCTAAGCCGGGGAGGAAGCGGAGACTGCTCCCATCGCGGCGATCGTCACGATGGGAGCCGGCCTCCCCCTCCTTCCCGGCCTGGGAGGAAGCCTGGGCCGGCGATCGCGGAGCCCTGGAAGGCCTCGCCAGGGCTTGGGAGACACTGTCTCCCAAGGCCCCGGCGAAGCCTTCAAGCGGCTCCGCAATCGCGGAGTCCTCCAAGGCCTTGCTGGGGCCTGCGAGATGCTGTCTCCCAGGCCCCAGCGAGGCACTGGACAATGTTTTAAAATGTAGGACCTTTTTTTTTAATTTCCTGGCCAGGATTTTTTTTTTAAAAAAGGTCCTACATTTTAAAACATTGTCCTACATTTGTTCCGGTTTGGAGGTCCTCGGGGATGGCAACCCTACCTGGGGGTGAAACAGACAACCTTGAAGTGGCGGCTTGAAGCCACCCCTGAGAAAACCAGATCGAGGCCGCAGCAAACGCACGCCATGGCCCCAATCCGCCTTTTTGCTGGTGCAAAAAGAAGGGGCAAATTTCCGCTCCTTTTTGTGCCAACAAAACCTGGCTTTTCCAACCCTGCCCCAGTTTTATGGTGCTCTTGTGGCATGCGGCGTCTAAACGCCACACCACTGGAGTGTCCAGAAGCCAGCTGACGTATGGGCAGCCATGCAGCATAAAGCTGGTTTCCAGGAATCTTGGGGGCGTGCGTTGTGCGTATGCCATGTCCCCAAGCTGGATGGAAGCTGGCTTTTCATGCTGGTCTGCACCGGCCCTACTTTAAGTCCCGTTGATTGCAGTGGGTGTATTGTCAGTATTACCAGTACTCGAAATGAATTTATATAATAATTTACAGGGAACTAAAATAACTGAAAATTATTGTTTTTAGATCTTCCTTCTGTTCCTTTTATAATATCTAAAGCAGTACCAAAAGAACATTATGGAATGACTATGAGGAGAATCTCGTTCAGATAGTTTGCTGCACTAACATTTCGTAAAAATGATTGCAGTTTCCCCCACTTTTTAACTGATAAGGGTAGTACAATTCTACTTTTGATATGTTAGGGTGTACCATAACTTGAGCCAGTTCATCCTTGGTTGTTTTCTTTAGTGCAAATTGTTTGCTTCTGTATTGTCCACTAGACGGCAGTAATGTTATTTCCTCAGGGTGCAATGCCTATTTTCAGTCCAGAATACCTTCACTGCAAAACCCCACGACTAGCAAAGGAGGCGGTGTAGTCATCATGGACAAACCTGACTACATACAGAAGATTAAGAGGCAATTGCCCAATACTACATTTTGCAGAATCCTGCCTAAGGACCCCACAGATGTATACTGGAAAGCGTTACACAGAATAGAGTACTCAGGGAAATTTCCATGGAGCTGCAGAACCCAACCTGAATCGACACAGATGAGGAGCCTGGACCAGGCACGTTGTTCTACCTGTTGCCCAAAATACACAAACAGGCTAACGTTAGACGGCCCATCCTCTCTAGCATTGAAACACTCACAGTTGGTGCCTCTGGATATATGGACAATATGATATCATTCATATACACATATATATAGACAACAATACTCCTGGCTATGTGAAGGGCACTAACAACTTGCTGCAGAAATTACAGTTGATTCACATCTTCTCAGGAGGCAAGTGGAATAGCCAGTATGGATGTGGAATTCCTATATACCAATATCCCACACAAGGATGGACCACAAGCTTAGGAACATCATTCTTGGTGGGATCGTAGGTTTTACAAGCCACACGCTGCAAGAGTGCCATAAAACCACGGTGGGATGGGGAAAGCCGGCAAAAAGCAGCATTTTGCTGCTTCTTTTGGGCTGGCAAAAAGGTCGCAGTGTGCGACCCCAATCTGGATTTCTCAGGGGCAGCCTCTAGCCACCCCTCAAGGCAGTCTGTTTTGCCCCAAGATTATTTTTAGTTTATTGTTTATTGTTTTGATTTGATTTTTTATTTTACTTTATTCTATGTTCCTTTTTCATTTCATTTCATTTTTATTTAATTTTTCTTTTTTCCTTTTTGTTTTATTTTTAACTTACAGAAGAAATGGGACAAGAATGGGATAAGCACATGGAGGTGTGATAATTTCCCACCCCCAATCGTGTGGGTAACATGATTTAATGACAATTTAATGATGGGAGGAGTATAAATAATAATAATAATAATAATAATAATAATAAATAGGACCTGTCATTTGGTATTAATGGGAATTTTCATTAATACCAAATGATGCATCCGTTACTGTTAAAAGACAGGACAAGAATGGGATAAGAGCACAAGGGTGTGATAATCTTCTGCCTGATCACGCAATTATTAATATGATTTAATGACGGGAGGAGGATGCTTGCCTCTCGTGTGATAAAGTCCAGTGTGTATTCAACACATTGTGCAGTTTAACCCTCAGTTATGCTTGCCTCCTCGGTGTAATAATTTCCACTGTGCATTTTCACACTCTTACAGTCTTAAGTGTGTGCAGCCTTGATCTGGATCAGAACCAATTTGAGTGAGAAAGATTTAAGCCTCCCACCGAGTTGGTTTTAATTTAACTTCCCTCCATGTGGAGGTTAAAAAGAGGGGGATCCTCCATTTGGATCAATACAGTCCATACCATTTAACCTCCTCTGTGTGTGTGTGTGTGTGTGAATTTGAAACAAAGGTAGAGGGCTGGAGTGCAGTGCAGCAACTCATGATGAGTATGATTGAACACAGATGAGATTATATCATTATGCCTCCAGCAATGGTGGTGGTGCTGGCAGGAATGCATTTGTATTTTGTTGCACGTTTGCATACTCAAGTAGCTATCCCGCAAGGGCTATTACAGTCTGACCACATTGCGTGGTTAATGGAGCCCATGGAGGTCTCCTGAGATGTATTGTCAAGTGAAATTTAGAGTACTCACATTTGCCATGAACTTTGTTTATCTTGGATATAACCCATGTCGAGGTGTCAAGGGCACAATTTAGCTCAGTTTTATGGGAGACTTTTCAGCTGGTGCAAAGCCAAGGATGTGGACAAAATATTTGAAGGAGTGTGGCCAACCCAAAGTATCCTTAAAACTTGTTCATCCTGGCTATCTACTGAGAGGCTTGGGGCAAAATGCATGATTGGCCCTCCTCACTAAATCTTCTTACCAGCCAAATGTTCTCACTTTCATGAAACATGTTCATAAGTGACTTAGGGTTAATTTACACTGATAAAACTGGAAAATTAATGAACCAGTTTGACTCCTCCTGTCTTGAGCGTCCAGCAGACAGCCAAGATGGTACTGTCTCATTGAGCCATTGGTCCTTAAAACCAGGGGGCTTTTCCAGTTGTTTTAAGTGTTTGTGCATTTTAAAAGCTGCTTTTACATCTATTTGTTAAAAATGTGTATATTTTATTTGCTTTAATTTGCTGTATGTCATCTTGCAAATCTTGGAGGGCTGAGAGATGATGAACAACTATTTAAATGAAATACAATACAATAATAAATAAATAAGTTAGTAGTGTTAAGCACAGTGGAATATATTGAATGCATGAAGACATATTGATGGTGGTTGTTAATCATCTGTTTATTTGTCTGCAACACAATGAATGTGTTTTGTGGACTTCTCTGTCAGCAAATGTTTCAATTATACTATCTGGTTTTCTTGCAGCTTTTGATCCAGTTGCCAAGATGCTTCAGGTTGTGAAGTGCACATAATACAGTTGGCTTGAGGCTGTTTGTAACATAAGGAAGAGTGTTGAATAACCTCTCTGCAGCTCTTACAGTTATTTGAGGAACAAAAATAAAAATATGAAGAACTACATAAACATTTGAGGGGAAAGCTTGACATTTGAAGTTAGAGAATCTGAAGGTGCATTATTCTACATGGTAGAAATAATGCAATTTGAAACCATTTCCAGCACTGGAGCTCCATCCTATAGAATCCTGGGATTTGTAGTTTTACGAAGTCTTTAGTCTTCTCTACCAAAGAGTGCTTGTGCCCCACAAATCATAGGATTCTTTAGGATGGAGCTATGGCAATATTTAAGAGCACAAATGGTTCCAAAGTAATGTTAGCCAAAGGATTGCTTTCAGATTATTTCATTTCTTCATGCAAAGTTGTTGTTAAAGAGAGGTAGTTGTCAATGAATGATTTACACATTTCTTCAATCTGATTTTTAGTCATTTTAATGTATTTCCACAGAAAAAGCAAATATCTCATCTAAAAGTTTCAGAGCAAAATAAAATGTTTAGGGTTAGAAATTATCAGTGGTTGTCGTCGTCATCATGATCATGATCATCATCTCCCAGTTAAGAGGTGATATTATAGCCCTGTTTAAGTATTTGAGGATGGAGCAAGCTTATTTTCTCCTGCTCCAGAAAATAGGACACAGCACAATGGATGGAAGCTACAAGGAAAAGAGTTTCCACCTCAATATTAGGAGGAACTTCCTGACAAAATCTGTCCAAATTCTCTTTGGCCTCCTGCGGAAAAGGAAGGAGGCGAAACTCCATCCAGGGACAGGCTTAGTACAGTCTGCATCTCAGGGGGAGTCATTTTTCTCTTGCTCTGTGTGTGTAGTTGTGTGCCTTTGTGGCCTCCCTTTTCCTGGAAGGCCCTCCATTTTGCAGTGCCTTGTCCTCCTTTGTGGTGAGGCTATCTGGTCCCTCTGAGGGGGAAAGAGGATGCTATTCCAATGTGGAAAGAGAGAGAGCTGAGGGCTGTAGCCTGAGAAGAAAGGCGAAAGGAGGGGGCTGGGGAGAAGGGATTGAAAAGGCAGGAGGTCAAGGAGAGCTCTGGGGGTCAGGGAGGGCAAGAGAAAGAAGAGAGGGAGGAGGAAAAAAGAGGGCAGGAGGAAAAGAGAGGGAAGGGGGGGGGAGAGAAAAGGAGGGGGCCCCATCCTTATCCTTCCCTTTAGAGCACACTGCTAGCAAGAGACAGAGGCCAGGGCTTGGCCAATTTGTCATCTTTCCCAGCAACAAAGGGAGCCTCCAGCTAAGGCCTCTTGCTCTCCCTTTCTCTCCACCTCTACTTCTTTCGCTTCCTGAGGACAAGAAAGGGGGGGAAACCCTACAAAAGCCCCCAGAGTCACCCAAAGGTAGGACCCACACTCCCAAAACTCAGGCAGGAGGGAATTTTCCAACAGAGAAGGAAGGCAAGCAAGGAAAGGAAAGCCAGGACTCCATCCCTCCACAGGGCAGAAATGCTCCACTTTGACACTGGCTCAAGCCTCTGGCATCCTGGGAGGGGAGGTTCTTGTGGCACCATCATCATCATCATCATCATCATCATCATCATCATCATCATCATCATCATCATCATCATCATCATCACTATTTCAGAGGGTTTCTGTCCTGTGGAGGCAGCCAAAAAAGGCACGCAAAAGGGAGGAAAGGAGGGACATTTAAAGTCAGAAATGGGTTTCAAGGAAGGTTGGCATTGAGCTCCCAATGGTTTCCAACCAAGGGCTTTGGGGACAGAGATGCATAGAGCAACTTTGACCTTTTGTGCCATACGGGAGCCAAATCATGCTCAGCAACCTTATATTTATAATATTGTGTGTATAATATTGTATCCTCTGCGACCAGGAAGGGAGCGGGGTGGAGAGGGAAGGGGACTAAAAGAAGAACCGAGTGAAGTTTTCTTTGGCTGTGGTGGTGAAGACATGACCTGTCCTCCATTTCAGCCTTCTGTCCAGGAGGGAGCCCAAAAGGCCCTTCATTTTGACTATGAAGCATGCATGGCTATTTTTAGGAAGGCTTTCAACTTTTATTTGGTGATGCTCTCCATTTTTCTTGAATGATCTCCATTTCAAGCACGGCTAAGAAGCATGAACTCACATTTGTCGGAGTGTTTCTAGCTTCCTACATTTCCCCTGAATGTCTTACATTTTGTGGTGCCTTGCCCTCTTTTGAGGTTATGACACATTGTGCTTGGTAACTTCATGCTATAGTAGAAGAGGGTGGCTTGTCACTCGTCTTCTCCTTTGCCTGAGAAGTGTGTGTTTTAAAAACAGCTCCCTGTTAGACTACTAGGACTCTGGGGGACCAGGGTTCGATTCCCAGCTCGGCCATGAAACCCACTGGGTGGCCTTGGGCAAGTCACACTCTCTCAGCCTCCTCAGGGGAAGGCGATGGCAAACCTAGAGATGTGAAGGCCCGTGGAAAAATTAGGAGTGGAAAACAATTTTTGTCCGTGTTTTTCCTGAATCATGCTAAAATAAAATATTCCATAATTGGTGGTGAAAGGGGGGCCTAGGGGCTCAGGGGCAGAATTGAAGAGCCAAAGCATTTTTGTCTGTAGCTTGGTGGTCCCTGCAGGGAAAGGGAATGGTGGCCCCCCTTTGGGTGGGTGGGTCAGTGGGGGTCCAATGGCTGTCCCTGTGCCTGTGGAACTGGGGTCAGCTTGGCTGTCCCATTACTTCACAATCCTTCCTTTCCAGTCATCTGTGAACCTTCTCACGAGAGCAGAGAAGGTACTTAATTCATGACAAGTTTGTTGGTGTTGTCATTGTGGCTTTCTTATACAGCATTTCCTAACCTTTTGTGTGTGTGTGTGTGTGTTTTCACACCCCTTTTGGACTTTAAGGCCATCTTGCTCTATTTCTCAGAAGCCTTGAAGTCACACAGAGCAAGGATTAGTTTTATCTTAAAAGCAACCCAAACCTTCTTCTTTTTTTACCTGTCACTTGCTAAGAGTTAATAGATGGTTTTCAACTTTAGTTATCATCATCACTGTTATTATTATTCAAAGACAGAGCCATTTGAGTCTGGAAAATCAGTCTTGCAGGACCTTTGTGACTCAATGAAAGAGAGAAGTTGGTAGCACAAGGTTTCGTAGACTTGAGCCTGCTTCCTCAGATGCAAAGATCCCTTTGCATTGTTGTTGTTATTATTATTAATTTGCTGCTTTTGTGTGCCTTCAAATCATCTTCTGACTTATGGCAACCCTAAGGCATTTCATCATGAGGTTTTATTGGCAAATTTCTTTGGGGGGTGAGGTGCCATTGCCATCCTCTGAGGCTGAGAGAGTGTGACTTGATCAGGGTCACCAGTGGGTTTCATGGCTGAGCCGGGGATTCAGTCAGGTTCTCCAGAGTTATGGTTCAGCGCTCAAATCACTACACCAACTGGCTCTCATTATATTACATTATATATCTTCGGTTGTTACTTTAGTTTTGCATCCATTATATGTGATATCAAAGACCAAATCCAATTTTATTCTCATATTGCCAATTCTTAAACTTACTTTAGGTTATCATTATTTCCGTGCTCAAACTGAGTAAAAAGCAGCCCAGGGACGGATTGTGCATATTCTTTGCACAGCTTCTTGTTTCTTTAAGGCTATTAATTTATTTGCTGACATATTAATCCTAGATTTATATTGCTCAGTAATACCTGTGGTATGCTTGAACTGCTGATATAATTTCATATTTGGACTTTCTATAGCATTTGCCATTCTGCAGATCTCAGATCTTCCTTTCGCTTACAACAGTTCTTCGGACTGCCGATGTATGCTTATTTGGTTCTTCAGTTATTTCTCCTTGTTATTAATACAATTCTCATCTGTTTACTGTTTTGTGCTTCCCATTTGTGTGTATCTTGGCCCTTGTGTTACCATTCCAGGTCCCTCTTCTCTGTTTTATGGCTTTTAAAAAAAATATGCCTTTAACAAAAATCCCTTTGAAAAGGAAAACAACGGAAGAGCCTTGTGGCACCATAAAAACACATTTATGGTAGCAGGAGTTTTATTGGGAAAGAGCTTGTTTCTTCCTATGCGTGGGTCTTTAAGATGTTACCATTGAGGGAGCTCCCATCCTCCAAGAGTGAAAATATCAAACACTTCCCAGCAGACAGCCTTGGCAATATGAACCAAAGTAATGAGGCAATAAAGTTGTAGATCTACATCAGAGGAAGGGGTTAAAGAGCTGGCTTTGTTGTCTGGGAGAGTGACAGCCAGCAGCCCAGTGCACAGTTATGTGTGCTTAATCCAGGGGGCTTAAGTGTGCATAACTGTGCAATGGATTGTAGCCATTGTCTTCAAGAAACAGTAAATCTTCGTCAGGCCAAAGCTTTGCTCTGTAGGCTTCTAAGCCACAGAGCAGTTATCAAATGCATGTCCCTTTTCCTTTTGACCTGGAAGAGCATGTTTTCCAACACAGGCCCTGGGCTGGTCTGCATTATTTACACAGGGTGGTGTTTTGGTAATTGCTTTAAAAAGTAATGTCACCTAATACAGTATAAGAAATATAGAAAAGGGTTAGTGGTTGTAGCATGAACAGAGCTTAGAAAGGTTACTTTATTGAATTATAGTCCAAAAACCCTGAAGTTTTGGGAGGTTTGTAGTCTAAGGAAGTAATTTTACAATATCTTACGATATTTGATTTGCTAGTTTATCTCATTACGTGAAAATACCTAACTGTCAATTCACTCAAATTTGATGAAGTTCTGACAAAACTGATGAAAAGCAATGAATGCAAGCAGTTTAAAACTGACTGGAGGCAGCATTAGTGTCATAGTTCTAAGATTTGGAAATGTAAAGAATAAACCCACAGATCTTAAAACTGTTTTAAATGATCCCTCAGTCACCAGTTTGAAAGTATAGAATGAATTAAAGTTTAGGCATGGGATACAGAAAGATACATCTCAATGTTCACTTGGGCATGCACAGCCTTCCTGTAAGTTTGTGTGTTTGTGTGTATAATGTATGAGTGTGTGTGCACATGTGCATTCCTGCCTATTGACTTCTGGCAATCCTATACATTTTCTAAGGAATACTTATTTTACCATTGCCTTCTGCTGAAATATAGCTTATGGCACTTACAGTATTTTATATCCATAGCCTGCAGAAGTGTTAGGGCACTAAGTGTTATTGTTAAATAACAGTATAATTTTCATTACTGTATCCCGTGGGCAAATACTCAAAGCAATATGTCCCTCCTCACTACTGGCCAGAAGACATACAGTGCCATAGTGGGTAAGTAGCGGGTGTGGAAGGATGGTCCATGCCAAGGAATACAGTAAAAGTCTGACTTTTGGTCAATTGGTTTGCATCTGACATATAGGCAGGTAAGCAAAAAGAGCCCCAGGTAAGCCAGAGAGCTGAGCCGATTGATTCAATGGATCAATGAGAGAAATGAATAACAGCAGCATTTCTGTCTGGTGATGGTGAATGAAGTGCCCATTCCTGCGGCATCTGGTGCCTTCAACCTCAGTGAGGCATTAAATCCACTCCAGATTTTAGTCAAGAATTAAATGATCTATCTAAAGACACTTAACCTAGTTTGGGGACAAGGTTCAGCTTTGCTCATTTAAAGGTCTGACTAAAACCAGGGTTCGCTGCCCTGCTGACTTGGAACCCTGTAGCTGCCTCTCACTAATCCTGCAGAGATAGTTCGGTGAAAGCCCATTAGCTCTGGGTTAGGGGCCTGTGCTTTGCATTCATAAAGACCGGGGAATGTCCACATTTCAGAAAGGACGACTGGGGAACATCATCACCTGAGTACATCTGAGAGCTGTTAGGGTAGACAATATTGCAAGCTCATACCCTGACAATCATCCCAGGGTATTCAGAGGGATGACTTAAATTTCCAACTGAAAGGCTCTCTTGACTAGGTTTGACAGCCTTTTTTGTGACTTATATAATCACTTCTTGATTTGAGACACAGCTAAGCTTTTCCCCCAAGCTGCCAGAGATAGGACAGAGTTTGGATATAGAGCATAACATGTAATAGTGTAAACTCAGTCTAACCCATTACACTTTTCTGTGATGAGAGTGTAACCAATGTGGGCTTTTTTTTTTGCAAAGTAATGTTAACCCACTAATGTTATTTATCCCCCCTTTTAGTGCAATGAGTAACATTTACGGTACTCATTAGAGCTAAAAAGGATTGTGTGAGAGAAGACATTATGATGGATTTATAGACATTTTCCTATTTTTTAAAGTTTATTTTTGAAAAATAATAGCAAAATAACAGAAATGTAAGGTATTACAGTACTAGAAAAACAGCAATTACAAAGTAATAATCTGTTATCTTTTTACTGTTTAAAATATTGGCTAACACTAATGTATTGCTTTGTCAAAACAATTCCCAAATATTTCCATGCCTCTGGACAGGAAATGCATAGTCCTCCAGATGTTGTTAGGCTGCAACTCCCATCAGCCTTATCCAGCATACTCAATGATGAGAGCTCATGAGAGCTGCAACCCATCATCAACCGGAGGGCCTCATATTTCCCATGTCTGCTTTGTTCCCTTCAAGCATTACTCAGCCCCATTCTGTACCTCTTAGTTTCTGGGCTGTGGTCAAAGGATCTGTGTCTCAGGAAACCAACAATCCTCCAAACCAATGCTCTCACTCAGTATAAGGCTAGGACATGAGAGCAGTCTCAAAGCCATTGGCACAGCTGCTGCTGCTGCTGTTACCATCCTAACACCTAATTCTGTTCACATTTGCCTCCTTTTCCTCCTGACCTTTTCCTGCTCTGCCTTGAGTCAGCCAGCAAACTGATTCCTTAGGATAATTATAAAAGAACTGCACAGTAGTATTGCCCTGTGAATAAAAAGGAAAGCATGAAATAATGCTCTGTGGCAGAATTTGGGGATCTGTCATTTTAAGTATACATATGTTGGTTATAACATTCAGGTACATGCTCTAATAAAAATGCTGGCGGTCATATGCATTCAGTTAGGACACGCTGGGAGGGCTTGCTTTAAAAGAATTCTTCTGAATGTTTGAGTCTTGAGTTCCAATCTTTAGTAGTTGAACGGAGGGTGAAATTAATGAGGTGAGAGGGAATGGAAATGTTAAAAGTATAAATAAACATAAAGTATAAACATTCATTATCACTTGTACTGGTTATTAACAAAAAAATGATGTTAGCATAGACATCTTAACATAGAGAATCATAGAATCATAGAATCGTACAGTTGGAAGAAACCACAAGGGCCATCCAGTCCAACCCCATTCTGCCATGCAGGAAATCTCAATCAAAGCATCCCCAACAGATGGTCATCCAGCCTCTGTTTAAAGACCTCAAAGGAAGGAGACTCCACTACACTCCGAGGGAGTGGGTTCCACTGTTGAACAGCCCTTACTGTCAGGAAGTTCCTCCTAATGTTGAGGTGGAATCTCTTTTCCTGGAGCTTGCATCCATTGTTCCGGGTCCTGTTCGGAAGATATGAATGGCGGTGAAAGGAAAGCAGGGTAAAGACATTTAACTGGATTATTTTCTTGTTATAATAACCTATATCTGAAGGAAATCACACCTTGCTTCCCCCCCCCCCCTTTTGCAGGGATTGTTCTTTGTCCTAATTTCCCCCTGCCTTTTGCCCTGTGAATGAGATGGCAGTCACCTTCATAGGTTTTCAGCATTATTTTCATGGATATAATATGGCCCAATAAGCCACAAGCTCTCAGCCTCAGGGGAAGGCAATGGCAAACCTCCTCTGAACAAATCTTGCTAAGAAAGTCCCATGGTAGGGTTGCCTTAGGGTCACCATAAGTCAGAAATGACTTGAAGAGCAGAGCAATGCTCTGCAAAGGCAGCCTCCTCCTCTTCCATGCTCTCTCCCTACTTTTGCAGTGGTGCCCTGGCTGGTGATAGGTGTATGTGTGAGGTGAACAATGAGTAACTGCCCCAAATAGTGTTCAGCCCCCCTGTGAGCTGTCACCCAGTGCAGTTTGAACCCCTGTAGTGATACCCCTATCCTGAGAGAAACTAAGCCCAGTACATATGGACCAAAAGTGGCATGCCGCCGCCAGTACTAGCATTTGGGAGTGCACAGTAATCACACGCTCCCGAACTCTAGCATGTAATGGCGGCAGCATCATGGCGGCATCCTGTCCACACAGGCACCGCCATGATGACGTAAGTGAAATGCAGCATACAGAAGTCACTGCACATTGCTTACATCACCGGTGTGCCAATGGTGCATTCGTGACGTGCACTCGGTGCCTTAGAAAGAACCTGTTTTTTCTGGTTCTTTTTACTGCAGAGGGATGCCGCACGATATGGCTGCTGCGGTGTATGTACCGCCTAAGTTTCAAGTCATGGCTGAAAAGTGATGTTTAGATCTGCCAGGGCAAGAGGGAGAATTAATTAGTACAGTAACACAAGAAGCCAGTCTTTATAATTAAAAGCAGCTAGCAAGCGGTTCCAGAAGATAGAGTGAAGTGGGGTTCATGAACTCAGACCTGGAAAGCAGAGGGAGGGCATGGAAGGGGTGCAAGCAGGGTGATACATTGTTTTGATGCCCGAGCAACCCATGTCATGAGATGGAGAGCTGTGGCTCACAGCCTGAAAAACATAGGGCAGGTAAGTTAATGGTGATAACACTGGGCGCATCCAGGCTGATTAAAAAGACCAGAAAGTCCCAGATCTTGTTCCTGTTCGTTCTGGTTTTATTTTGAAGATCTCTGCACATTCTGCTTATCTGTCAGCTCCTGGCACAATCAGAGATTTTTTTTATACCAGCACCCAGGTTGGTTTATTTCAACTCAGCCTAACATCAGAAAGAACGAGAAGAACATCTTGGACTTTTCAGTCAGTCTGGACGTATCCAATGACAATGATAATGCTATAATTCATTTTCCACAGAGAAGTACAGCAGTTGTTCTTAGCCCACCCTGGACAAGGAGTCCCACAGACATTGCAAACTGTAGGATTTGGACCATACAGTAATGTCTGCCAAGCAGAGCAGCTACAAAAAAGCAAGGGTGGGAGGGGGCAACAAATCAATAATGAGTCAGAGCTTTAAAAAGTTACTTTTTGGGATCACAGGTTACAGAATCCCTCTGCTACCACGTCTTTTAGGGGACTTTGGAAGTTGTAGTTATAAAGTAATTCTCCAGCATCTAGAATTAACACCAAGCAAACAGAAACAGATTTTAAAAACAAAATTAAAATGTGTGTACTATTTCACCATGATTCTACCTCTTCAACGCTTTCATGGGGACTTTCTAAAAGCAAAACAAACAAACAGACAAACACAAAGTTAATTTTAAAATCACATGGCAAATAATTTATTAAAATCCATTTTTAATAGCAAGCCCCTATAAAACAGGGAGCTTTTTGTGCAAGGCCTCTTTTAAACCTTGGTATAATCTGTAGTTTGATTTTAAAAACTGCTTTGCCTTTTTTTTTTATTCCACGTACTCTGGTAAAAATTCAAAACTTTTTTAAGGGGGTGAATCTAAACCTCTGTACTTCTAACACTATTTGTCAAACTCTGACTTGAAATATAAAACTATGTAGAATATCAAATATATTGAAGTTTTACTCCTTAGAGTCCCTGGAGGTGCAAAAGGTGAACTTTTAGATGTCTGTACTAATCCTCCATCACAGTTCAAGCTTTTTATAACTTAAGGTCATCGTAAATCTCAGATGTTACCACATGGGGGTGCTTTGATGAAATTATCACCATGTAAGTATGAATACCAGGTGTTTTAGGCTATATTTCAGAGGAAGGAGCTGGCAAAACCTCTGAGTATTATTTGCCTAAGAAAACTCTATGAGTCACCATAAATCAACAGGCAACTTGAACACACACACACACACACACGTATGTTAGGGAATTGCCATTTTGTGGCTTTCCCGTGTCAAAACCTGATATGAGAAATGGCATATGCCTTTGGTGTCTGACAATATTTTATTGAAATGAAGAATATAACAGACAAAAAACCCTCTGTGAATATACAGTAAATGCAAAACTCAGTAATTTCTGTTGTGTGGCAAACTCTGTGATTCCAGTTAGATAACTTTTGTCTTACTCTTATCAGTCACTGTGCAGCAATTACCTATTAACCTCCTTAATGTTTTTTTTTTAAATGGGGATTGTTGCGAAAATGTGGGACACTTACAAGCTGCAGTATCATATCAGAGACGTGCACCTTGGTGAAAGTGACATGCTTCTTGTTTATAGCTATTCCATCCTAGCCAAAGCTCATGGCAGCATACATAGGCTTATCACTTTTGATCATATGCTAATCACCAGAGATGTGTTAGGCAGAACAGTAGCATATTCTCCAACTGTCCCCATTTGGCAAGGACATTGCAGATTAATCCTCTGTCTTCCCACTTTTTCAACTGCTTTAAAAACGTCCCAGTTTCTCTCTCCTCCCCCCACTTCTCTCCTTTGTCTTCAGCTTATTTTAGTTGTTGCGAACTGAGCTCCAAAGTGCAAAAGTAATTTGAACTCAGCTGAGTAAGCAGGAGGGAGAAAAGGAGTGGAGTCTTTCCCTTTTCAGTAAGCTCAGGCAAAAGCCAACTGCTGCAGTCCCTTCTAGCTTTTGGGGTTATTGACCACACTCCAGTGTTGTTTGGGGTCATGTATCCTGGTTTTCACCTGAAAAATGTTGGCGGGTATGCAATACTGACATCTGGGACTTGGGAGCTCAAGCTTCCAGTCCTCACTGTGTCATGAAACTGGCTGAGTGACCTGGCTCCCTCACTCATTATCTTAGCCTGAGATGGCTCACAAAGTTCTGAGGATAAAATGGAGAGGGAGAGAAACTTGTGTGCTGCCTTAACCTCCTTGGAGGTTGGATGGACATAGCTGTCACTCATAAATAAAAGTAATCTAGGGTCAACAGGTGAACAGAGAGAGGGTGTGAACTCTGGTCTCCCTGCTCCTAGTTCAATGCACTGTCCTCTCCTCTATAGCACTTTGGCTTCAAAATCAAGGTTAAGTTGACCTTCCTCTCCTTTTGTCTCCCTGAGACATACTTGGCTGCTGTTAAGATAGAGCCTTGAAGCACACAGGCCACCGTGCTTCCTTACCAAATTCCTCTCTTCAGATTGTTCTGCTTTGTCTTAACTGCAGTCTTCATAGCTAGGAGCAGTTTATTATTGTGGGTGGGAAACCATAACTTGGTTGCTGGGCCAGAGTTCCTTGCACCCCACCCATGGCTTGACACATAGCCTGCCCTCTGCTACTGCTCTGACAGTTCTTCATACTAGGATCATATAAGCACAAATTCAATAAAGTATAGGTTTGGTTTCCACTGCTGGATAATAGTTGATGCAAATGAGTCATGCATAACAAAATTTTAAGAAACCAAGACATGTACATCATTGGACTAATGTGAGAGATGGGGCTCTAGCCCAGAAGAAAAGCAAAATAAATGAACATGTCATTTTAAAAAAAGAAATCCTGCATAAATTAGAAACTCTAAGGGAAGGAGGCAGGTTTTCCAATAACTACTTCTTACGTAGAGAAAATAGATTCTCTCCCTTGAGGAATGAAAAAATCAAGGAAAGAATTATTTTGAGTCCAGCTGGTACATTAATAGAGAGCCGGGTTATGGGAAAAGCAAGGCAATCCTTTCCTGAGTAACTTAAGTTTGGAAAGCATTTTTGACATGGCTGACATGTCTTCAAACGAGATCTTTGTGCCAAAGAGCAGAGGTCATCTTATAGAAGAACCCTTTGGGATATCAAAAGGTAGAGAGAAGAATGGCTGGGATTTCTAGTGGCCAGAGAGCTCTCTTTTGTTTTCATTGGTCTGATGCTGGCTATGATGCCTGTGGACATCAAAGCAACAGCTCAAGAGTGCTATCTAACCCCATCCTCTGCCCCCTGCCATGTAATTGGCCTCTTTTCAGGGGGGGGGGGGAGAAAACACTAGGGGAAGCTGAGAAGGTTAGTCAGGCTGTGCTATTGTGCTTTTCGTTTCATATGAGAGCAGATCAGGAATGTCACGTCAATAAAACAGTTTCGGTGTTTGTGAAGAAAACAGGATCTGAGGGGGATTCCATGCATTTGGTATCACACATCTGCAAAGCAGTTGTGGCAGGCAGTGATTATATTATTACCCCTTCCCCATTTTAGGTTAAAGCTCTTTGTAAACCGCTTAATAAATGTTTGCTCCACACCAGCTTAAGTGGTGTGCCAAAAGAGGCAAGTACAAGAGGAGTACATCTTTTCTTCCAAGTCGTTTCTTTGCAAGTTATTTAAATAGCAAGATATTGTGGACTATAAGATGTATTACTGATTGCATGAGCTTTCATGGTCTGTAGCCCATTTAATCAGGTGTATGAGGTGTTACCCAGAGTAGCTAGTATACAGAGAGTAGACATTACTGAGGGTGCAGTTGTAGATGGCGAGGCTAGAGTGAAATTAAATTCAGAAAGTACTAATAGTGACAACTACCTCATTAGCACTGACCATTCAACAAAACGGGGGCTGATAACACATTCTGGTTGGAGGCAAAAACATTAACATGTAGTGTGATAAGAAACTGTTATCCTAATTTAAACTTTTGGTGAACGACTGGAACTTCCTCATCAACTGTAGCTCAACAGTTCTCTCTAATATCCCTTTGAATTTTCTTTGTTTTGCAACAGTCGCTTTGAGGTTGTTTACAAAGCATCCTGGGAAGTTCCTCTCTTCCTCCACTGCTTTTGAATATTTCATCCTCTGATGTCATCCTCTGTCTCCAGTCTTGCTTTTGCATAGTGACCGGCCTCTTTGCCCTAAGCAAAGTGCAGAGGAGCATTGGTGACAGAACATAGCTTGTGTCACATTTAAAGACGAGATAGCGACAGAACCCCTGAAGGTGTGGGTGGTATTATTAGATTTTGATAAAGTTGCTGAAGTGGATAGAAGGCTAGGTCCATATGGAGAAAAAGAAATGTTCTCACTCTGTTCTTCCACTGACCTGTTTACAATGCACAGGGCCAAAACAGGCAGCACACAAGCCCAGTCTGCACTCCTGGGTGTTTCTCAGGCATAAAAAAAGAGTACCTTTTTGCTCTTGATAAGGGCAGAAACTATGGAGAACCCCATGGGTGTGTGGTCAGCAGGTGAGTTGCGGACCTCTTCCAACTCCCCCCTACAGCACTTTCATTTTCAAGTTTGCATTGCTCTTCTGGAGCCATTCTTTTCACAGACATACAGATTGATCACACAAGCACACATTAGCACAACAATACCACCAGTATTGCACACCGGCACTCAATAGGATGGCCCTTGCCCCTACAAGTCATGGGAAGAGAGAGAGGGGTCTGTCTGCTTAAGAGTGTACAGACAGTGCTGCCAGTATCAGTCTGCTATGGGTGCTGATTGTGCAGACAGCTCATACTCCCTGCAGATATGGAAGGCCTGATGGTGAGCCAGGTTTTCTAATCAGGGTGTGCAGAGGCTAAGTGTTGTTTTTCTGTAATTTCCATATTTGCCTTTGTACTGTATTTTTCACCCTTGCTGAGCAGGCAAACATAATTAAAGCATAGAATTACTCTGCCCATCACCGTTTCACACTACATAATTATAGTACTATGATTCCACTTCAACTGCCATGGTTTTATCCTATGGAATCCTGGGATTGGTAGTTTGGGGAGGGGCATTTTGGAATCCGCATCCTGGGAGTTCCTCTTATGCCTCTGACCAAACTACAAGCCCGAGGATATTCCGTAGGATGCATCTAGGGCAGTTGAAATAGAGTCCAGAGCTATACATGTGTAGTGTGAAAGGGCCCCCACTCTTATCCACCTCTTGGAATTTCAATCAGATATTCCCACATAAAAAGGGATCAACACTGGCTGTCTTTCGTTGCTGATTTTTTTTTTTTAAAAAAGAAATTGTTTTAATCCCTTTTAATGTTTTATCTGTTTTTATAAGAGGTGAGCAAAATGTTGCCCATTGGCCACATGCAACCGCAGGGCCATTTTAATGGAACTGTAGGGCCCATAATTTTTATCCTCATATGTCACCAAATACTATATAGTGACAATTTTGCTACTTTTTTTTGTAAGAAGGTGGTATAAAATTGCCATTTTCGGTATGAAAAATGTAATTGATTTTGGGTTCAGGACACAGCGGGAGATGACCAACATGCTTGGGGTTAGAGTGCTGGACTGCAATTCTGGAGACCCAGGGCTCGACTACCAGCTCGACCATGGAAACCCCCTGGGTGGCTTCACACTCTTTCAGTCTCAGGAGAAGGCAGTGGCAAACCCCATGATAGGTTTGCCTGGGTCTCCATAAATTGGAAGCAACTTGATGGCACACAACAACAACCAAAGCAGAAGATGGAATCCTCTAAGGTGCCGCATGGAACCAGTCTGTTTGCCTAATCCCCAACAGTTGGACATTCTGGATTTATATTAAATGTTTTGACTAACATTTTTATCTGTTGTACATTTCCTTGGTGGTCCTGGCAAGTCAAATGGCGATCACTAAATGCTTTAAGTAAGTAAATAAATAAACAGATAATGATATCATCTTCATTAACTGTAATGGAATTGACATATTTTGTTACATTTTGCTTGCCAGAAAATACATAGCAAAAAACAAAAAAACCAAAAACTGTTCAGATATAATGAATGAACAATTTCTCATGCATGACATACATCCTGCATTTTATCACAGCCTGAAACTATGCTCAGTTGCAATAGGCACATTTCAGTAGGGCAGTTTCCTTTTGGCATATGCTCAGGAGCCACTCCATTCAAAAGTGCATTTTCTTTTTCTGTTAAATACTGGAACTCTTTGGTCTGTACAGTTTCTAATGGACAGTACAAGGTACTGAGCAGTAAGAGTGCGTGAAGCAACATGCTGTGCTGTACATGCTGTCTCTCCAGAGTGCTATTTCGTTCTTTCCTCTGTTTGCGTAATTTTTGCTATTCTTTTCAAAGCTCTTTCCTTGTTTCCGAGAGACTGTGCTTCCATAGCATTTCTCTAGACAACTGATTATGTTCGTAAGCAGCAGCACTAAAGTTGAAAGCATTGCAAGGTACCTGTTGCTTTATTAATGTCTTGATGTCTTCAAGAATCCAAGAGCAGAGCTAAGACAAAAGGTGCTTCATTAATCAGGAGGCATCTGAGTCCTTTAATATTACACAGTAATAATACCATGATTTCAATTGCCACTGTTGTTTCCTATGGAATTCTGAGCTATGAAAGCTTCACAGTGATGGAAAGCACTCACTTTTAAAACAAAGTGGTTACTCAAATGAAGAAACTTCAGATGACTGAATAGTATTAAACTAATTGATTTAATTTGTGAAGGAATTAAAACTATAGTTCTGATTAGAAAAGCATGTTTTCTTTCTTTGGTGATATTATAGCAAGACAGAATTACTTCAAAAATAAGACTTCAATCCTGGACATGCTTACCTACAAGTAAGCTCCACTACGGGACTTACTCCTGAGTAACCTTGTGTTTGACTGTGCTATCATAGTTGCATTCCTTTTTAAAAAGTGCTTAAAAGAGATGCTGTACATAAGATCAGCGTGGTGTAGTGGTTTGAGTGTTGGACTAAGACTCTGGAGACCAGGGTTCCAATCTTAGCTTGGCCATATAAACCCACTGGGTGACCTTGGGCAAGTCACACTCTCTCAACTTTAGAGGATGGCAGTGGCAAACCCTCTCAAAGGAAATGTGCCAAGAAAACCCAGTGATAGGGTCACCATAAATTGGAAATGACTCGAAGACATGCAACAACTACATAAATTCATAGTGATAAATGATGCCTGCAGGATCGTGATCAATCTGGGATATTTACTGTAAACAGTTGAAAGTGGAGTTGGGAGTGTAGGCAGGGGAACTGGACAAAGAAAATTCATCTTATCCATCAAAGGAGCTGTTAGATTTGGATGTAAGAGAGTTGTTATTATAATCTCATCTCTGCACTTGTGTGGTGGCTGCCTTAGACAAATCACAGACTGTGTTTCATTCTGAATTCTTCATCTATATAACGGGACAAAGTCATAACAAGCTTGAATTAGTTATTTATATGGATTATAATTTATTACAGTATATGCATCATAGATTAGAACACAACTGTTTCTTTCTTTGCTGTAAACTCAGGAATCAGCAGCCAATAGTTTGAGGACCAAAGATGCATCTACACTACAGAAGTTACTGCAATCTGACTCCACTTTAACGGCTATGGAATCCTAGGTTTGTAGTTTTGTGAGATATTTAACCTTCTCTGTCAGAGAAATCTGGTGCCACAATAAACTACAAATCCCTTCAGACAATTTCTTCAGCCAGTATTCTTTTTTGATGGTGGAGTTTAGCTGAGGAGAAAAGTATCCCGCTGAAGAGAGATGTCAGGGAGATAAGTCATCAGCAAGATATTTTAGCAGCCCCAAACTAAATGCAGAGCTTGTGCAAAATACTTTTAAACTGTGCAACTTCCAGTATCCTGCAACCATCATGAGCACCCTTTTTGCTGTAAAACCACATCCTGCCTTTTATGTTATATGTTGTTGGAGCAGACCTTACTGAACCAGATGGGTCTGCTGTTGGGATGTCTAGTTTACTCTCAGTTCAACTTCACACAGGGTAGGTAGCCATATGCAAGTCACTATCCTACGGTTTCCCACTGATTCTGTCTCCCACAATTAATCATGGCTGTGGGTGTATGTGCCACCACATTGCCTGTTGACTTATGGTGACACCATAAATTTCATAGAGTTTTGTTAGGCATGGAATACTCAGAGGTGGTTTTGCCAGTTTCTTCCTCTGAAATATAACCTATAGCACCTGGGATTCCTTGGTTGATCTCCCATCCAAGTACCAGCCAGGGCTGACTTTCCTTAGCTTCCAAGGTCAGATGTGATCTGGTGCCTTAGAGTACTTAGACCACAATTAACCATACACTGACAGTAATACAAATTTACATGACAGTTATAAAGAACATAATATCTGTGAAATATGGATTTTATACTGTTTTATTACTGCTTAAGGGTATTATTAAGGTATGACATTTTTAATTATTTTTTCTATTTGTTTAGAATGATCTAGGGTTGTTGTATTTTTTTTTTTTTTTTTTGGATAAGTAAAACTTTAAATGAATAAGTAGGCAACCTCAAAAACCACAACCAGTTTTCTCAGCTACTAAAGGTCAGTGTGCCCTTTCCACTAATGGGACACCATGTCCTTCTCCTTTGCCATTTTTACCAAACCATATTTGTCCTGTGGGTTTGTGGATTTTCTTCTTTACCCCAAGTGTAAATCTGTTTCTTTTCCTAGCCAATGACTCAGGGTAGGGAATAGACCAGCTGGCCAGAATGTCTCCTGGCTTTCAGTAGTCTTCCTAGGCAAGATGCTAGTTTTGGCCTCTTCTGAAGTCCCAGTTCCTTATGCCCAACCTGTTTAAAAGACTGCTTCTTCCCTTGCATCCTGTTGTGGTCTTGACCAAAAATGCCATGCATGTGCCAGCTTGGTTCCCCCAAAGCCAGGGAGAGATTAAGAGCGAGACAGATGTTCTCAGTAGCATCTCATGACAGAAAAAGGACCTTGTTCTCACATTTCAACAGTCCCAGCTTTTTCCTGAGGTGAGATTCAGGACAGCTAGCCAAGGAGAAAATGAAGCACAGATTTTGCATTTGTATTTAGCTTAGGAGAGAAACTAGCATTTATGCAGATGCAGTAGGCGTCCCACAGAACCTCTGACAGAACCACTTTTCTGTGAAGGACTGCTTGTTGATAGCAAGTTGATGAGGAAGAATTGTGATGACAAAGGATTTTGATGCGAAGAAGGATAAGGAAAGGGGTGTTGTAAAAAAAGAGTCAGAGGCCTTCTCTGGCTTTTGTTGTGTGCCTGCAAATTGTTTCTGAGTTATGACGACCCTAAGGTGAATCTATCATGGGGCTTCTAGGCAAGATTTGTTCAGATGAGGTTTGCCATTGCTTTCCTCTGAGGCTGAGAGCATGTGACCTGCCCAGGATCACCCAGTGGGTTTCATGGCTGAGTGAGGACCCAAACCTTTTTACAAAGAATAAAAACAGCTTCTTATGAATGAATGTAAATGTCTTAGTATTTCTTTCAAATGGAGGCGCATATTTCCTAACCATACGCGCATTACAGACCGCCCAAAAGTGGGCGGTCTACCGCCACCGCCAGCTGCGCCAAAAAGCCCCAGTGGCCAGACTGCGAGGCTTCCCGGCGCAGCTAAAAAGAAGCGCCAAAATGGCGCTTCTTCTTGGCACCCAGAAGTGGCACCGCGAGGCACGCACTCGCGGCGTCACTTCTGCTGCGCCACGTCCGGACGCTATGCATCCGAGACGTAAAGATGGCAGTGCCCATGTGGACGGGCGCCGCCATTTACTATGCGCTCCGTGCGTACTAGGGATGGGGACGGTTAGGAGCGCATCCTAGCATGTCCCTTTCTAACCCTAGTACGCGCAGAGTGCGTACTAAATGGTGGTCTGTAACGCGCCATAGTCAGCTATCTTAAACCAATACCAACAGAGACTCTTCTTCCCATTCTGCCATTGTGAACATGAAACCGACGCTTCCCATTGTACTGTTTGCGCTTAACCATGAGGAGAAAATGCTTCCCTTTTACAGTTTGAAATATATAAGCTGCTTCAGAAAAGATGACCCCTTTGAGCAAAACAGCAGCAAAGGGCTCTGCTGTTTAACCTTTCCCCCTTATGCTGCTTGTCTGCTTAAATGTCTGTCCATTGAAGTTGCTTTCCCACAGTTAGGTTTAAACAAATTCTGACACCATAGTTCTCCTGTCACTTCGTGAGGAGAAGAGCTTCATTGCAGGTTTGATCAGAAGAATGGTCCTGTTGCATAGAAGGTGAGAACACAGATAAAGTGCTAGACATGTGTGCTAAGGTCACACCTTAGGATTAGCTAGATTGAATGTGCTTTAAAGCATTTATTCTTTAGCGTGCCAGGATTTGTTTTCTCTGATGTGTAAGCTTGCAAGAAGGCATTCAAAATCTCTGCCAGGTCTTTCACAATACCTTCTTTTTTTAACCTATGCCAAGTCTATAGACAGGGCCAGCATGATGCAGTGCTTTGGTTACTGGACTAAGACTCCAGAAGACCAAGATCTGAATCAGCCATGGAAACCCCTGGGTTACCTTTGGCAAGTCACACTCTCTCAGCCTATGAGGAAGGCAATGGCAAACCTCTGAAAAAATATTGCCAAAACCCCCTAGGATAGGGCAGCTTGTAAGTTAGAGTTGACTTGAAGCACATAACAGCAGGGACAACGTGCTACTGATATGTACATATGTACATCACTGAATGATGTCACACTACACTGTTACAGAGCTATTATTCCACTTTTTAACATAACCATTGTTATGGTTGTCTCCTGTGGAATTCTGGGGTTTGTAGTTTAGTGAGGCCTAAGAGCTCTCTAGGTGAGAATTACAGAAGCCCTTCCCTAAACTTCACATCCCAGGATTCCACAAGGTAGCTATAGCAGTAAAAGTGGAATAATAGTACTATAACAATGTGGTGTTATATAGTCATCTTCCACAGCAGTTCATATAAAACCAGGGGAACATATCTTTCCATTAATGCTGCCTCTGAACTGGAATCCTATTCTGAAAGATTTATTGTTGCTGTTAATTGCTATTATTTACAGCATCGCTAAGGTCTGGCAAAGTGAAGGCCGTGGCTTCCTTGATTGAGTCTATCTACTTGAAATGTCTTCCTCTTTTCTTAATGCTTTCCACCTTACCAAGCATTGCCTACTGCCTTTTCTAATCAGTCCAGCTGGCTTATGATATATCCAAAGTATGATAGCTTCAGTTTAGCCATTTTGGCTTTTAGGGAGAGTATAAGTTTGATTTGTCCTAAGACCCACTCATTTGTATTTTTGATAGTCCATGGTACATATAAGGCACTTCTTCAGCACCACATTTCAAATTAGTTGATTCTTTTCCAGTCAGCTTTCGTCACTGTCCTGAAATGTTATTACAATACATATGAGGACTAAGGGCTGAAACAGACCAGCGTGGGGCATAGTGTTTAGATGACTCATGCCCCAATGCTGCCCCCAGGGCAGCATCATGCCACCCGCTCAGACAGCTGGCAGCGTTGCGGTGCTCCGGTGGTGCAGCATCAGACACTGCATGCACTAGGAGCACCACAAAACAAATAGCCAGATTGGGGCCACAGCATGCGGTAGTCAAAGAGGCAGTGTCAGGCTGCCCCTTTAGGGCCGTCTGTTTCGGCCCTAACTTCTACCAACATAAGTCAGTGGCTTCCTGATAGTCACAGTACTTTACAGGGGCACTGTGGCTGGAATCCTGTTAGCACACTATGCTGGTGGTTTCACTTTTTCCAGGGTCGTCGTAAGGGAAGGTAGACCAAATGTGCCTGTTCTGGAATGGGAAGGGCAGCTATGAAGGAACTAGACAGGATCCTAAAGAGTCAAGACATATAACTGAGCACTAAAGTAAGCATCACCCAAGTCATAGTATTTCCCATCATCATGAACTGACCAGTGAAAATAGTGAACAATAAGAAAATCAGCTCATTTGAGATGTGGTGCTGGAGAAGAGTGCTGAGGATACTGTGGATAGCCAAAAAACAAAACAAAATCAAGCCTGAACTCTCCTTGGAAGACAAGGCGATCAAGTTGAGGCTGTCATACTCTGGCCACATCATGAGAAGGCATGGTTCATTAGCAAAGACACAAGTGCTAGGAAAGGTAGAGGGTAGAAGAAAGAGAAAAAGACTGCACGCCAGATGGACAGGCTCAATCAGGGAGCCACGGGAATGAATTTGTAGGACCTGACCAGAACAGTAGATGATAGGGGGTCTTGCAGATGTCTCATCCACAGGGTTGCCATGAGTCAAAGGCAGTTAATAACAACAATTAATTAATAATTTATATTAGTGCAACATTATATATTATTATAAATATTATACTATATTATATAGCATATCCTATGCTTTATTAAATATTATAGTATACATTATATTACTATAATATTCTAGTGCAGGGGTCGGCAACCTCCGGCCCGCGGGCCGGATGTGGCCTGCGGAGGCCTGCCGCCTGGCCCCTGGCTGCTGTTACCGCCGCCGCCGCTGCCCATCACGACTTTTCGCCGCTCTGGGCGCCGCTATTTTTTCGCCCAAAATGGCGGCGCCCAGAGCGGCGAAAAGCCGTGATGGGCAGCGGCGGCGGCAGCGGCGGCGGGCCTTTAGGAGGTCCGCTGCCGTCCCTGGGGCCCTCCAGCAGGGCTCTGAGGGCGGCAGGGGGCCTCTGGGGGCCTGCTGCCGTCCCTGGGGCCCTCCAGGAGGGCTCCGAGGGCGGCAGGGAGCCTCTGGGGGCCCCGCTGCCATCCCTGGGGCCCTCCAGGAGGGCTTCGAGGGCGGCAGGGGGCCTCTGGGGGACCCTTTGCAGTCCCTGGGGCCCTCCAGGAGGGCTCCAAGGGTGGCAGGGGGCCTCTGGGGGGCCCGCTGCCGTCCCTGGGGCCCTCCAGGAGGGCTCCGACGGCGGCAGGGGGCCTCTGGGAGGCCCGGTGCCGTCGCTGGGGCCCTCCAGGGGGCCCTCCAGCGCTGGCGGCCCCCACCAGCTTTTTTGCCGGTCTCTGACGCGGCCTGGGGCCCCGTCAGGGGCCAGCAAAGATGGGGAGGCCTGGCCCCCGGAGGGTGGAAGCTCCGCCCCCGGCATGCGGCCCCGCCCCGGAGGGTGGAAGCTCCACCCCTGGCACGCAGCCCCGCCCTGTAGGGTGGAAGCTCCACCCCCTGCATGTGACCCTGTCCCGGAGGGTTGAAGCTCCACCCCCGGCTTCGGCCCCCCAGTCGCCTGAGGGACACCAACCCGGCCCCCGGCTCAAAAAGGTTGCCTACCCCTGTTCTAGTGTTATCTTATGTAAGTAAATATAAGAATTAATTAGAATGGGATCTTCTGTTGAGCTGCAAATAGCAGGTTCAGTAATGAGATTTTTGTTACAACCCTGACAAGGAAAGGAGTTAAACTGCCTCTCCTTGAACCAACTCATATCCAGGTTGCTGAAGAGTCCTTCTATTGGTCTTTACATAACAAACAAACAAACAAACAATTCAGTGATTTAATTCCTGAAATTAAAATGCTCATCTTTGCCCTGAGGGTAGTTCATTAGTCACTAGGCATAGGTTTCAGTACAGTAAAGCCAGGAAACTGTGTGTCTTTCTGATGTTCGCATCTCTAGGCCACCATTTTATAAGGAGATAATGAATGCCAGTGTGCACTCAGTTATAGAAACAACTGTGGAAATTATTAAACATTTCCAGAGGCTGGAAAACTGTTTTTTTAAAAGCTCAGTTCTCAGATTCTCCCAGTGGCCATGTGAACTGGGGATTCAGACAGTTGTAAACTTTAAACATTTCACTATTGGCAAGCGGAGGACTTGTTCTGTGAATATTTTGGGCCCTGCAAAAATGAGTTCCCCTATTTGGTGATGGTGTACGTCTCTTTGTAAAAGGATGGAAACTTGTAAACAAGCTGGTTGTGTTGCCGGAAGGAAACATGGGACAGTGCTTCCTTTGGTGGAGTGTATATCCCAATGCACATTCCTTTGAAAGTAATTCAGTGCGGAGAAGTTACATCTCGATACAGAAGACATTCCATTTCTTTGCACTGTTTTCATCCAGAGATTCACATCCCTTGTGTGAGGGAACATCAACTTGATTTCTTTTGCAAGGGAGATGTCTTGCACACCCATCAACATTTCACAGACGAAAACTGGGATACAAATGACTGAACAACATCAGAGTATGGTCAAGATGACAAAAGTTATTACTGAAGAAGAATGCGCAGGCTATGAGAGGGTGCAGCAGTTTGTTTTGCCTAAGCCTACAGGGAAGGACAAGTTCTTATCCTTTCCTCTCTTCTGTCTCCTACTGAGTTAACTGCATGCAAAGTACTTTTGCACTTTGAATTCATTTTGCAGCAATTAAAGAAAGCCAAGGACAAAGGGGGAAAGTGGGAGGTGGAGAACAAAACTAGGATATGCTTTTCAAGAAAGAAAGAAAGACTAGGACATTCTAAAGGCAGCTGAAAAAGAGGGACGACAAAAGATTTAACTGGGTCTGTTCTTGCCAAATTGAGACAGGTGGAGGGTTTGGGCTTGCCATCTCCCTAAGAATGTAGTAGGGATGGGTATGAAAGAGTGGTTTTCCATAAACATTTCTGGGCTTCTTCAATGATAATTTCTCCAGTGAAGATTCAACAGGACACAAGGTCACATTTTCCCTTCTTTGTTAACTAAAAATTGTGCAACAGAAAAGGGAATAATTACACTCATGTTACACAATTGCTTCATTACTCTTTCTACTCACCCTTCTCCACTCCAATAAAACAACATATTTGATACATTTGAACATTCAGCTGCACTAACCAGACAGCAGGCCTTTTGCAGGAAGTAACAAAATAGAGACAAAGGAAGCAGCCAATTTTAATAGATATTTAACTACAAGCCATTTCTAAACATTATATGCCCTATTATAATGTAAAACTTCTGATGTCCTGATCCTAGACATATTTATTTGGAAGTAAATGTACTAGGAACATAGTGTAGCCGTTTTGGTACAGAACACAACACTATCAACAGCTAAGGAAGCAACAGAAAAGACATGTCAATACAAGATATCATAATTCATGACTACAGATTTATCATTCATAGTTTGTTTAACCCGCAAATAAAAGCTGTTCTGAACATATTACTTTTCCTGACATTATACTCTAGCACTGGTTTCTGTGCTAAGTCTATTCCTCCATTCTACCAAGTACTACTGACTACAGTCATTGTTACTTACTTTGCAGAATATAGTCTGCCTTTCCACTGTTCATGTGCAGAGTCAATTAATTCATCATACAAACCCCATCCTTCTGGCCACTCCTTAAATTTCTCCATTCCCATTGGATTGCAAAGCTGCCTCTGTCGCAGTGATGGTGAACCTTTTTGGGGTCCATCTGCCGGGGGCGGGGCTTCTGCCCACTAGAATCAGGGCAGCATGCCTGGTGCGGGTAGGGTTGCCATAACCCGGCAGCCCCCGTGCCAATCACGGTTTCGGGGGGCCCCTCCCAGTCTCGGTCTGGTTTGGGCCCCCACCCGTGCCTTGTTCCCGGTTTGGGGGCCCGCTCCGGCCATTGCCGCTGCTGCTAATGCGGCTGCTGCGGCACCAACCCACCTCCTCCTCCGGTTCAGCCTTCCTCCTCTTCCTCGGCGGCAGAAGCGCCGCCGCCACCGCGCCCCCACTGTGAAGGCTTGCGCGCTGCCCAGGCCTCAGCAGGGGCCAGTGGCAGCGCGCGTGCCTGCCCCATTCCCTCTGCGTGCGCGCGCCTGCCCTGCTTTCCTCCACGCGCGCGCGCGCCTGCCCCACTTCTAGGAGGAGGAGGGGGGGAGAGGAGGAGGAGGAGGAAGGAGCCGGAGGAAGGGTGCCTGAAGGCCAGGGCAGAATTGGGCCAGAGGAGGAGGAGGAGGAGGAGGAGGAGGAGGAGGAAAGCTGAGTCAGTGGCCATTAGGTCTGCCTTGGTTTTTGGGGTTTTAAAAATTATATTTAAAAATATAAAATACTTATTTTATTTAATTTTTTTAATTGTTATTATTGCTTTTTATTTTTTATTTTATTAATTTTTATTATTGCTTGTTTTTATTTTATTTTATTAATTTTATTATTGCTTGTTTTTCTTTTATATCATTAATTTTATTATTGCTTGTTTTTGTTTTATTTCATTAATTTTTATTATTGCTTTTTATTTTTTATTTTATTAATTTTTATCATTGCTTGTTTTTGTTTTATTTTATTAATTTTATTATTGCTTGTTTTTGTTTTATTTTATTAATTTTTATTATTGCTTTTTATTTTTTATTTTATTAATTTTTATTATTACTTGTTTTTGTTTTATTTTATTAATTTTTATTATTGCTTGTTTTTGTTTTGTTTTATTAATTTTTATTATTGCTTGTTTTTGTTTTATTTTATTAATTTTTATTATTGCTTGTTTTTTATTTTATTACATTAATTTTTATTATCAAATATATACACCCCTGCCTTGTTTTTTATTTATTTTTTCATTATTTTTTATTATTAAATATATGCAAGTGCATTTTTTGTGTATTTATGGTGCTTTGAATGCTAACAAGTCTGCCTTTCTTGGCCAATTATAGTGGTGATGATGATGATGATGATGATGATGATGATGATGATGATGATGGTGATATCAACAAGCCTCTGAGGCATGGCCAATGTAACTTGCTGTGATTTTTACAAACTCATGCGCAGTGAAGAAAAACCACAGTCCCTTGCCCAAGTACACACTTCTGAGAAGTAAAGTTGAACCCGAGGGCAAGTCCATTTCTGCCATCTGTCTAGGAATAATGCCAAAATGTCCTCCATTTTGATCATGCCTAAAAACATGCATTTATATTAACATTTTTTAAAAAAACCTCAATTTTTTGCGCGTCCTCCATTTTTATAAAAAATGTGTCCTACATTTGAAAATGTTGCCCTACATTTGTCCTACATTTGTCCCGGTTTGGAGGTCCTCACTTATGGCAACCCTAGGTGCGGGGCTTCTCTCCCCGCCATTTCCCCATTCTCCAGCTGTCCCTGAGAGACAGCTAGAGGATGGGGAAGGTCCAGGAGGAGGCGCGATGGGCGTGTGCCCGTTGTTCCTCCTCCTCCTGCCCTTCTCCAAGCCTCCAGCTGTCTCTGGGAGACAGCGGGGGATCGGGAAAGGTCCATGGGGAGGAGGAGGAATGGGCATGTGCTCTGTCCTCCTCCCTCATGCCCTCTCCTGACACCCAGGTATCTCTCTGGAGGCAGCTGGGGGTCAGGGAGGGCCTGTGGAGAGGAGGAGGAGTGGCATGTGCCCAGTCCTCTTCCTCCTGGACATGTCCCTGTGCCCAGCTGTCCCTCCAGAGGCAGCTGGAGGCTGGGAAAGGTATCTGGCGAGGAGCCAGAGGTGCATGCGCCATTCAGCTGGAGGCTGGGAAACAGAAGGGAGGAGGAGGAATTGTACGCGTGTGCCTGTTCCTCTTTCTCCCTGGCCCATGCCGGACGAAATGGCATTGCGTGCCACCTGTGGCATACATGACCTAGGTTCGCCATCACGATTCTATAGCCATTGTAAAATGAAACAGGATTATAAAATGAAACTCTCTTTCTTGAGAATTCCATGTACAACATTGCACTGCACTATTTCTGCAGTTTTGCTCAGGTGTTGAATATGCACAGCTCCTGGCTATGGCTCAATTTATTTTCTTTTTTGGCTTGAAGCCCTGCAAATTTTAATGTTTCTGATATTTTACTGACGTCTACAAAGAAAGATGTGGCTTCATCTGTTTCAGATGCTGGGTATTTATTTATTTATTGGACTGAAATGTTAATATTTCTTTCTCAATGAAATATTCCTGAGGTGGCTGAAGATATGCAATTGTCTGTCTGTTGGTTGCTGTGATCCAGTAAAATCCATGGTGAGGACATGAAAGTCCTATTACGGAAGCCTGATATTCCATTTGCCTGATACTGGATTTCACCTACTGAAGGTGTGAAATCCCTTTTATATTAGACAGCATAATAACAAAATATTGATGCTGTTAGAAAAGCAATGCATGGGACATGAGTTAGTAGGATGAATGAATGTATGACTCTCGACGTTCATGTTTTATTTAGAATTTATACTCATATCAACTGTATATGAATGTCAGCCCTTTATGTTTGCCGCTTTGACTTTTGTGGATGTCATTAATATGTTTTCTCCAGGAATCTCTAGGTCCTCCAGCTTGACTCTGTGGCCAATTTCCACCAGAGGTTGCACTGGGAGACCTATAGATTCCTAGAGAGAACACTTCTCTAGGCATTTGTAGGCTCTCCAGCACAGTTCTGTGGATGTTGACCTCAGAGTTGCTCTAGATGACCTAGAGATTGCTAGAGTAGTGTTTCTCGGGTTAAATAAAAAGTGTGTTTTCAATTTGCATTTTCTCCACTTTCATGGCGGTCCTGTGTTTGTAACCCGAGCAAATGTGGAGAGCCCACTGTACACTCTGCCTCTACCTCATATCCCAAGTGTACGTTAACATGGAAGCCAATTCTTTTCTCCTGGCATTGACCCAAATCATTTGTAAAATAATCTGTCTGTTTAATAATACATTCTATTGAAAAGGAACAGGAGGGCATGCTTAGCCATGATTCATCATTGTCTGTTACAGTAATTATGAGGTTTTTCCCCCCTTAGTTTCTTGGTCAAAATGACCTTGTGTTAAAAAATATTTTTTTAATCAGTGCCTGTTTGCCCTGTTTTTAAAAAATGTGTTTGGCAATGGAGAAACACCTTAAATTTTAGGTTTTACATTTGTATACAACAGCCAGTGTTATTTTCCTCCACTTTTCTCTTTGGTTTTGTACTTGTGCCACAGCATAAACATCTGAATAATTACGCTTTAACAAATTATTATTAATGTTGTTGTTGTATTTATTTCTATCCTGCCTTTTCCCCACATTGGAACTCAGAGTAGCTTGCATCAGTTAAAAAACATTGTGAAAAATCCACAGAATTCAAAAGTTAAAAACAATTAAACAGAAAAAAATTAAAACCAGGTTAAAAACATTAAAGTGTATGCACCAGCACAGTGATTAGCAATATCTAGCACATTGTGTAAGACAGGGCTTATATTGTTACTAATCAAATGCATGTCGGAATGGGAAAGTCTTTGCTTGTCTCAAAAGGAAAAGTAGAGAGGGTCCCAGTCTAATGTTTCTGGGAAGGGGGTTCCATAGAAGGCAACCACTAAAAGGTCCCTTTCTGGTTTTCGCACCAGATGTACCATTGAGGATGGTGTGATAGAGAGAAGGGCCTCCCCAGCAGATCTCAGACATGGACTGCTTCATAAGGGATGACTAGGAGCACACTACACTACACAATCATAGCACTATAATTCCACTTAACTGCCATGGTTCTGTCCTATGGAACTCCGGGACTTACAATTTAGGGAAGGGTACTTAAGAATTCTCAAAGTGCTCCATTGTCTCAACATACTACAATCCCTGAGATTTGATAGGATGCAGCCATGGCAGTTAAAATGGAGTAACAGGGCTATAATTCTGTAGTGTGAATGGGCCCCTGGTGTAGTAAGAGTACAATCCAGAATGTGGTTGAAGGTAGTGGTGGGAAACAAAGGAAATGCCTAAATCCAGTCTCAGAACCAGCACTAATAATAATAATAATAATAATAATAATAATAATAGTAAATTTATTTATATCCCACCTCTCTACGAAATGCAATCGGGGAGGCTTACAGCGTTGAAAATAATACATTCCCAAGCCATCATTCCCAGAACCCCTTAAAATACAATTAAACAGATTATAATTAAAACATGCTTAAATTTTTACATGCTTAAACATTTTACACTATACATGCTTAAATTTTTTACATGCTTAAAAATTTTACACTATAGGATCAGTGTGACAAAAGACCTTTCATCTAGTTCTCACTATAAGCTTTCAACATATCACCTGAAAACTAGCTCTAGCTGACTACTAGTTAACATGTTGTTGTTGTGGTGTAGTGGTGGTAGTGTGTCCTGAGGTTGTTTCCGACTTATGACAACCCTAAAGTGAACACATCAGTGATGTAGCCAAAGGAGGGGAGGTTCCGTGGGATCTGGACCCCCCTTTTGTTAATTTATATTAAAAATAATATCAACCAAACCTTATGGTGAAGCTGTGTGCTGGAATACAATGAATGGTACGCGCACTGGTGGCGTGTGCACACTGCCGCACCCAAGCCCCCCCTTTCCAAAATTCTGGCTACATCCCTGAACCCATCATGGGGTTTTCTTGGCAAGATTTACTCAGAGGAGGTTTGCCATTGCCTTTCACTGAGGCTAACAGTGTGTAATTTGCACAGTGTCACCCAACTGGTTTCATGGCTGAGCAGGGAATCGAACCCTGGTCTCCAGAGTTGTTGTCCAACACTCAAACCACTATGCCACTATGCAACATAATTAGGCCTTTCAAATAGTGATTACATCTTCAAGGAAATAAGTTGAAACTACATAAACTACTTTTGTTGGTGGTTTAGCTACCATATTTGAACTATGAACCGTAATGATTGCTTTCACAATGTAGAGGAAGATTATTGAAATAATTTTATTAGACTTGGGTGTCATCTCTAAAATATCTCGTTATGTATTTGCAAATATTCCAAAATCCTGTAAAATAAAATAAAAATAAATAAATCCAAAATCCAAAACACTTCTGGTCCCAAGCATTTCAAACAAGGGAGACTCAACCTGGATCACTTTCCATAACTATCAGTTTGATTCTGTTCAGAATTAATGATTAGTCTGAATCTGGGGCTTGATACACATGGGCCGAAAGCGCCATGTCGGCGCCAAAATTAGGATTGCAGAGTGCGCGGCAACTGCACAGTCTGCAACCCTAATATGTATGGATGGCGCCATCTTTACGTGGCACCATCCATACATGGCGTGCGTTGATGACATGCATGTGCTGCGTACAAACAGTGCAGCGGGTGTGTGACGTCTCCGCATCGCCCCAGGCATCTTATGGTGGCCTGGCGCGTCGCTGCATGCAGGTCCTTTTGGGGAGTGGATTGCTCCTGCGGCAACTGCATGGCCATGGGAACGATCCTGAGAAGAAAGGCGCCTCCCCTTTCTCCTCTTTAGCACTGGGGTATCCGGGGGCATGAAGGCCCAAGGACACTCCTTTTCCTGGTCACGAAGAAGCGGCATTTTGCCCCTTCTCCATGGCCCAGAAAAACACCAGATTGAGGCTGCAGGGCTGCTGGTGAGGTTGCCCTGGCCCCAATCTAATGCGAAAAGGACCTAGGGCGATCTGTACTGCCCCTGAAACACACACTGTTTAAAACACACACTATTCAAAGTGCAGCTTATCAAAATACTTGCAATGAACTGGAAAGAGTTAATCAACCTACTTTGATGGCAGCACCATGTTGCTAGGAATATGCTCATATTGTAGCATTTCTAAGTAGGGTGGTTACACTCTTCAGGTTCTAGCCATTTAGCCTACCCATTCTAAGGAAGGGAACAGTTGCAAAAGACAGGTCTGTGGGGCAGATTGTATTTTCTTTAGCCAGTATGGGCTATGCTGGCTGGGGGAATTCTGAGAGTTTAAATCCAAAAAATTACAATCCAAAAAAGTCTTTTTTCCAAGTTCATAACATGTCATTATTGTTTACCAGCCAGCTTTGATTACTCATAGGACTTAAGTGTCCTGGAAAGAAGATTTTGCCATTTGCAATTTTCAAGATTAAATTGCATCATTTCCATTTTCTTTGATCAAGCCATTTCTCTTCCAGCTAGTCCCTCCACAAAGATCCCTATTCTTTAACAAAACCCTCTCTTGAACCACTTATCTTTCCTGTCTGACGCAAAGTTCTCTGTTCTTTAACCAGCATGTCATTCAGCTGGTTGACACATGTTTGCTCGAGACAGTTATTAAAATTGTTTGGGTTTGCAATGCTGCTTATTGTGAAGACAGAAAATGAAAAGTTTTGCTACACCTTCCCCCTCTGATTGGTGCATGCTTTAATTCATTCCCAGCCACCTTCTCTAGGATCATCATCAGTGGCAAGCTATATAAATAAATAAACAAACAAACATATTCTTTCTTTCCTGGACAACTCTGACTCTACTGCAGCATGATGTGCCACTGAAGAAGACTTTTTGTTGTTCTTAGCTGCCTTCAAGTTCACTTCGACCTATGAATGAGAGACATCCAGGTTACCCTATCCTCAGCCACCCCCAGGTCTTGTAGACTCATGACCATGACTTTTCTAATTGAATATATCCATCTGCAATGCCGTCTTCCTCTATTCGTACAGCCCTCCATTTGACCAAGGATTATTGTCTTTTCTAGTGAGCCCTTTCTTCTCATGACATGGCCAAAGTATGACAACTTCAGTTTAGTCATCTTGACCTCTAGAAAGAGCTCAGACTTAATTTGCTCTAGGACTCATCCATTTGCCTTTTTAGCAATCCACAGTATTCTCAGAACAATTCTCCAGCACTCCATCTCAAATAAACTGATTTTCTTCCTATAACCTTTTTTCACTGTCCAGCTTTCACAACCATTTATAGAGATGGGGAATATTATGCCATGGATCAAGGAAGAAGAAAAATGGTAATGAACTGCTGCCTCAAAGGGAGAAGGAAAGGCATCTCCTGCATTCTGCCACTTAAAACGACTGCCTTGCCAGGCATGGTAGAGCTGGCCTTTTGGCTCCAGGGACATCTGAAGGAAGAATTTTTAAGAGTTCTAGATAGTCAGATACTTGGTAAATGCAGGTATCCTTTTCAAATGCTGGTGTAATGGGTAAATAGTAAAGTACCAAGCTATAATAGTCAGATGCTTTTCCTTCTCCCGAAGGAGGCTGCCTTTGAGGCAGCAGTTCATTACCTTGTTAAAATTAGTTTATTACAAATGCACATACACTTCAATGGAAGAAGAGAAAATGCTGGAAAATGTGCAGAATTAAACATTATTAGTAAAAGAAGAGAGAAGGAACAGTTTTAAAGGAATGGTAACTAATGTAAAATTTAAAAACACAGTATTCTCTTGAGATATCCAGCAGCATTGACCACAGCAGCAGTCAGCTTCATTGGCTATTATCCCTGGGGAAGCCTGAACCCCACAGTTACTCTATCACACATGAATTGCTCAAGACTTTCTGCTTCCTTCTTGTGCTCCATTTTCAGCATCTGTGTTTGTCTTCAAGGGCTATTAAGATTTTTAAAACAATTCAAAATAGCAAAAATGGACCAGAAAGTGGCTTCATGAAACGTTCTCATAAAGCAGTTTTTGTCAAAGCTAGGGATGTTGGCCATACCCCCAGAGTTCAACTTTTGACTAGATTAATCACTTGACAAAAAAAACAAACAACCTTGCAGATCATTTACGACAGAACCTACGCTAGGACTTACATTGCTGCTGTTGTTATTTGCCAGCAAGTTGACTTTTGACTCAAGGTGACACTATAAATGAGAGACCTCCAAGATCTGCAGCCATCAATTGCCCTGCTCAGGTCTTGCAAACGTGGCTTCCATGATTGAATCAATCCACCTGTAGCACAAGCTCCCTCTTTTTCTTCTGCCTCCCACTCTACCAAGCAATACCATTTTTTCCAGTGGGTTACATTATCTTGTGATATGCCCAAAGTATGACCCACATTGCTCGGAGTCAAAGAAGGCCATAGGAAGAAAACAGACTTGAAAAGGCCTAAAGCAGATCTGACTGGTAGGTGACAAAGGTGATGCTGGGGATCCTTGAGCAACCAGAAATTAGAAAAAGTTGCTGATTTGGACTACAACTCCCAGAATTCTCCCAAAGTAACCAAACCATGCTCTGCCGACAGCTTTTCCTCTACTGTCTTGCACACCAGTTTCTAATTGTTAAATTCCCCTTCCCTTTCCCCTTCCATCACTCAGTTGCATAGCCGAGCCTTCTCAAAGCACAAGAATCATATCCTTCACATCTCAATGAGAGTGCATGGGAAGAGACAACATGATTACGAAGCTTTTCCTCTGTCCCCTGAAATTCTCATCCTAGCCACAACACCACCCATTCTCTCTTGTCTCTTACTTATACCAAATGGTGGCTGTACAGCTCACCTTTGGTTCGTATGTTTCGTTCATTTTTTTTGCCTGTGAACTTTAAAACGTCCACACCTATAAAAATTTTTAAAATCCGCAGTCCAAAGTGGAGCCCTGTTTCTTCAAAAAGGAAACAGTGTGTGTGACTGTTGACATTAACTGTGCCTTAGACTGTCAGACTGTAAAGTACTTGACTAGGAGCAACATGACCTAGCACAACACTTCTATGTTAATAAGATACGGGCGGGGGCGGAGGGGGGGAGGAAATCCTACCATTTATAATCCAGCCCATTGGGCACACAAATGATAGAACAGCTTGCAGGGGTATGGTGTAGCCCTTATTTTGTTTCTGCCGTGGCCACAGAACATAACAGAGATAGCTTTGAATCCTTCCTCTGTTCTGCTGTCACAGAAGAATGTTCATGTCATGATGACCTGACCAAGTGTTTAGTTGCTCACACGCTGCTGTTTCCAGAGGGTTACCCAGTCAGGCTGACAGCCGCTCTCTCCTGAATCAAAGGGAGGCAAACTCAAGCACAGCTTATTTTGGCAGCAGTTGTTAAGCATCTTTGCAAGTGCCCTGGCCGTGCTCAGTTCATGATGATTCAAAGCAAGGGACTGGCTTACAAGGTGTAAATTGGGAGCCTGCACACCTCCACTCTGTAAGGTACAGTATATTTTGCTCTGAGGAAATTGGGTCTGTCTTTTGTCCTTCCTGTGTGCCACTGAGATTTTTCAGGTGCGAATCTTGCAAAGGATGACTTTGTGTATGTATGTGTCTTCAAGTCTCCTGTCGACTTAGGGTGACCTTGTGAATTTCATAGGATTTTCTTAGGCAAGGAATTCTCAGAGACAATTTTGTCAGTTCCTTCCTCTGAAGAAACAGTTCCTAGTATTTGTTGATGGTTTCCCATCTAAATACTAACCAGGGCTGACCCTGCTTGTTTTCCAAAATCATATTACTACTTAGCCCAGTTGTGTCCTAGCTTGACTCTTTTTTTTTCTTTACTAGAATTGACAGGGTGTGTGGGTTCCATCAGTCTATCTTAAATTTCCACAACATGGATGCATACTTGTGATTTTGGAGCAGTTAAGCATTGTTACGTTGTGTTAAAAGGTCCAGAGTGTACAGTTTTACCCGAGGATACAAGTGCTTGGCAGCATCAGATCAAGATCTACCTAGTCTAGAAAGGAAGAGATGTGAGACATGAAGTGAGACTCTTTGCTACCAGCAAGCTGCACTGTAAAGTGTCCAGTGGTCCACCAGTAGGTTGTGGTCCACTTTTGGCTAATTCTGACATAATTTCTCATCTGTACAAATTTAAATCCCATAAATGTTTGGGTGAGGATTATGTTGCTTGACAACAGCATCAAATGTGTTCTCTTATAGTCAAAATGATATTTGTGCCTTGTTATACTGCCACAAAATACAACAACAACACGATTTTATGGATGTATGGCCCCTAATACATATCAAGCCACTGACTGGAGAAAATATAGTCACTTCTTCACTCAGCTTTATGTACTGTGAATAAAAACCAATTAAAAATAAAATAAAAAGGGAGAAATCACTGGGAAGTTTCACTTCGCAATAAATTTTAAGAAAACAAAGTCTTGATTGAATTTTTTTTAAAAAAACTCAATTTTTTTTCACCCAAACATTTATTGGATTAAAATTTATATAGATGAGAAATGACGGAGGAAGCAAATTTTTATAAGCCTCCAAAATAGACTTTGCACAACATTGTGTGCTTGGTTTCCAATAAACAGGAGTTGGCTTTCTGAAAAGGATTAATGATTGGGATGTTTTCTCCAGTGTTATAATTAAGTTTTCAGAAAACATTTGCAAAATCTATTCCTTGTTTTTTTGTGGAGTTTTTGGGTTATGTGGCCATATTCTAGAAGAGTTTCTTCCTGATGTTTTGCCAGCATCTGTGGCTGGCATCTACTCCTTGGACTCATTGACTTGCATTTAAGAAATATACAAGCATTAGAGAAGTGAACAAATTCATTTGTCCTTGCACTTCACATCTCACATCTCTCCCTTTCCAATGGGAGTTCTGCCAGTCATTTGGACCTCTTGATCCAGAATTCTAACATTCACAAAGCTACAATTCCCAGGATTATTTAAAAAGGAGATGGGTGTATGTGCAGTTAAAGCAGTTTCAAATAGGTATGCTTATGGTATTAAAGTGCTTTTTATGCAAAGGGTGTGTGTATGTTTGTATAAGATCCTTGCCAGAGAAGCTAATACCTCAAGGTTACATTTGTTTTATTTAGAGGTCCCTGTAGCACTAATTGGATCTTCGGTGTACTGGCTTGGTGTTTTGAAAAACACAGCAATGAGGCCAGTGTTCATTCATAACAATTTATAAATTTTAAACGTAAGCTAATGTCAACATAGAATCTAACTTCAAGAACTTTGTGGGGAAGAAGGGGTTGATTAATCAAAAATAAAGACGAGGACAAGTCACACAAATATAGCATGGTAAAATGACTGTAAGTCTAGTGCACATATATTTGAATTTAATAAATGTGAATTGTGCCCCAGTGCCACTCCTGCCCAAATTCTTCCTGATGCAATTGTACCTTTCAAAGTCTGTCACGCCTTTGTAGTTTTCAGAGTCTGTCACAATAATAACAGCAATTGCATAGTTGTATAAAATATAAAAGAGTGAAAGTCACTGTAATATGCCATATGAGCTTCAAAATCAAAACATAATTAAGGACACACATTTATTCCTGTTTTTAAAAGGATATAGTGGTCAACGAAAGGCATAAGAAAGTGAAAATCATGCATTATGTATGGATGGGCTTTGATACTTTGCAGCACACTGGCAGTATGATTAGATTTCAGTGGGATCTACTCCCAAATTAGTACTTAGAGAATTGGAGTCTGCCTTTTAACTACAGTTTTTTTAATGCTAGCATAGATTATAGGCCTGTGGAGCTCACCTTATAGTATTTTTAAAATCACATTGTCCTGTTTCCTTGTTTGCAAAGTGTTTTACAGAACTGCCATGTCAGGTAGGCTATAATTAGCCATTTTTACAAATCATGTTGAACCTGGTCCAGTTGTTATGTTTTCTGTGTTCATTTTAATTTGTTGGTGTGGGATAGAAAGTTCTTTAAACAGCAAGGGAAGAGAGAGAGAGAGAGAGAGAGACGCTCCCAGACTGAATGCACATTCTCTGATTTTTTACTCGCCATTCAGAAGCAGGAGAAGGAGATGAAACCCACTGGAAGCTGTGTTTCTGGAAAAAAAATATGTTAAAAAGGAGAAGGGGGAATAAAGGGAAAAAAGGAACGTAGCAGCACCTTTAGGACTTAACTGATTTTTATTTTAGCATGACCTTTGGCTGATATCAATTCACTTTTTCAGATGCAGTTTGAAAAAACTGCTGTCAAATGCTGAATCCTGGGAATAACAGCCCTAGGCTAGAACCAGAGGAAGCATTACTTTTGGGGACTAAAGCTCAGACAGAGTGACAACTGGAATCCTCAGACAGAATGATTACTGGAGAAACTGAAGTCTAAAAAAGTTACTTTTCCAAGCTCTGGCTGGAACCCCTGGAGATGATTGAGGAACCCAGTTTGCAGTATGCTCCCCCCTAATTTATGGACCCCCTCCTTGTTTTTATGGGCTATGACCACTGCTTCGCTTTCCTCCTCAGTGCTGCTTTTATGAGTTCCATTTATTTCAAGCTTGTAGGTCTTTCAGACCTAATTTTGTGGTGGTTTTGGTGGTGTCCTTTGCAAATACACTGAAAAAGTGAATTGAAGGGAAGGAGGTTGGGAGGGAAGGACAGAAAAGAGTGGAACAGGAGCTGTAGGGATCTGGTCTAGGTATAAGATAAAAGCACATCGGCCAGAGACACTTCTTACGTAGTTATTTTCTTTCTAAACCAACACCTGCAGTATTTATGATGGTCTGTAAGCAAAGGCAAGAAATCTGCATTCGAATACAGAGCTTCCTGTAGGGGAGGAATAAGGCAACGCTTACAGGATGCTATTCTATTGCCTAATGTATTTATTGCCATATCGTATAGGCCTGCTTTAGCCTGTGCTACAGTTTCAGTTCCCAGAGTTACAGCCCCTTGATTTGGGAGAAGCTCTCCAGGACTCAAGGGACGAAATAAAAGTTCAAACCCCGTGAAAGACGTGAAAGAGGCGTCTAAGAATTGAGAGTCCTAGTTCCAAAGCAGAAATTATGGGTCACTCCTGACTGGTATTGCTTCCAGCCTGAAAGCATAATACTAAGAGGCAGAGATACGGTAGTTTTGAAGCATTTTGGCTATTTTAGTCACAGACATATCTTTTATGAGTGGTGGCGGGTGGGGGGGGGGGATATTGGTTTCTGTTGAGACTTTTCCAATAAATTGACAAATATTTTTCTTGTAATTAACATTTATTATTATTACTACTTCTTCCTCTTCTTCTTACCTCTATATGGGCAACTCAAGGGGACATCTCCTTTCCTTCAGGGACATTACATATGGCAAGAAAGTTCATTCAGTCTGTCTGCTGCTTTAACCTTGCAATTCCACATTTCATCATCAACATATATATTATATAAACTACATCTGCACTCTGACTTATTCTCTGCAGTAATCAGTGAAGATTGGATTTTCATTGTTAAAACTGTGTTCGATGTCAGTCATCTGCATTTTCCTAAGCTCCCACCCTTTCTCTTCATGTTTACTTTCTTGCCCTATATTCCTATAAATGCACAGAAGTGTGTGTTAACTGCAGTGCATTTTCTTATGGGATATTTGGTTTGTTTCACCATTATACAAAGTGTAATCATTTTGAGAGCTCCTTCATCTTGTGAAGTGTTAAGTATTTAAAACAAGGTGATTTTTTAATCACTTTGGAACATGCTGCCTTGGAGTGTGGTGGAGTCTCCTTCTTTGGAGGTTTTTAAACAGAGGTTGGATGGCCATCTGTTGACAGTAGTTTTTATTGCGCTTTCCTGCATGGCAGAATGGGGTTGGACTGGATGGCCCCTGTGGTCTCTTCTAGCACTATGATTCTATGATTAATTGCATTATGGTGTGTTGTTTGTCTTTTATATATTTACTGCTATTTTACTCATTTTCGTTTTTGCAAATTGTCTTGAAATAACTGATTCAAGGTGATACGTGAATGCTTTAAATAAAATAATGAGTGAATGAATCAGGTCTTGAAAATGTGTGGCTCTTTAGGTGTTAGTGGACTACAGTTCCCATCAGCTTTAGGCAGCATAACTAATTATGAGGAACGATAGGGGTTGTTGTGTAGCAATTTCTGGAAGACCACACATTTCCCAACCTTGACTTAGACTCGAGACAGAAGGGCCAAAAAGGGCGTACCGCTGCTAATACTAGGGTTCGGGAGCGCACATTAACCACACGCTCCCGAACCCCAGGGTATAATGGCGGCAGCATCATGGCGGTGTCCCATCCACACGAGCACGGCCATCTTGACGTAAGGGACATGCAGTGTATACACATCACTGCATGCCACTTACATCACTGGCACGCCAATGGTGCACTCGTGACGTGCGCTGTGTGCCGTAAAATGAACCTGGTTTTTGGCTGCTGCGGCGTCTCTCTGGAGTTAAAATGGACGTCTCCAGCCCGCTGTTTTTAGGCAGTCTGTCTTGGCCTTAGATTTACATTGTAGCTCAGAGCTTGGAAAAATTACTTCTTTGGACTATAACTCTCAGAATTCTCCAGCTAGCACACTGTAATCATAGTTTAAGCAGTAATGTTCCCCGCTCTGTACTGCAGGAGACTTGTTCCATTTAAGTCAGGAAACTCCAAGGAAGACAGGGCCTTTTCACAGTACACAATTATTGCACTGTGATTCCAGTTTAACAGTTGCAAGTGCATCCTTTAGGGAGGAGCATTTACAATTTTCAGCCAGAGGGCTTTAGTGTTTCAACAAACTGCAAAGCCTATAATTCCGAGGGATGCATCCAGGGCAGTTAAAGTGGAATCAGAGTATTATCACTCTATAGTCTGAAATTGCTCAAGATTTTCTTCATAATACACAAAAAGGTGAGAGATACACCCCAACCCTCAAATAATGTTACAGTGGAGAAGAGTGAGATTGCCTATACCATTGATTCCCAAACTTTGGTCCTTCAGGTGTTTTAGACTTCAACTCCTAGCAGCCCCAGCCAGTTTGGCCAATAGTCAGGAATTCTGGGAGTCCAAAACATCTGGAAGACCAAAGTTTGGGAACTACTGGCTTATACTAACTATTCCCTTCTGTTGATGCACCTGGATTTTTGCTTATATTGTATGTGCAAGAAGGGACACTGTAGATGTGCTGCTATAGCTGGCTAGAGCCTAGGGGTCTTGCAGAATCCCCCCATTTTGTGTTTGGTGAGTATAGGAGAAGAGGTGTTATATGTGCAGCACTGTTTCAGCTGTACAAGCATTTGAAGCTTGAAGGAGGGAGGTTCAAAGCTGTAATTTGCCCTCTCCCCTCCCTTCCAGGGCAAAAGGGGAGCAGGGCTGGTCCAGCTATTAAGCAGAAGTAGGTGGCTATCTCAGCCCTCTGGTGCTTGAGGAGAGACCAGGTAAATGTGAAATGGAGGGCACACCTTTGCCTGCCTTTGGAACTAACGTGAACCCTCTAAGCCAGTGGTTCCCAACCTGTGGGTCGGGGCCCCTTTGGGGGTCGAATGACCTTTTCATGGGGGTTGCCTAAGGCCATTGGAAAACACCTATTTAATTAAAGTTATGAAGTAGCAATGAAAATAATTTCATGGGTTTGGGTCACCACAACATGAAGAACTGTATTAAAGGGTCGCAGCATTAGGAAGGTTGGGAACCACTGCTCTAAGCTTACCTGCTGGCATCAGGTAGAGGATGCTGTCCCATCAGCAGTACCGAAATAAAATTTGCTTTCCAAACCATTCAGCTTTTTTTTGTAGAAGGAGAAAGAATGTAAACTTTTCAAGCACCAATATATCTTGGATTAGCTTCCTAATGGGAGTTATTATTTTCTCCATGCAAGTTTTAATTTCATTTTTATGTCACCCTCATCAAGTGGCATAAATTATTCCTATCCACCAGGGTATAAGTCACTGGCGAAGGTGGGGGATGAAAGTATTGCTTCCCACATAAGACATTTTTCTTGTGTTGCCAAATTTCTAGCATTGCATTAATCTAAAACTAGCATTGAACATTTACAAATAGAGTTTAGGCATCCAGGGAAAAGGGGCAGGTAGTGTGACCATGGGAATACAAATACTTCTACGGCTGTGTTAGCGGCCTTGAGATTCACGGTTTTGATGATTCATGAGGTCAAGGCCTCTACCCCCCCCCCAGACCCTTTCTCTACCCGATTGGCTCACTGGGCTGTCCAGGGAGCGATCAGGCAGGGAAAGGCAGGAGGAGCCTCCACCCCCAAGACCCTTTTCCTGCCCGATTACTCCCTGAGCAGCCCAGGGAGCCATAGGGCAGGGAAAGAGGCTTGGGGGTGGAGGCTCCTCCTGCCTTTCCCTGCCTGATCACTCCCTTGGGAACACAGAGATCTGGCTAGAAAAGGGGCAGGGTGCCAGTTAAAGGGACGGGAAGGTGGGAAAAAGAGTGCATACCTCTGCTCTTCTTCCCCTGCCCACCCGTCCCTTAACTGGCTTCTGAGTGTGTGTGGGGGGAGTGATTTGTGGTTTTTTCACATTCGTGGGGGTCTTGTTTCCTTAACCCCCACAAATGTGGAGGGAGAACTGTACAGCAAATCTAATACAGTGCACCCATGTCATACATGGGTGTGCTATATGCAGCTTTCAGCCGCATGACAAAGAGGATATGCGCACATGCCCTTGGTACATGCATTGCGCTACACCGCATGCACAAACCCAATTAGTTTCAATGGGGCTCAAGCACACGCAGAAAATGTCTTATGCAGCGGGGTCCGGAACGGATCCCCGCGTAAGGCACAGGCACACTGTAATTCAATGTGAGAACAGTTTTCAAAGTCTTACTGCAATGCTAGAAATTTGGGGACACAAGGACAAGTCCATTTGGGGGAGGGCAGGATTCCTATCAGAGTGACACTATCCTCATATTGCCCCCCTCATAGCTACATCCCTGTTATCCTCCATTCAGGTACTTTCTGTGTGGAAAGTAGGGCCTTCAAAACTTTAAGCCCATAAGCAATACCATTACACACTGAATGTTTTCCTATCTGATGCTATCTTCTACTTTTCTAATTTTTCTCTCAATGTCATAACACCAGCCCTGTATAAGCTTTTATGGTCTTATTCTTCTATGGACTCTTCTTGCATAAGCCACAGCATCTTCAGGAGATAGAAGAAAATGGTCATCCATGTTGTTTCTCTTCAAACTGAATTGAACAACCAAAACCTATGCTGATCAAACTTGACCTAGCCTGCTCCTGCTAGGAGCAACACAGTAGGGACCTCAGTTCAAAATCTCTTCACCGTGCAAACCACAAAAGTGCCCATTACCTTTAACTGTACTCAGCAAAGGAAGCAAGTACTGTTTCACTTTTCTCTTTATAGTTATTTTTATTTTTATAGGAAAGGAAATGGTCTTTTTCTGCCTCCTTACCAACTCCCTTCACGACTGTAAAATAGTACTGCATCATTCTGGTATATTATCCAAAGCTGCTTTTTTGAAGGGTGTGGTCGGACTTATTTTTAAAGTTGGGGCCAGTTCTCATGTGGTCTTTATTTGCCTCCTTGCCACCTCCCACATCATCCCATGGATTTAGATACAAAAAACCCCCACAACAATATACATCAGGGTGATACCTTTATTAAACAAAAAAGCACAAAAATTATCCAAGCTTTTGATGCTCAGTGCCTTGTTCATCAGGCTAAGTTGTTAGAAGTCATGTGGTTATTATGTACCTACAAGTTGATTCCAATTTATGGTGATGCTACCGAGAATTTTCTTGGCAAGATTTATTCAGATGAGGTTTGCCATTGCCCCCTTCTTTGGCTGAGAGAATGTGACTTACGCAAGGTCACCCAGTGGGTTTCCATGGCTGAGCAGGGATTCAAAACCTGGCCTCCCAGAGTCTGGTACGATAGTCAAACCACAGTACTGGGTATTATTAAAAATCACAAAGGAGAAGAAAAACAGCCATATCAAAGTCACATGTCTGTGTATTATTTGGTCTGTTTGCTTGGAATGGTGCTTAAGATGGTCCTGAGGGAGGGTTGATGCCTTTCTTGCTTGACCCTGCTTTATAACAACTTTGGCTGATGAAGAAATCAATGAGCTTTGAAAGCCTTGTATAATATATTCTGTTCCTTTTGGCTAGCCTGAAAAAAAAAGTACCATTGCAGTAAGGATTTTGTTGTATTTCATTGCATGGTCAACATGGCTCCGCCTGTATATAGATTTTATAGATATAAATGACTATTTAAAGTTGATCCTCACCCTCTTTTTTAAAAAATGTTTAGTATTCTTTCTGCAAGCAGTGGCAATGTGATAGGGTTTTCCTCAGCGGCTATGCTGTCAGCAGTAGGGTCCCCTCCTCTCCCCACTTCCTATTACCTGGGGGCCCTTTAGAACAGAGCCATTGAGTCTTTCTGATCCTCGTCTGGAATTTCACAGACATTTGAAACCTTCTCTTGCAACACCCCACTTGCGTCTGGGAGTGTTTGAAAGCCATAAATCTGTACTGCTGCTGCTGAAGCAGACACAGAGCTCAAAGCACAAGAAACCAAGGCCCACCATGTCAAACTTTCTGGTGCCGTTTTACTGCTCAACTAACACATTCAGGGTCATCCAATGTGTACATTTTCCCAAGAACGGGGTGTCAAGAAATTACAGAGATCTGTTGTGGTTTTTAAGACTGCCATTTATTTATTTATTTGCACAAAGAATGGAAATATTACCCTTGGACTTAGCAATGCCAGCAACCCTCATCCTGCATAGTTTGGGGATTCTGGGAGATGTAATCCCAAAATGTTACTTAGCCAAGTAAAACTGTGAACTTCTAAGCAACTGTTTTAATGCTAAGAACCTTCTACCTTCTCACTAATGTCCAGCCTTCTGGATCTTTGCATTAAAGAGCAACAGGCCAAGTCACATAACCAGCTGTTTATGGTGCATCTTTTTTAAAAAACAAAACAAAGCACAAACACACAAATTGGTAACTTCCTAAGCCTGATTAATGCTTGATGGGAATTCAGTCTAATAAGTGTGAATCAGATCTTCAGATTAGTGTTCATCACCTAATTATGCCTCACTTGGCTACATAGGTCCAAAACACACTGCAGAAATAATCCGGTTTGAGACTGCTTTAACTACCCTGGCTCAATGCTTGGGAATTCTGGGAAATGTAGTTTTGTGAGTAATTTAGACTTCTCTGTCCGAGAGCTCTGGTGCCACAATAAACTACAGTGCCAGGATTCCCTAGCACTAAGGACAGTTAAAGCGGTCTCAAACTGGATTATTTCTACAATGTGTTTTGGACCATAGTGTATACAAAAGTGTGAAATGATTTCAATGATAAACATTGTGTCTAAGGTGATGTGCGGTGTGATAATTCTATCTGTGGTATTTGATATTAAAATGGTTTATTCACACATAAAAGTCATCACTTTATATTGCAGTTGTTAGATAATGCCTTGAAGGAAGTAGGATATAAATTCTGTAAATACATACATAATGAACAAATGAATAATATGCATGTTTGGACTACCCTGTAAACAATGGGATACCATGACTAACAACCTCATCTTAAATATATTAATTCTTTTGTTACCTTACAAGGTGCAGGGGGACATTGTGGATCTCCACCAGCAGCACCAACATCTCCTTGAAATTGCAGGGAAAGTATAGCTCAAAAGGAGGCCTGCGAAAGGAGGGTAACTCAGGGAATCTTTTCATCTATGTAGTAACTGCAGAGAGACTCCAGTTTCAGTGAATAAGAAAGGGTTTTATTTAGAAATGTGCAAGAGTGCATGTAAACATACAAAAACAGTGAAAACTTAAGAACTATACAATGCTATCAGAAAGGAAGGTGTGGAAGCTTGGGTAGAGATAAATTGGTATTTGAAGCAGGTGATAATTACCAGTCCTGAAGAGAGGCGTCCATGGAAAATGGAGAGTGGCTCAGACAGTGCCTGAAGGCTACAAAGAGAGAGAGAGAGAGTGAGAGTTTGCAGGAGTCTTTGTGCACACATGGTCTATGAGCAAAATGGCTTTGGCTAGGTTGGATATTTATGTCCTATTTCAAACCCTCGAGGGGTGCTTGATGTTACCACATGATGTAGCAAGGGTTTTGATGGCTTTCCCATGGAATTGACAAAAAGGTCCTGATCATTTTAACTCCGGAGTGCTAAAAGACTGACTGGATCTAAAACAATCCCTGGATTGTCTGATCGGAAGAGTGAATAGGAGTTCAACATGACATGAAGTGGAAGGTACGGTCTTTGACTACTTTTGCAATGGGACTCGCGTTGTCTCCATTACAAGAGAAAATGCGAAGAGCCTGGGAGGGGGAATGGTGTGATCAGCAAGCCCATTTAGCATTTATTTTTGTCTTATCTAGGGTCCAAAATACACTGCATAAATAATCCACTGTGAGACTGCTTTAACTGCCCTGGCTCAATGCTAGGGAATTTTGGGAAATGTAGTTTTGTGGGACATTTAGCCTTCTCTGTCCGAGAGCTCTGGTGCCACAATAAATTACCATTCCCAGGATTCCCAAGCACTGAGGATTCCCAGGCACTGAGCCAGGACAGTTAAAGCAGTCTCAGACTGGATTATTTCTGCAATGTATTTTGAACTTAAGTCTTCCACAAATCCTGAGGTCAGTCTGACTCTTTCTCAAAACATGCCCAGAGCTAGATATTAGTTATGAAACCCCATACCTAATGGGAGGGGTGTGGGATATGTTAACAACTCACAAATATGTCCTCACTAAATTTAGTGGAACTCACTCTGACGTCAGCTTGTCCATGAACTAAAGTGATCTTCTGAGTCTCTAGGTATCTGCACTGTCCGAGGATGATGGGCACCAGAGGAGGAGAGAAGGACAGCCTTCTTTATGGTAGCCTTTGTCTGTAGAATCATTTCCTTGGGGAAGCTTGCCTGGTGCTACCTTTATAACATCTTGGTTCCAGATTAAAATTTACATTTTCCAGGTTTACTAGCTTGCCGATTTATTTATAATAGTCTTTATTTATTCGTAACTGTAAAACTGTCGCTCTTCTGTCCTTCTGATTATATATGTGTCTATATTATGTATGATTTTATGATACTGTGTTTTTATTTTGATCTGAACCATCCCAGAGAACAGTAAATACATTTAAATTATGTATCTTTGGGGATGTGGGAATCTGCCAGTTGACTATTAGCCTGTTTTTCTACCCTGTTTTATAACAACACAGCTTTACTATTAAAAATAAAAAACCCTCAAAACTTGAAAAAGTGTTTTCCCTGAAATTTACAGCACCAAAGGTAGTCTCAAACCATGCCATAGGCTGTTTTTACTTCATTTCATACAACAAGAAAGTGTCAGAATTTGCAAATTACAGAAAGCTGTTGCTGTAACTTCCGGCCATTTACCTGCAGGACCTGTTTAGTAAATACTGTAAAATTCTCATCATTATTGCTCTGTGAAGGACAATGTCAAAGTCTCTTCTAAGAAAAATGCTACTTGACAATATGGTGTTTTTTCATGTTTTCTGAGAACAAAACTTGATATACTCTCTTTTCTCTTTCTCTCTCTCTCTCTATGTGGAATAGGGGTTTTTTAATTAAAAAAAACTCCTCTTCAAACTGTATTTCTTTAAGAAGATGGGAAATTCTTATGCTGGGCAGCTCAAGACGACACGCTTTGAAGAAGTGCTCCATAATTCTATTGAAGCCTCTCTCCGGTCAAATAATTTAGTTCCCAGGCCAGTTTTTTCACAGCTATATTTAGAAGCTGAACAACAGCTTTCATCTCTAGAAGGTAAGAAATGCTTATTTGCTGTTGTTGTTCTTCCTACTAATAATGTTCAAAGGGAATTTGAGCTTACTCCTAATTTGTTGATTAAGTAATGCATGGACCAGTATCTGTGGATTTAGATGTACTTTGGTCTGGTTCTGTACTGGACTGTGGTCTTTACATTTTCCTGGGAAGGTTCAAATGTGTAGCCTAATTTTCACTGAAAGAAAATTCACTGAAAGAAAATAATCAAAATATTTGAGAAATGGTGTTGAGGAACCTTAATGAGAAGAATGTTAGAATGATGACAATCTTTGTAGTTCAGGACTTATTCCACACAAAATTTGTGTATTGTTGCTTTACACAGAAAACAACTTTTATGTGCAGGAGACAACATTTTCTGTGCATAAAATAATATTTCAGTTCAGAAAGTGGTGCCTCATATGGAGAAAATGCTGTCATTCAGCATAGAGTTTCACTTGGTATTTTTGCACAGAAAACAGCATTGTTTGCAGAAAATTATGTTTCCTGTGTAAAAAAAAAATGTTGTGAATTTTGCACAGAATATATTCTGAAGTGCAAATATTGTAGACGTCAAAACTGCACAGTTTTTGAAGGCTTACTTGTAGTGTAAAGAGAATTGCTAACATTACTTGTCACTTCCTTTCAGAAGAAAATTTGCAAAGAATCACATCCCTCTCTGAAGAATTTGATCCTAATCCTCAGTTCTGCTGTTTGAGAGGATGACGTATCAATAGTGGCTGGTGGCTTCCATGTCAGTGGGGTGGTGAATCTGCTCTTAATTTTAGTTTGAACTTTAAAGGAACTATCAAAGATCTGGACTACTTTCTTCCCAAATAGATTCAGCAGCTTGGATAGCTCCTTAAAAGTTTGGATCGGTACTTCATTGACATGAAAACCATCAGCTGCCATGGTCTAGAACAATGATGGTGAACCTTTTTGGTTCGCCGTGCCGGGGGCGGAGCTGCATACCGGGGGCAGAGCTTCCACCCTCCGGGGGTGGAGCCACATGCCAGGGGTGGAGCTTCCACCCACCGGCGGTGGGGCTTTCCCTGTGCCCTTTTCTGACCTCCAGCTGTCTGAGAAACAGCTAGAAGTGGGGGGGGGGAGGGAGAGGGGGTGACAGGTGCGCGCCAGCTCCTCCTTCCCTTCCTTGACCCCCAGCTGTCTCTCAGAGACAGCTGAGGACCAGTAAGGGCCCGTGAGGGGCAGGAGCAACAGGCGCGCGGCCCCTGCTCATTTCTGAAGGTCTTCACTAGACCTGAGGTGTCCTCCGAAGGAGGTCTAACGAAGCCATGCAGAGAGGAGGAGGCGTATGCCCGCCCTCTCCTCCTCAGCCCTTTCCTTCGGCCAAACGGGCTCCAAGGGGCCCATTCGGCCGAAGGGAAGGGAGGCTGAAGGGAAGGGCTTGGGCACCCATTCCAGGCCCTTCCCTCCGGCCCCATCCTTCAGCTGAACGGGCTCCAAGGGGCCTGTTTGGCTGAAGGGAAGGGCTTGGGCACTCATCCCAGGCCCTTCCCTTCGGCCCCTTCCTTTGACCGAATGGGATCCAAGGGGCCCGTTCGGCCGAAGGGAAAGGCTTGGGCACACCGCCCTCCTGGGCTCTTTCGCGGCCTTTGCAGCCCCAGATCTCTCTCTCCGGAGGGAGGTCTGGGGCTGCAAGGGCTGCAGCAGAGCCCAGGACATGGCACGCCGCCACTGCTCCTCCTCAGGGGCCTTTCCGTGCCCCCAGCTGTCTTTCTGGAGATGGAGGCTGGGAAAGGTCTCTGGAGAGGAGCAACTGGCATGCACCAGTCTCTCTGCCTCCCCCCCCCCAACCCTTTTGCAGCCTCCAGTTGTCTCCAATAGGCAACTGAAGGCTGGGAAAAGGCTGAGAGAAGGAGCCAGACATGCACACCTCTGGCTCCTTCTCTCCAACGCCATTTTCTGCCTTCCTGTTGTCTCCGAGAGACAGCGGGAGGTCTGAAAATGGCAGGGAGAAGGAGGAATGGGCACACGCGTGCTGGTTCCTCCTTCCCCCGGTCCCCGTGCCCGGCGAAACGGCCCGGAGTGCCACTTCCGGCACGCGTGGCATAGGTTCACCATCATGGGTCTAGAAATATGCAAAGGTTCAATTGTCCCAACACTTGAGTGTAAAGCTGGTGGAGGTGAGGAAGAAGTGGCATTTGCCACTCATATTCTGTGTTTTTGTATTGACCATTTCTCTCTCATTGCAAGCAGTGGGAGGGAAATCATGTAGGACATCTTCAGGACTACTAAACAATGTTTCCCATGTTGAGGGCACGCTCAAGGATTGCAAGTTCTCTGGATCCTGTTTATGCAAAGCCTTTATGCATGAACTCATGCCAAGAACCCAATTCTCTCCCCCTTCTCACCTATTCCAAGCTCTGAGCACTGATACTGGAGAGGTGAAGGTCACAAAGGCTTCCATGGGTGCAGAGAAAATAGAATTGCAATATTACAGTAGAGGGAATTTAATTTTTATTTTTGATTATTAATAGATTTTTAAAAGCCATAATTAGTAGTTTGAGTGTTGGGCTAGGACTGTGGAAGTCAGGGTTTGAATCCCTACTCAGCCATGGAAGCCCACTGAGGCTGCATCTGTGGAACCCTAGGGTTTGTAGTTTGTTGTGGCACCACGGTTCTCTGGCAAAGAAGGCTAAACATTTCACAAAGCTGCAAATCCCAGAATTCCATAACATTGAGCCATGGCAGTTAAAGCAGTGTCAAATGGCATTTTTTCTGCAGTTCAGATTATGCCTGAGTAGCCTTGGACAAGTCATGCTCTAACATAGAAGAATTTTGCTGGATGGGCTGAGGTGGAAATACATGTGTGTGTATGACCAGTAAATGTGTGTTTGCAGAAGTGAGCACTGACAAAAGGTCATAATCATGGCTGATCTTTTAAAAAGAGTAGGCCCAGGGTTCCTTTCTCATGACACCATTATAGCACTATGCTTCCTCTTCAAAACTGCTATGGCAACATCCTATATGGAATCATGTTGTTTGTGGTTGGCGAGACACTGGCTGAGAATGTTAAACTCCCTATCATAAACATCAACTCTCAGACTTTCAAAGGGTATTACCATGACAGTGGGATCATGATATTATAATTGTGTAGGGGGATAGAACCCCTACTTGGGTGACAATGGCAGGAGAGCACAGGGGAGGCATTTTTGCTGTTTGCCTCTGGGCTGCCAGCTCCTAATCTTTTCCACCTCCTATCTGCATTCTGAAGTAGTATGCCCAAATACACAGGATGTTCACTTCAGCAAGGACTAGGACTACACACATTGTGATTTTAGCTGTTTGCTCTCTCTGAGTTGCATCATCCTGGTTGGGGGAGGGGTCAAATTAAAGAAGGAATAATATCCAATTTTTATATTTATTTAGAAATAAATAAGATTTTCTAACTGGAACCTACTGACAAGTAGTTGTCCATAGGATAATAGCCGTATGCTCTGTTGCTAAAAGGAGCCTTGTTAAACATATACAGTCATCCGTCTGTATCCACAGATTCTGCACCCATGGATTGAACCATCCATGGCTTGAAAAATATCCCCCCCTCCAAATAATAATAATAATAATAAAAAAATCCAAAAAGCAAACCTTGATTTTTGCCATTTGATATAAGGAACACCATTTTACTATGACATTGTATATAATGGGACTTTTTGTATCCAGAAGGTGCCCTGGAACCAAATCCCAGTGCATGGAAGGGCCCACTGTACAGTAACTGGAATCTAAAATTGCATTTATTTGCCTTTGTTGGAAAGAGATAAAAATGTGGAATCCTAATCTACTTAATGTGGAAGTAAGGATTTAACAAAAATTAAGGGCATAGGGTGTAATGGAGAGCCATCATGTGCAGCGGTTGAGCATTGGACTAAAACTCTGGAGATCAGGGTTCGACTGAGTAACATTAGGCAAGTCACACTCTCTCAGCTCCATAAAACCCTGTGATAGTTTCACCTTGGGGGGGTGGGTCATAAGTTGGAAACAACTTGAAGGCACACACCAACAACAATAATAACTTTATTACAGCACAATTACAAAATTCCAATTTAAAACATAACTTAGTTTTATACCATAGGTTCATGTACAGGCAGATTGGAGAGTATAAACAAATGATAGTTTATAAAAAGTAAGGATAGTACTGCACAATCAGGTAAACACACAACAATGAGTAGGCTGCCATCACCTCGCAAACAACTCTATCATACACAACAACAACAACAACAACAACACCCTAAAGGCACCAGACTCTTCCTAATCTTGATAGCTAATCAGGGTCAGGTCTGGTTAGTCCTTGGATGGGAGACTGCCAGTGAGTACCAAGTGCTGTAGGCTATATTTCAGAGGAAGAAACTGGAAAAACTACCTGTAAATATTCTTTGCCTAACAAAACCCTGTGAAATTCATGGGGTCACTGTAAGTCAACGGGAAACCTGAAAGGACACACCCACAATATATATGTAGAATTATAGTGTTACCTAATTAATGCTTCTGATAGCTTTGATTTTAACAAAGATTTTATAAACATGTTAGGAGAATTGTTAATGGAACAATAATGTTGGGCTCAAATTAAAGTACCATGAATGAACCATAGATATCTTATTTTCTCATAATTTAATATTTTATTGAGTTTCCTTCAAGACAGCCTGTGTTGATCTTTGCTGCTTTTATCTCCAATATCACTTCCTGGGATGCAAAAGTAGTTAGTCACTATATTCAGATTTGCCCAAGCAGGCATAGCATTCTTTTCACAACACATCCAATTAATTTTTTTTAACTGCTAAACTTCAGAAACCTTGACGGATCTGACAGTGTGCAGGCACCATTATCCCCCTGGTGCAACTATTTCCTCTGGCTAATTGCTGGTTTCTCCTTATCAGCTTGCAGAGTATTTCCTTTTTATCCCCCTGTGCATATGCCCTTTCAAAGCCACCTAAGAATGGTGTGGAAAGATTCATTATCAATAAAATACAACAGTCTTTAGTACATTACGTTTAAAAAGAAATCAAATAAGTATTTAAGATAATCTTGAACAGTGTAACAGTATGCTACCCATTTAAAAATCCTGTTTAGGAACACATCTGTTTATACTACTTCCACATTTATCCTTTGCTGTCTATTCTTCTCTGCTGAATAAGGACATTTGAATTGGGGGGGGGGGGGGCACCTTTGTTAAAGGTTCCATCTGCTTCTTCTGTTTATTCCTCAGATAAAATGCCTGAGATCTCAAGAGATTTTCCCCAGCAACATAGTCTGATGTCACAAAGTGGATTATGACATCAGATGGGAAAAGTCCTTGCAAGAGCTTGGCTGTTGTTCTGAGACAAAGGAGTCCTTTTCACACTTCATTCTTCAAGTGTTTAAGAAATCATTGGGTCTCAATTGGGCTGTCCTTGGAAATTTTGTGTGAATTAAATTCAAGTTTATCCAGATGATTTAAAAGCACACACATATTGTGTTTAAAACCCCCTCATTTATTTAATTAAAGCATCTAGAGCTACATTCACTGTTACTCCCAACTAGAGTAGACCTATTAAATCAATGAGCACTTGGTAAGTCAGTAGTTAACCTGAGTCCCTTTGAGTTGATGGGTTTACACTATTTGGGTTTACCTATTGTTTGTGGCTCTTCTTCTCTGCATTTTCACTTTAATTACCCCCTGAGGCTGTTGCTGCACTGCGGAAAGTAATGTGATTTGACACCGCTTTAACTGTCATGGCTCCATCCTATGGAATCCTGAGATTTGTAGTTTCTATTGTGGCACCAAAGCTCTCCGACAGAGAAGGTGAATATCTCACAAAACTACAAAGCCCCAAAATTCCATAGCATTGAACCATGGCAGTTAAAGTGGTGTCAAACTGCATTAATTTCTGTAGTGTAGATGTATCCTTAGCACTTTAGCAGCAGTCTGGGGCAAAAGCATGGCATCCTGTCACCATGTAATGAATAAAAGGATAGCCTTGCTGCATAAGAATAGTTTGTTCACTGATTCTTTCACTTTAAAAGAAATTGCAAAATGTGCCTGACCGTGACAAAGAGAAAAGACCATATTCTTAAAATAACAACAATAATGGGAAACGTCCACAAAATATGAGAGCATTGCCATACTGAATAAAATAAAATGTCTGTATTCTTGTGAGTTCCCACCTGCAGTGTACTGTGTAACAACAACAATTAAAGAATGACACAATCTATTGATTTCAATGAGAGAACTCAAAGTATATTTAGCTATTTTCTTTTATATATGGTTTGATCATATTAAGCATATCTAAAATTCTGTATCTCTTGACCCTTGATGGACCATGCTAATGGTGTCAGTGGTTAGCAGACGTGAACAGAAGCCAATTCTTATCATTTTTAAAGTGTGTGCTTTTTCTTTGTGTCCCCCAAGACAGTATTTATGGTCAAAACATTGCCCTTTGAGGCTATTTTCATCTGTATTTATTTTCCAATTAGGGATGGTGGAGCAAGGGTTTCTACAAGGATGGTCCTCAGATCCCACTGCTGTTGTATAGGAATGACTTAGCTGTCTTTGCCAGCACAGCTTGTAAAAATGACTTGTAAAGGGTGATTCCAGTGATAGAGTTGGATCAGAGAGTGTCCCCAGATGGTTCCCCTACTCCTTCAGGGGAAGTATGATCCTGTCCACAGCAGGACACTGATCCCACATACCCACAAAGCATCTGTACTGTCAGGATTCAGACATGCACTTGACAACCCTCATCCAAATACAGGTCCAAGATGTGTAGAGCCTCCCCTGTTTCAGGAATTCGAGAGAATCAGAATTGGGTTTCAGGTCTCCTCATGGTCACTCCCTGTAAACTCCACAGAGATAAGTAGCTTTAGGGACAAAATAGTACCCTTTCGTACCCCACAGCCTAAACATGATGGGACCAACAAGAACTGTCCAGTTCTGCATTCCAGAAGTGATGAAGAATAGTGCCTCTTGAATTCATCTTATGAAGCTGACCCTGAAAAATATCATGGTAGGTAGTGCTCAGCCTAAATACACTCAAGGCACCAGTTTTCACCTGAACTTGGAAGCTAAGCAGGGTCAGTCCTGGTTAGTACTTGAATAGGAAACCACCAGTGAATACCAGGTGCTCTAGGCTTTATTTCAGAGGAAGGAACTGACAAAACCACCTAAGTATTCCTTGCTAAGACAACTATGAAGTTCATGGGGTCACCATAAGTCAACAGGTGACTTGAAGGCACACATGCAGGTAGTAATGCTCTGAAAGGTTACATCTTTGGACTACTACTTCCAGAAACCACCAGCCATCATGACCAGTGGATTCTGAGAATTGTAGTCAAAATAAATCTTACAAGTTCTGTTCAAAAGCCAGAGGGTGGTGGTCCAATAAGACAAAGATATTTAGTAATCTCCCATCTCTTTCCCTGTTAACAGAGAGGCTGATTTAGTCACCAGATGTGATATGAATTCAGACTGGAACTGCTTTAGCTAACCCCCAAAATATCTACAATTGCCCTACTATGATTCTCTTGAAAACCTCTCCACAAAAATTCCTGTTCATGGCCTGTGGGATCTCTTTGGGCTCAGTTCTGTCCCCATGCTATTAAATATATGCATAAAATAACTGGAGACATTAAAGACAGGGTTTTGGCTGTTAACTGTTTGGGGCATATGGTCTTTTATCTTTTGTACTGCATTTTAAATGTGTTTTAAAGCTATTTTAAAGCTGCATTCTTAATAGGATTGTTTGTTCAATGCTTTTTTTTTTTTTTTAAGGGTTTTAGCTTTACTTTGCTTGAATCCATATTATAAGCCACCTTGGGTCTTATAAAAGGAGAAAGGCCAGATATAAATTGAATGAATGAATGAATGAATGAATGAATATATTTTGCTTTAAAGGTTGTTTTTATAATGACTGGCTGTTAAAGATATTTCAGAGAACAGAAGAGCTATTCTACAAATATTGATTAAGCTTGCAATATCAAAGTCATACTGGGTTTTATCAAATTCACAGCCACTTTATTTGCATGATGCTTTTCCATACACATTACGCTCCAAGGGGTCACCAAACAATTTCAAGGTGTGCAGGGCATAATCCAGTGCAGTGTAATTCAGGTACAGGCCTGTGCAAGGAGTGAACAGGCAGGCAGCAAAAGGGTATTACAGGAAAGGAGAATCTTCCCAACTAGTTCTTCTCACAGTACCAACAAATTAACATATATAACTCATGGAACATGAAGGTTGGACTAGAAGGGGATATGGGATGCACAGAGCTGCCCCCTCTCACTATCTGTACATGTATCTGTTCTGGAAATCTGGCTAGTTATTTGTACAGTTAACTAGTTATTTGTAATTAATGCATCTCATTGGTAACTAAAGCATAACTAATTTACATTACAAGATTGCAAGGGATCACTTTACTCCTGTAACTGGAACTTTTTTTGAGTTATTTTCACAGCAACCAGGCATGTGTGGCCTCCCTATTGAAATGTGCTTTGCCTCACAAGCGTAGGGCATTCTCTAATGCCTATAACATTATCATGTTTTTGAAGAAGGTAACTAAGGCTGCATCCACACTGCATAAATAATCCAGTTTCACATTACTGTAATTTCCATGGCTCAATGTTATGGAATGCTGGGAGTTATAGTTTTGTGAGATATTTAGCCTTCTCTGTCAAAGCGCTCTGGTGTCACAACAAACCACAGATTACAAGATTCAACAGCATTGAGCCATGGCAGTTTGAGTGTCAAACTGGATTATTTCTGCAGTGTGGATGCAGCCTAAGTGATTATTTTAGTTAGTTTGTGGCAAAAAATATCATCAAGTGTTACTTCTAATTTCTAACTATGAAAGTAAGTAACCACTTGTCCAGGGTAGGGTGGGTTGCTGTGGTGGAATGCTGTTTTATAATAACATCCCAAGCTCTGCCTATTCTCTTGTACTGATAGGGAGACAAAGAGGGGCCTGTTGAAACCTGTGGGATTCATCCAACTTCATTGGATGTAGTCCCTCAGTTAACCAGCAGCTGAAACGTTAAAGAGTTGTCACTGATAAAGGCCAAACCTTTGCGCTAACCCGAATTTGATCTGACCTTGGAGGTAATTGTGCACCCATGATACCTTTTAGCAGGCAATAGAGCTGATAATGAAGAAGAGGAGGAGGAAGAAGAGGAAGAGGAGGAGGGTTCAGAATCAAATAGCCCCCCTGTCACTTATCAGATGAAACCACCTCCTGAAGGCTGTTGTACTACTGATGGTAAGAAATTCACTCAGTAGCAGTTGGCCTGGGGTAGCAAGAATGGCAAGAATTGCAAGCATACATAGGAGACACTGCTCCTTCGTATATGTATCACAGATGTTCACTTTTAACTGATGTATGTTTTTAATTCATGTTGTGTGTTGCATGTTGTGTGTTAATTTGTTGTTCCCTGCCTTGATCCAAGGGTAGCGGTGGGTATAATAATAATAATAATAATAATAATAATAATAATAATTGATGATGTATTTGTTTGTTCAGCACAAAATGGACCCCAAAGGGTGCAGTTCAGCAAAGTCTAGACCTGATTAAATCCCATTCAAATTGAGTTTTGAATTAATCAACATCAAGACCTTTTTACATTTCCAGAGGGATTTAGGCCTGGTTTGAGGCTCAACTGAGGTGGTAATCTGTGTCTGTTTCAACTGTGGGATAAATCACTTTATACTATATAGTAAGTGTGGGCTCAGCACATGAACAAAACCACAACAAATTACCTAGAAAAGTAGATGTCAGGCTAACTGGTTCTAGCTTATTCTTTGACTTAACATGCCACATTTCTTTCTGGAAGGAATTTGTTTATTTAATTTTTTAAAGGGAATTTGGAGTCTTTCCTAGTTTTGAACTTGCATCAATAATTTATAGGCTATCATTCAATATATCTGGGTATCATTCAAAATGTGAGGACCATTCATTGCTGTAAACCCTCATCCATAATCTGAGTTGGTACTACACAGAGACAGAGCCTGGAAAAGTAACTTTTGAACTAGTCACCCCAGAAGCTCTCAGCCATCATGGCCATTGGGGATTCTGGGCATTGTAGTCTGGAGAGAGTAATTCCTTTCAACTCCAAATCCCCTTCAAGTCCAAAAAGTAATTTTTCCAACTTCTGTGCAGAGACACATTTACCTCTTCATTTAGAACGTCATCACAATTAATACTAACTCGATTCAGTGTTATTATGTATTATGTTATTAATATTAGTTATAAGTAATATTATCCAAAAAGTATTAACTTATTAGATGTTTTGGTGTACTACAACTGGTAGCGGCTGTTTTTTATTTTAATTAATATCTTTTCTAATAAAGTTATTGAAAACAATTAAAATGGCTTTGCATTTTAAAACAGTTTTAAAATCAAATCATTTCAAAAATGACTTTTGGATCACTGGCGAACTTGTTAATCAGCTACCAGAATTATTACATACCACTTGGTTTTACAGTTCTAAAAATGGGTTACGGTATTTCGCATTATGAACACTTTGGGAATAAGAAAACTATGGCACACATTTTGTTTTTGATGGTCCGTGAAAGATGTAAAAGTAAAAAATGAGGCATTTTAAATGGTAAGCCTATTTTAAAATGAGCCACTGCTTGCCTTAGTATGAATGGAAGGGTGGTTTTTAGAAATACTGCAGTTTGACATAGCTTTAACTGCCATGGTTCAATGCTATGAATCCTGGGATCCGTAGTTTCGTGAGATATTTAGCCTTCTCCATCAGAGAGCCACAATAAATGAAAAATTCCAGAATTCCATAGCAATATGGTGGTTAAAGCAGTGTCAAACTGCATTATTTCTGCAGTGTGGATGCAGCCTTGGAAATTAATTAGAAGTAACTTGGCATTGCATTGGATCCTGGACCAAGCAGAGGGGGCTCCTCACTCTGAAATAGTAAGGGAAGGCCCCCTTGCTCCATCCATGCTTTAAAGGGATGCCATTCTCAGACAAGCTATTCTAAGTGAAGTGCTGTCTTGACCAAGCACTTGTACCAGCTCATTTTTGTGCTTAGTGATACTTAAAAGAGTACGCAGAGCGGTTGGGGCCTCCACCTTATTCTCGTGTCTCGCCACTTATTGTCTCTCATTATTGCTCCATTTCCTGGTGCCTCCATGTGAAATTTAGGACCTCATTAATGGGATACTAACCTTCCTGTGATGTCCCTGGCTTATGTTTGGACAAATGTCTCCCAGTGTCCCTCAGCTTTGCCATTGTCCTGTCCATCTGCTTTCAGGAACAATAGCTCCCCCTCTCCCCCCAAACAGTTTTAAAAGCTGAATTTGCTCCCCTCCTGTCAGTTAATGTTTTGAGCAATGCAATGACATATATAACAGTGATTTTCCTCAGAGACCAAGTACTGAAGTCTTAAAAACAACACAGAATCAAAAGACTTTAAAGGTTTCAAAGCGTATTTTCCTATTCACATTTAGATGATTAGACTCCCCCACCCTGTTTAACTTTTCCCCATCCACATATTGATCACATTTTTTAGTACTAGGCCATTTAAAAAAACAAAAACAAACTGCAGGTACAAATATTTACTATTAGTTAATTAATTTCTTCTGTTTTGTGCTAGGGCAATAATAATAATAATAATAATGAAATGTTTCTTAACTTCCCAGACAACTTACAGTCTGTATAGTACAGTTTGCCCTTCTCATGCACTGATTTTTTATACATGGATTCAAGCATACATGGTTTGAAAATGTTCAAAAAAAGTATAAATTTAACATATTAAACCTTGCTTTTCCATTTTTTATAAGGGACACCATTTTGCTATGTCATTATATTTAATGGGACTTGAGCATCCATGGATTTTGTTATCCATGGGGGATCTTGGAACCAAACACCAGTGTATAACAAGGGTCCACTGTACTATCAGTCCCTACACCATGTGAATCTTTACTCACCAAATCAAATTAACCTAGGCATGTGTACCGAAGAGTGGGGGCAATCGTTCCTATTTCAGTAGTTTTGGTGTTATTTTTCCTTGTGGATAGATATTAGAACAGGGGTGGAAATTACGTAGTTCTCCAGATGTTGTTGGACTCTAACTCCCAGCAGCCTTAGACAGCATAGCTAACACTGAGGAATTATGACAGTTGCATTACAATAACGTTGGGAGTGCTACATGATTTCTACCCTGAAGTAGAGTGAAGCCTTTTATTAAATTATCTGGAGTGTTGTGATTTATAAACCAACAAGCATGCATACATACAGCATTATATCATCATTATCATTATCATAATCTATAATTATAATATTATATATAATCATAATTACCATCATCATCTACAATAATTAACATTATATATCAGTTATCATATATATTATATATCATTATATAATAATATATATAATAATATATATCATATATTATTATATTCAGCAGCAGAGAGAAAAAAATCAATGCCTCTGAGAAAAAAGAACAACTGTGGTTCCAGTGGTGAACCATTTGGAGCATTTCCAAAGCAGCCAATAAAAAATCTGAAGAAAATTGCCACAGATAGGATCAGAATAGCACAATTACAAAACAAATGACACCACTTGGAACATGGCACATTATCAAGTGATACCTCAGTGATTCCTGGGTTCCTGGATAGAATCTCAATCATTGGTAGTTCAAAAACTCCAGCCAGTAACATCTGGTAGATTGTAGAACTGAGATAATGCAAAAATAGTCTATTAAACTAAACATATGCAACACATAACCTATACATTTGATTAAAAATGGTTTTTTTTCCCCCCCTTCAGGTTTCTGCCAGGCTGGTAAAGACTTGAGGCTAGCATCTATTTCAAACGAACAAATTGAAGTGCCTTCCGGATTTTTGCTTGTTGGTGCAAAGTCACCTAACATACCTGATCACCTATTGGTGTGTGCTGTAGATAAAAGATTCTTGCCTGATGACCATGGCCGCAATGCCTTGCTAGGTAAGTGTTGTTTCCAGCATTGCTGATGGGGAAAGTAGCTGATTGGCATATTGCAAGAGTTAGGGAGTCTTCTTCTTCTTCTTCTTCTTCTTCTTCTTCTTCTTCTTCTTCTTCTTCTTCATCTTCTTCTTTGAGGGGAGGGGACTATAACTCCCCAAATTCCTTAACTGGCCATGGCCATGTTGGCTGGGGGATTCTGAGAGTTTAAAGGGTAATTTTTCCTGATTCTGTTATCCATAGAAATATTCTATGGGTGTTTCTGAACAATTCAACCTTCTGGAAAATGTTGTTTCTACTGGGAAAAATCGTAAGCATGTGTGGACCTACTCACACTATACATTTATAGCAATATTTTTCTACTTTAACTGTCATGGTTTTGTTCTGTGGAATCCTGGGATTTGTAGCTTGTTCAGAGACATGAGAATTGCTCTTGGGCTGAGAATTTGAAATACCCCTCCCTAAATTTCCAGTCCCAGGATGCCATAGAATATTGTCATGGAACTGTAGCCATAGTGCTATAATTGTGTGGCATGAATGGGTGCAAATGCAGCATTACTCATTATCCTGAAAGATTGGGTTGACTCCAGTCTAAGGCTAAAGTCATTGTCAGGTTAAGTTTGTATTACAGATGCCTGAACTACTTTTTGAATTACTGAATTATTGTTGCAGATTTCCACTGCAAGATGCCTCATATCTAGAGTTGCCATAAGCCAGGACCTCCAAACTGGGACAAATGTAGGGCAAATGTAGGACAACATTTTCAAATGGAGGATACAGTTTTAATAAATGGAGGACACGCGAAAAAAAATTGATGATTTTTTAAAAATGTTAATATAAATGCACGTTTCTTAGGCATGATCAAAATGGAGGACATTTTGAAATTTGACAGAAGAGGACATGTCTTGGAAAAGGAGGAGGATGCCTGCTCACCTTGTCTCTGGTCCAAAACACACTGCAGAAATAAAACAATGCTGGACTGAAATGCCCAGAGTTCCTCACCAAAGCTGCATCCACACTGAGGAAATAATCCAGTTCAAGAGTGACTTAACTGTCCTGGGTTAGTGCTGGGGAATGCTGGGAATTGTAGTACACTGTGGCCCCAGAGCTATCTCTGACAGGGAGTCACATAACTGCAGTGCCTAGAATTCCTCCCCAAGTGCATCCACACTGAGGAAATAATCCAGTTCGAGAGTGATTTAACTGTCCTGGGTTAGTGCTGGGGAATGCTGGTAATTGTAGTACACTGTGGCCCCAGAGCTATCGCTGACAGGGAATCATATAACCCTCCAAACGTAGTTGAACTGCAGTGCCCAGAATGCCTCCCCAGGTGCATCCACACTGAGGAAATGGTCCAGTTTGAGGCTGCTCAGTGCTGGGGAATCCTGGGAATTGGAGTCTATTGTGGCCTCAGAGCCATCACTGACAGAGAAGTCTCAATGTCTCCCAAACACTAGCATTCCCAGGATTCCCTAGCATTGAGTTAAAGCAGTCTCAAAGTGGGTTATTACTCCGGCAGTATGTGAGAGAGATAGAAAGGCTAGGGACTGGATTCATTCATTAACTCACAAAAGGAGGATCTCTGTGTCCAAAACACACTGCTTTGACTGCCAGGGCTCAGTGCTATGGAATCCTGGGAACTGTAGTTTATTGTGGCACCAGAGCTCTCTGACAGAGAAGGGCAAATGCCTCACAGACACCAGAATTCCAGAGCATTGAGCCCTGGCAGTCAATGTTAGAAAAATACACAGGGGCAACATAAATATTGAAAATGCCATGCACCTCCTCCTCCTCCTCTTCTTCATCATCATCATCCTCTCCTCGGTGCCAAAGGAAATGGCCCTATCCCCCCTGCTGCCTTGCTGGGACCAAACAGAGGAGGAGCTCCTCTTCCTGAGTCTGGCAACAATTGTTGCCAACAAGCCTCGAAGGTACTTCCCCAAACGTTTGGCCAAAACTCACCAAATCCCCGCCATATCTCACCAAATATTCAGTCAAAATCCCTGAAAAGTCCCTGTAATGTTAATATGGCAATAAAACGTAGCCCTGATTGAACAAAAATAATTGGAACTTATTTCACCTCTCAAAATTACCATTAAAACCAACCACCAAAATCACACCAAAGGCTCTGAAAAGGACCCATTTTGGTGTGAAAGTCACCAGATTGGCAAAACCAGGACAAACCTGAGTCAAGGAGGAAACCGCGCAGGGACGCCCCCTAGTGGTGAAAAACCGGGAATGTCCTGCCGGCAGGAGGGTTATGGCAACCCTACTTATATCTCATCCTATGCTGATACATAGGCTGTTCACTAAGATTTGTGTCAGTGTTTGCAACTGATAGGGAAAGCTGCCTGAGCAATATAGGGGTGGAACAGGTGGCCCAAATAAAACGGTTTCCAACCTCTTTGAAGATGGGGTGTTTAGATGATACACGCCTCCACAGTGGGTGGAAACCTGCCTGAAGCCATGCTCTGGAGCTAAAAACTGGAGCAAAGAGAACCCAGGATAGTTAGACTCAAGATGTAAAATGTGCGTATTCACGATTGCATATAAATTGCTGTGGCAAAGCAAAAAAATGAAATTGCACCAACTGCAATGTATATAATTAAAGCATACACAAACCAAACAGTCCAATGGGGAACATGGGGTTAAGGGGGCATGGGGGGGGGCTCCATGACTGTGCTTTGCCAATGTATTATTCACACACCGATGCACTGATATCCTGTACAAGTTGAGTATCAACTGTGTGATTGATCAAAGGTGCAGCCATCCAATGACATGACATCTGGGTGGATGTGGGAGATACTTGGGTGTCACTGGTGGTGTGTTTGTGTGACGGTGCATGGAGGCAACAAAAAAAATTACCCAGCAGCATGGCTTAATGCCACACCATGCGGTCAGGCCATGTGCATTTGGCCTTCTTTAGCCATGTGGGCAGCAGGGTTTCAACCTGCTTTGGGTAAAAGCAGGATCAAGCTTCTTTTTCCTGCCTGTCTGTTATGGTCCATAGTTAAGCTGAGGTCTTTCATACTTTGAATATCACCACCACCACCAGCATGACTACTATATTTATCCACAACCTGAACAGGATAGATTGGGCTCTTGGTATCCAGTGAGGTTTGGTTCCATGATCCCCCCATCGATACCAAAATCCATAGATGGTTAAGTCCCATTATATACAACAGGGTAGTGAAATGGTATCTCTTATATAAAATGGCAAAATCAAGGTTTGCTTTTTGGAATTTTAAAAAATGTATATTTTCAAGCCTCAGATTGTTGAATTTGTGGATGCAGAATCCATGGATATGGAGGGCTGACTGCACTTTATGTATTTTAATCCATTCTAACCTAAATACCTCTCTGTGTGTGTGTGTGTGTGTGTGTTTCTTCAAGTTGCCTGTCAACTTAAGCTGACTTCATTAATTTATTATTAATAATTTATTATTATTATTATTATTATTATTATTATGCTTTATTTATATAGCACTGTAGATTTACACAGCATCAGGGTTTTCTTAGGCAAGGAATACTAAGAGTTGGTTTTGTCAGATCTGTCCTCTGCAATGTCAAATCCCTGCTAGGCCATGAAAACCCACTGAGACCTTGGGTAAGTCTCACTCTCTCATCAGAGGATGACAATAGCAATGGCAAATCCCCTCTGAAGAAGCTTGAGAAGATATCCCTATTAAAAATCAAGAAAAACCCATGATAGGTTTTCCTTAGGGTCACCATAAGTCAGAAAGGACTTGAAGGCAAACACCAATCCACCATCCTCTGAGAAGGAGCCTACAGCACTTGATATATATTGGCTGTTTTCCATCCAAGTACTAATCAGGACTGGCCCTGCTTAGCTTCCAAGATCAGATGAGATCTAGTGCCTTTTGGGTATTTCCTGGCAGTAAATTCCTTAATTTCAAACAGATTTATTTTCAGTTAAAGAATTTAACAATGCAGTGGTTGAATACTATCTTCTTCTCTGATGAAGAGAAGTATATTCTGTTCAAGCAACCTTGAGGGTAAGTCAGTCTGCTGTGAGCTAAATTTTTCACTTGGACTTGACAGAAGATATTTAGTTATGAAGGGTGACCATGAGTCACTCTCTGAACCTACTTTGCAGAGTTGATGTGAATTAAAAATGGGATAATACATAATACATAAATAGGCCAACTTAATTTCCTTGAAGGAAGGACAAAACAAAATGCAAGGGACTCATGCATTGTGCATCAGAAGTAGGATTTGAAAGTGAAAAAGGAACCCAGTCCAAAGTGAGCTGTGAAAAATACTTGAGTAGTACTGTACCAGACAAGACGATTAAATAATGTTTTTTTAAAACGTCTACAGAGATCTCATATTTAATGCTGATGAAAATCAAATTACTTAATGCCCTTCAAATGTGTGCAAAGGCATCCCACAGAAGCTTTCTACATTGTTTTCTGTACTAATTTGAGTTATATATTACGGAGTAAAACTCTTGGGTGTGTTAGGGTTGCTGTTCTCTATATTGCTAGGCAACAAGCATCTGTAGAGGCCTCCCAATAATAGTCAAAAGAGTGTGATGTGAACCCAGTATCATTAAATTTGGGATTTGAGTTTACAGCCAGCTTTGTGCAAAGTGGCAGAGTATATAACTTTGTCTAGCAATAATTTGTTTTGCTGGGAGATCTTGCTTACTTTGATGGTTCACAATACAATTGCCCTGCAATGGTAAAGGAATTAAAGGGGCTATAAACTAGCAATGTGTTGTCATTTTAAAGATACAGGCAGTGATGTTGTACTACTCAGCCTATTCATTGCTACTACCACTGTTAACTGCTCCATGTTTCTAAGGGGTTGTTAATGCAGAGGAAGTAGTATATGTGTTAATTGCATGCTAAACCAGAAGAGAAAGAGAAGAGGGAAGTAAGGAACATTCGGTAATGATAGCTAAGGCTACAATCTGATGGGGACTTACTTGGGAGTTTCATTGAATATTTTACTTTACTTTCCATTTTTGTAAATATGCACAAGACCATAGAGTTTCTCTTTACATTTCCCATACATGTAGCTAATCCCTTCAACTACTCCGTTTGCCCTTCTTAAGTTTATGTCACTGTCTAACGGGTTTCAGCATGCTTAGACAATGGAAACTGAAGCAGGAGTTTTCAGTTTGCTGGCAGAAGTTATGTTGGCATATAGGATGAGACTATGTGTTGTTGTGTTCATAAACATATGACTCCATCAGGCATTTAGTAGCTTAATAGCCAATTTGTTGTAAAAGATGCATAGTTACTTACATGATTCCAGACACCTGAAAAGTTACTTTGGGGGGCTACAACTCCCAGCATTGCCTTGCTTGTATGGCCACTGGAGGACTCTAGGAATTATAGTCCCCCCAAATTAAGTTTCCTAGTTAAGTGCAATGCCACTACCCAGGACATGCATAATTTCTGTGAGAAGGAGATATCAAATATTTTTCATTTGGCCAACCTTAATTGCAATGGAGCCAACATGGTGTAGTGGTTTGCGTGTTGGGCTATGGCTGTGATCAGGGTTCAGTTCCCTACTTGGCTATGAAATCCACTGGGAGGCCTTGGGCAAGTCACATGCTCTCAGCCTCAGGGGAAGGCAATAGCAAACCTCCTCTGAACAAATCTTTTCAAGAAAACCCCATGGTAGGTTTGCCTTAGGGTTGTCATAAGATGGAAATTTGGCTGGTTGTAGCAATCTGACTGCTGGTCTCATGGCTGACCAAACCATTATCAGGAAACCTTGAGCTCAACATAAAGCAGAATACCATTAGAAAAACAAAATTTGCAAGGAAGGGTCTATCCTAAGACTTCAGCTAATAAAAAAAAATGAACATAGAGAGAGGTAAAGAAGCTGAGGAAAGAAGTCAAGTAAAGCACGTGTTAAAGGCTGGATGCATCTAATTCAAGATCCTGCAGAAGCTTGGCAAAATGTCCTTGTTTCTTTGTTTGGCAGAAGAAAGGTTAGACTGTTGAATTTAAAAGCCTATGATCCTTTACATTCATATCACTACCCCACTGTGATGGCATGGGATTCCAAGATCTTTGAATGACATGCAAAGCTTTGTACCCTCAATATTGTGGCTATGTATGTGTACACATGAGCATGCCATACACACATCATGGAGGTCCCTTGAGTCAAATATGGTAGGGTTTTTTTTTATATGTGCATGCACAAATTTCTAACGGGTCATTCTTGTATTTTGCTCTTGTTGATTGGCATGAAACAATCTGTTCACAGAAGGAAAACACACACTTCTTCTTCTGAATGTGTTCAAAATAGTTTCCTGAGTGTTTCTGTGATGGCTCTGCAAACATCTATGGATGTGCCTGGAGGGCATCTGTATGCTCAGAAGGAAACATGTTTGTGCATTTAGTAGTTTACTGAGTAGTCTCTTTGACTTTTGTCCTGCAAACATGACAAGACAGTGATATGCCTGCAAGGCATAAATACAGGTCTTTTATTGTCTCTGTGTGTGTGGCCGTTTTTTAAAGGTTAGTTTTTTGGGTTATGCTCCATAGAATTTGTTATGGTTATGGTTCCAGCTTTGTGATACATGTAGATCCATCATATTAGAGGTTACGTTTGTTTTTAAATTGTGTTGAATGCAGTAATGCAAAAGTCCCATTTTTGCAAAATATGTGCACTCTTTCTGGGGATCAGTGTAATGAGTTAAGAAAGTGTAGAATGGAGGCTATCAAATGCTCTTTGTTCATCAGAGTGAGAGATTTTCCTTTTAAAGACTGTTCAGGAAACTTTAAGCAAAGGAAAATGATGTCAAAGAACACCACTGTTTTCTTACCCAAGGATACAAAAAGGCAAGCATTGGTGCTGTGATGGAGAGACTAGAGGGGAGCAACTGCAGGAAGCTGGAGGAGATTGTCTCTGCACATTGTCCTGAAGAGCCAGAGTCGTGAGGCATCCCATTATCTGGTGGTTTTTGGAAGTGGATGAAAAATCTGCCTGGAAGAAAGGGGAAATTGCAGTGGCTTACACCTGTGGATGTAACAGCAGCTTGTTCTGTAAAATCTGCTTTTCAGAGCATTTAAATATGGAGGAGATATGTCCAAATAATTAAAGTCAGAGAAAAAGCCAGTTAGAAGCACAGGAACAGACAGCTTTGTTAGCCTGAATATTGTATGTGAAATACATCAGAGTTTATCACATAAAGGAGGCTGGGAGTTTATCCTGTGAATATCCCAGAAAAATTGTGTAATTACATGAAACAATTTCACACGACGTCACACAAAACTTGCCATTAAAGTGGTCACAAAGAAGCATTAATGTGCATCTTTTTACTTTCAATGCATTTCCGATATCACTTTATTTGTCCAATTGTGTGTGATAATCATTCATGCAATTACCATTTTCGCTTTATTTGCAGGATGCTTTAAATGTGCTTTAATCTCTCTTTAATGCTGAAATTAGCCCCAGTGTGATAAACTCCATAGTCACAGAAGAGCTATCTTCACACATATTTTATACAATGGGCCCTCAATATCCACTAGGGCTTGGTTCCAGAAACCCTTGTGGATACCAAAATCCTTGGATGATCAAGTCCCATTAAATACAATGACATAGTAAAATGGTATCCTTTATATAAAATGGCAAAATCAAGCTTTGCTTTTGGGAATTTCTATATTTTAAAAATATTTTCAAGCCATGCATGCTTGAATCTGTGGATGAACAATCTGTGGATATGGAGGGCTCACTGTAATGTTCAGTGAGGTACAAGAATTAAATACAGTTCATTCATTTCCCATCTATATGACCCAGGAATTCTTGTTTTTAAATGTCACAGCAGCACCAGGAGGGGTGATAGTCTGTCAGATGTGGTCCAGCAAGTCTCTGAAGAGTAACCTGCTACTTATCTGCTTACATTATGCTGTTGTTGTTCTTGTTACTTACAAGTATATATTTTTAAAATTAAAAAAAAAATTGCAAAAACAGTCTGTATCCTTCACAAATTACTCCCCATGATTTTTTAAGTAGAGTAACCATTATTGACTCCTCTAAAAAGTAAATAGTATTACCAATTATTGGTTTATTTTGCCAAAGTAGTATGCTTATATCCCCATTGTCCCACCTCAATAATCTATTACAGATAATAACATTACTCATAACATGTTACTTCCAAGCTCTGGTATGGCTGTTGACAATGTGTAAGAAGAGCCCTGCTGGATCAGGACCAAGGCCTATCTAGTGCAGCATCCTGTTTTCCGTAGTATCGAATCAGATGCCTAGGGGAAGGATATGAGGACAACAGCCATGGCTCACAGTTGTTTCTAGTCTTGGATATTCAGAATTATCATATGTCTGGAGGTGCCATATAGGTGTCATAGCTAAAAGCCACTGAATTTGTCTAATGCCATTTAAAGCCATCTAAATAGGTGAGCGTCAGCACATTCTGGCATGACATCTTCAGATATTTACAAGGCATTATCAGTGAAATGGAACACTGAGCAGCCCTGACAGAGCAGTGCTTTAGCTAAAGTAAAGGTCATTTCCCCCTCTCACAGTTCCTCTGCCCAGTCCTTGGCCTCCCTCCTTCAGATGTCACAGCAGCATCAAGAGGGGTGATAGTCTGTCAGATGTGGTCCAGCAGAGTCAGCCAATGTAATTTACATAGACCACTGAGCCTTCATTGATTTTTAACAACCTTCAGTCACTATTGATGCAGGCTAGTTTTGAACTGATGACCTAAAGGTGAAAGGCCTTTATCTGTCGGACTACAAATATTGATCTCAAGCCATCTCGAGGTCTCAGCCTGATGACAGAGATAAATGGGAACACCTTCTGGCTGGCCTGGCTCCCCTGACCTTTGCCTTATGTACAATGTATATACAAAACTTGTTTTATTCAGCTTGCATACAAAATGAGCAACTCTCCGTATTGAGCGCTGAGTCCAGATGTTTGTGTGTAAATAAGGTATGACACAGAGTGAGCATCTATTTATTGAGCGGATGGTAAGATCAGCTTGGCGTTTTAACCTCTATGCTTGCTGTAACTAAGTTATTATACTAAGCCTGCCTTGAATTCATATTTTAAGATGAAAGTCTCTCTCTCCCCCCCTCTGTGTGTGTGAGAGAGAAATGAGGTTTCATGTGTCTTCACTTTTTTCTTGTACTGATCTCTGCCTCTTTTTTAGATTCAGTTTCATTAAAAAAACAAAAATCCAGGATTTCTTCCTGAGACAATCCCACCCAGAAATCATGTAAGAAATATGGTGATAGCATGTGACACAGCCAGTTGGATTTGCTCACATAGTAAATTCACAAAATGGAAAACAGTGAAGACAAGGAACACAGGCTGCATCTACATTACAGATTTACTGCAGTTTGACACCACTTTAGCTGCCGTGGCTCAGTGCTATGGAAGTCTGGGATTAGGAATTTTGTGAGATATTTAACTCTTTCAGAGAGCTCTGCCACAACAAACTATCCATCCCAGGATTCTATAGGATGGAGCCATGTCAGTTAAAGCGGTGTCAAACTGCATTAATTCTGCAGTAATCATAGTCTTCACTCTGAATATGTTTACAATTGACACCATGTTGCAGCCAGCCAGTTTGGGCATCAGGATGCTGACATAAAGTCCATCTAGATGGTGGATGTTCCAATAAATCTTTAAAAAACTGAAACAAAACTCTCAACAATCTACACTGGCTTAATAATTTAATAGGTACAGCTATTCCCAGCATGGAGAAGACTATGTTGTTCCTCTCTGCCATGTAAGTGCTAAAGATGAGAAGCCTCTGAGAAAAAAGAGCTGGCAACTCAAATTCAGTTCTAACATGATTAAATTTGTAGGAATTCATACTCGAGACTTGTAAGACTTGGCCACTTAACGCCCAGGTTTGGATCAGCTTTGGTTCTTCTTCATTTTCTCCCTTTTAATCTCAAGTTCTTTTTATTCAATATATGAAGAAATGTTATTTGATAAATTATTGGAGAAAACAATCTGAAATGAACTTCTCAGTCAGCCGTAGTTGGAGCTGGTTGCATTTATAAGCCATAACATACCAGATCCAGCATTTGACACATCAGTGCCAATCTATGAAAAACAACATTCACAGGTGTATTCAAAGCTAAATTGATGTGCTCAAAGCTAAAATTGGATAGGCCTTGTATTGTTCTGCTTACCACTGCTTATGTTTAAAATGTATACTCAGGCTTGCTCATTCTGTTATATTAATTTATCATTCTTCTCTACTTCTATCACCTTATTGATCTCCCTGCCTGGCAGTCTTAACAAAGAGAAATGGGATTTCCATCCTTCTCTGAAATATCATTAAAACTACACATTATGGAGATGGGGGTAGTTATTATATATAGACTTTTATTTAGAAAAACCTGACACTGAACAATATTTACATGTCTTTTTGTAAAGGGGGGGAGGAGAGAATTTGATGAAGTATATTCTTAATAGCCACTCCAAATAAATTGAAATGCATTATCTGTGCTAGTTTGCTTATCTCACCTCATCTCTCTGTGTTGTTTATTTTATCAGGTTTCTCTGGCAATTGTGTCGGCTGTGGCAAGAAAGGTTTCTGCTACTTTACCGAGTTTTCCAATCACATCAATCTTAAGCTGACCACTCAGCCCAAGAAACAGAAACACTTAAAGTATTATCTGGTCAGGAATGCACAGGGAACTCTTACCAAAGGATCTGCAATTTGCTGGAAGGGGGCAGGTGAGATAATGAAGCTGGCCCTTTGGAGTACTGGAATTGCTTTCGAAGGATTTAGGTGCCATCAATAAAAAAAATGTTAGAGATAAAGCTAAGATATAGGAGATGCTGAACATTCTTTTATAAACATTTTCAAAAACTGAAGTAATTGAATCTCAAGCTGCTAGCCTGATTAACATATTTACCTAAGTAGCTCCCTTACAGATGGAATATAAACATTTACATGCTTCTAGTATGCCTTCAGTATAAACTGGAAAATGATCATATATGTCCTTTTATAATCTTCCTCCTATTTCTTGAGGAAGAAGAATCAGGCAGATTGCCTCCTAATGCAAGAAAGGGCTGTGGTGGCAGTGATGGTATTGAGTGCTTACAGTTTACTTCAACACAAGATTTGTGACTTCAAAGTGGTGAGGGCCATTATGGTACAACAGTAGGATTGTAGCATGTGGAACATTTGGTTCTGAAATATGAAGGTATGAAGATCAAGTGCAGTTTGAGGCTTTACTGCCTTTCAATGTTTGCACTGGAACATGCTGAGAGTGAGAAATGAAGGTGACCGTGTAGTAAACAATAGGTCCACAAAGCTAAATCATATATGAGAGTGTGCAACAGTCATATACAATGGGAGTCACAAATCTTGTGTATGACACATCAAGATTTGTGACCCCTATTATATGTGTCTGTTGCACACTCTCATATACTGTATGATTTAGTTTTGTTTAACATTAGAGAGCTTATGTCTAATGATGGCTTACTTGTAGCAAATCCATGCACCATAATAAGTGTGAATTAACAGCTTTTAGCCGGTGGAGAGGGCTAACATTACACACAGCCTAATGTGCTTCAGTCTGACTTTTCTCACCAAGCTCCTATGAAGCTCACTTTTTGCTCTGAGCTCTTGGGGATACTTGCAAATACAATCATCCCTCCATATTTGCAGCTTTGATATTTGCGGATTTAATTATTCACGGATTGGATTAATATGCTCTCTCTAGGAATATCTAGGTCATCCAGTGCAACTCTATGATCAACTGTAACTAAAAGTTGCACTAAAAGACATAGAGATTCCTAGAGAGAATACTCTACTGGGCATTTGTAGTTCCTCCAGTGCAGTTCTATGGTCAGTGTCTGCCGAATGTTGACTACAGAGTTGCCCTGGAGGAGCTAGAGATTCCTAGAGATGTGTCCTCTCAGGTAAAAAACATGGTTTTTGTTACTTGCCTTTCTCCATATTCACAGGGGTCTTGTGCCCCTAACCCTAGTGTATATGGAGGGACAAGTGTACATACAAGAATATGGATAGATGCATGCAAAGATCATGATCCTATTATAGGCAGTAATAGATGTGCTTCTGTCTGCAATGAATACACAAAACTTCAGTGACTGTATAAAAAGTTTGCAAATATGATGTGAACAGCTCTCCCTGAACATACAACATTTTGCTTTTTTAGAGTTCAGAACCCGGCAATGCTCATCCAATACTTGTTCCAACACATTATTCCCACCTCCAGAGAATACAGGCTCCCCAGCTACTGTCACAAATGAGCCTGTTTTAGCAGCACATCCAGTTGCTCAAGCTGGGATGCATCAGATGGGTAAATATTAAGTCTCATTCTATGTTTTTCTTTTTGGACATATAAAATACTCCTTGGATAGAGAAAAGGCAACTGATTTGTGATTCAATTAGAATACTAGGACTGTAGAAGTAGCCTAGGACTGTAGAAGTATGACAGGGTACCTACCATGCATAGGTAATTCCTGGGTTTCAGCTTTATTCAGTCGGTTGAAAATAAGAATGTGAAGTCGAAGGCTTTCATGGCCGGCATCCATAGTTTTTGGGGGTTATTTGGGCTATGTGGCCATGTTCTAGAAGTGTTTATTCCTGACGATTTGCCAGCATCTGTGGCTGGCATCTTCAGAGAATGTTCTCTGAAGATGCCAGCCACAGATACTGGCGAAATGTCAGGAAAAAAACTCTTCTAGAACATGGCCACATTGCCCGAAATACCCACAAAAAACTATGAAAATAAGAATATTGTGGAGTTCAACCATAACCCTGTTCAGGTGCTCAGCAATAGGATACATGAGGAGGGCACAGGGATATACTCTTTGGTTACATCCTTTTCATCCACAGCATTCCCATTTTTAGTGGGAAAATCTGGGGAGAATGTATCCTTGTTCACCCAGACACTGTTACAAAAGTCTACCTGGCATGTTTCTGCATCTACATTTTCCTTTCAGATTTTTCCAGTAAACATGGGGAGGTATGGGTATAAAAGGTTTGGTCACACCAAACATCCCTGTTTCTCTCAATTAATATTATTATGAGATGCCCAGATATGGTAAAAGTGCAATATCTACCCCCTGAGAAACCATCTTTCAATGTAGATAAGCCTTTAAATATGCATGGCACAAAATCATGGAGTACAGATCCTTGCAGAAATATTCACCCCTTTGACTTTTCCATATTTTTTTTTGTTCTGCAACCTGAAATATAAATGGCTGTGACTGTTACTGTTATTGTTATCACTTGATGTACACAAGATACTCAGCACTATGAAAGTGCAAAATGTTTTTGCTGAAACACGAAGGTTAACTAATTAAGAACAAACTCTCACTTGTTGGTTACATTTACCTGGTTGTTTTGGCTATGGGTTCCATTTTGATTATTTGATTATGTGAATGACATGGTTCTTTCCTTGGACCCATTTCTGTTAATGAATATATGCAGAGCTTTTATAAATATCTGTTATTTTTCTTAAATTTACCTTGTTGCTGAAAGGGAACCTGACAGGGAGGTTTGTGTTTATGACTATTGTGTCCCATATACAGTGGCATCTATGGAATAACCTTATATTTCTTATGCTTCTCATTGACACAGCACCTGATCATCTCCCATCAGTTGCATGCCAAGCAGTCTACAATGGAAAAGACTCTCCTCAGCAACACTCGGTGAAAAGTGGTTTATCTTCCATGACAAGGCCACAAGTATTAGGTATCTCCTTCTTTCTTTCCCCTTCCCCATTTTCTTTTCTCTTTCCTTCCTTCCTTCCTTCCTTCCTTCCTTCCTTCCTTCCTTCCTTCCTCCCTTCCTTCCTTCCTTAATATTTTTCTGCCTCAATAATCCCTCACAAGGCAATTCACAATAGAAAATACTGAAAGAAAAAACATCTAAGGAGTTATCCATACACTAAAGATACATGGTTGAATAAATCTTTACAACAGGGATAGAAAAACTGTTCGGAAATATTTAGAAGAAAATGTCTATAAACATGTTCCTTGAGTGTCAAGAAACTCTGATGAGAAAAATCCTGGGCTGACAACCATCTTTGCAGTTTAGGACCTTCTTTGGGCAGAATTTGCATGTAGGTGTTTTGCATAGACAACAGAATTTTCTACATAGGAAGAAGCCTTTTTTGGAACAGAATTTTCTGCATAGGAAAGATATTTCCTGTGCAGAAAATGCTATATTAGGACAGGGCTCTGGAATCATATTTCTTCAGCAACCTAACACATATAATGGCTTCTGTTACTTACTACCTCTTAAACAATTGCATTTAATTTACCTTCTGCGTTCATTTTACTGGCCAATTTTTGTGTGTTTTTCTTGTGCATATTTCTTTTACTGTAAACTGATACGGAAATATTTACATTGGTGGCTAGTATATAAATTCTTAAATAAGTGTGCTGAGGTCATGATTTTTAAGTATAGTAAATTGTTTTGCACTAGAAATTCAATGAATATAGTCTTAAATAGGCAACACTAATCTGTATGTTAGCATCATGGAAATCACTGAGACTTAACTTCTGAGTATTTTTGTTTAAGATCACGAGGTCAACTACCAAGTCTGATTCTTCTCTCTCTCTCTCTCTCTCTTTCATACACACACACACACACACACACACACACACACACACACACTTTTGTCAATTGTTGGTTAAATTTAATGGAAGTGTAGACCTGTTGAAATCAGTAGGATTTGTATATATAAGTCATAATTCTAATTGAGTCAGGTATGACTAAGACCAGATTCATCTCATTATTTCTTCTGTTTCGCTAAAGGTCAGTGTATCTATTAGTTCTGAACAAACAAAGCAGAATGCAATCTACTCTGCTCAGAATTTGAGCTGAACCGTGCTGTACCTTTTCTATGAACGGAGAACACAGTGCTAGGAATCAAAGTTGCCCTATTCATAGTACAAATGCAGGACAATAAATATTAGTGCAAACTTTACTAGGAATGGCAAAACGTTCCATTTGTGTGTCTTTTCAGCCCAGGGCCATTTTTGTTTCCTTGCTTGTCTGGAAATCGATTTGAACAGTCTTTTCAAATAGCTTTAGGATTTGCAAGAGGGTGTTGTTTTCAGATAGGTCAGCATTAGAATGTGACAAGGATTTACAGCAATAGTGTTTTATTGACATGGGAGCTTCTCCCTCTGGGTTTGCGAGGGAAAGAAAAATGAATAACTCAGCTGTTGCACAAATAGCAGCATGCTGCCACCATGTGGGAAAAGTTGTAAAATAAACTAGCGCAAGGACATTGGCCCTTTAGAGGTTGCAAACCTAAACATGTTAAGCTCCAAACTAATCACGGAAAGATATTTGATTATGATATTATTTAAAAATATTATTTAAAATATTATTATATTTTAAAAACTATTTGTGATGTCCTGATGTAGCTTGGTCACATGGGTCCTAGTTTTTGTCTATGAAATGTTGAAGGGTACAGCCCATCTAGAGCGCACTTGGAGAAGACAGGTGTGGCTATTTAACACACTCTGGCTGGAAACCTATTGAATAAGTCTACTGGAGTAGGCACATTTAATGCCTTGATGGTAAATCAAGAGTTAGATAAAGCCCCATTGATTCAGTGGATCTAGTCTAATCAGGATTAACAACAGGATTTAGGCCAATGTGATATCCCTATCCATGGCTTGTTACATCTAATTTCATCTTTGTATTTCGTTGCAGACATAGACTTCTCTCTTCACTGTTTTTCCTTGATGGTATAGTGTACTGTGTACAACTGTTTAAAAATCATGTTATATGATGTCAAGTAGCTATAGATTCAGTATGTGGTTTTTTTTTTTTTTTTGTATGTGTCTTATTGTTGTACCCCCTCTTGTGCTTATGGAAACGCACCTTGAACATTTCGAAAGTAAATGTTCAATCATGCGGTTTTCCAAAAGAAAAAAAAATGTGGGTCCTTTTAAAATATTAGTTTCTGGGTTCTTAATATTCTTAGGCACTTTAACAAACCCAGGACCACCTAAAAAACGCCACAAAGGATGGTCACCGGAATCCCCATCTTCCAACGAAGCCTGGAATTTACAGCCCAACCCACAAATTGCAAACAGAAGTAAAAATGGTAAGTTAAGGTTCTCTACACTTTTTTTCCCTTTTCCTAAAGAAACACTGCATTTTTTAGATGGGCTCTGACCATATGTCAGTTTGTGAATTAGTAGACTAAAGCAGAGGTAGACTGCATTGTTGTTGTTGTTGTTGTTGAAAAAAGCAGGGAGAACAGTGACACTTTTATCTTTAACAGAGGGCACCATTTGTTTGCAGAAAAAGTTTCCAAATTAGAACAAGATTAAAATTCCTGGAAGCTTTAGGGTCACCATAAGTCAGAAATAACTTGAAGGCACAAAACAACAACAAAGGTAATGCTTAGTTTTCTTCATTTTAGCCATAGTTATAGGGAAGGACAGGGGATTCTCTTAGATATTAACTGAGGTGCTTATCAAACTACTTATAATTGTTATCACATTTGAATTCTTATATATTCTAATGAAATTTATTACATTACTTCCTGAGCTGAGAACATTGATGGGATGGTAGTAATATTTGGCATGATGTTACATGCCAAATTCAAATCTAAAATATGAGTGTGGCTCTCAGATCGTTTAAGTGACAAGCAATAAAACAACAGCAACAACAAATAAAAAGTTAATTATGTATCTATTGCCTCAGCTTCCTTGTTCAGTCTTGAGTTGGAAAAGGGAAGGGAAGTCAAAAAGGAAGTGTTCTAAGCTAAGGGCTCCTCAACTATGGGTTACAGGCTGAGTTTAAGAAAATGTTGACTTTATTGATGTGGGATGTGAGGGCAATAGCAAGCAATAGCAAGTACATTTCTATACCACTTATCAGTGCACCTAAGCACTCCCTAAGTAGTTTACCATTTATAAGCTAATTGTCCCCAACAAGCTGGGTGCTCATTTTAGCAACCTATGAAAGGATGCCAGGCTGAGTTGACCCTGAGCCCCTGGCTGGGATTAAACTCACTCACCTTGTGGTTTGTGAGTGAGTGGCTGCAGCACAGGCAATTAACCACTTTGCCACCAGGGCAGGACTGGGAGAAATGGTAACAAGAAGGAGAGAGATGTATCAGGAGCTATAGTGTCAGAAATAGGAATCAATTGCTGTTTGAATTATGGCTACTGGCTATGTTTACTGAAGGGAATTGTGAGGTTCTTCCTCAAGCTTCAGAGAAGCAATGATGTGCACTGAATTAAGCCAAGAATACCTAGACTATGTAGAATCATAGAATCATAGATCTGGAAGGAACTGCAACTAGCACACATTGTCTTTGGCCTTTTTTTGTTGCACAGTTTCTGATATCAGAAGTGGAATGGTGTGTTGGTTCTTTCCCTGTTTTTTGAACCAATATTTTGAATAAATATGTTTACTGCAGCCATATATTTCTGATTAATCTTTCTGAATTGATTTATAGATGGAGGAGGAGGAGGCTTATCCTGTGTACCTCATGCTGCCATGCTAGGACCAGCGTCGTCTCCGGTGGTGGCCTCTGGAGAGCCAGTTTCAATTCCTGATAACTTACTTCAAATATATAAAGCAAAGCCTGTCATATTTAAAGGTAACTATAAAACAAGGGATTTAAAACAAGTCTGGTCTACTTCTTTGGTACAGAACACATGGAATCCCAGTACTCTACATTGTGCTTTATTTTACAGGGCATGGAAACTTTCCTTATCTTTGTGGGAACCTTAATGATGTCATAGTGAGTCCTCTTTTATATACATGTTACAAAAATGCACAGTCTATCTCTAGAGCTTATGAACAATATGGAGCCTCTACAATGCAACCTATTTCAGAGGAAATGCAACTCTTACTAACAGTCTATTACCTTGTTCAACTTGGTGAGTTTCCTCTTTCAACATATAAGACAACCTAGAAAAATTTAATATGAATTGCCACATTTACCAGTTGTCTGTGATGATGATATCGATGTCCCATCTTTTTTTCCAGTTTAGGAATCATGGCCTTATGCACAAAAACTACTTGTCCCGTTTGTGTTCAGGACCTTATGTTTGTTGTTTTGTTTTTAATGGTTTATGATTTTAACATGTTTAATTTTTTTATAGTTTAAGTACATTGTAACTTTTGATTGATGTTAATTTTTAGTTATGCTTGTTTTAGATGTGACAACAATCAAGAGTTACAATGTATCTAAACCGTATAAAAAATTAAAGTTCACGTTTTCAAGCTCTGCCTAGAAATCAAAAACCAGAGGATACTGCCAGGCTTGACTGCCCTTTGTGTGCTGTGGACTACAAATCCCATTAGACCTAGCCAGTGGTGAGGAATGGTGGGAGTTCTTAGAATCATAGAGTTGGAAGAAGCCACAAGGGCCATCCAGTCCAGTTCCTTGCCATGCAGGAAGACGCAATCTAAGCACTCTGAACATGGCCATCCAGTCTCTGTTTAAAACCTCCCAAAGAAGGATGCTCCATCACTCTCCAGGATTTCATTCTCATTGTCAGGAAGTTCTTCCTCATGTTTAGGTGGCATCGTCTTTCCTGTAACAACAACAACAACAGTCCAGCAACATCTGGAGGGTCACATATTCTCCATCCCAGAGGTAGACGGCTTTTACAGACAGCCCTCCATTTCCATGGATTTAACCATCCACAGCTTGAAAATATTATATATTCCAAAAAGCAAAGCTTGATTTTGCCATTTTTTTAAAAAATGAAAGACATCTTTTACTAGGGCCAAAAACAGATGGGCCAAATGACACAGTTTCCCACTGCGTTCTCAGCATAGATGATTTAATGGGAATTGTAATTTTTAATTGTTTGATGTTTTATTTATACTTTTGGGATCCGCTTTGATTCCTTTGTAAAAAAGAGGAATGCAAATTATTATTATTATTATTATTATTATTATTATTATTATCATTATACATGCCTCAAACATGGCAGGAAACTATGACAGACCTGTGTCATCTGAAAAGAACCAGGCCAAAAAAGAGCAGTAAAATATCGCCCCTTTTGCTGGCCCAGTTCAAAGCTATGGCGGCAGCCCAGATCGGGGTTGGACACGTGTGGTCACTGCAGCCCTGGCTCAAATTGTGCCAGCACGGCCCCACCAGAGTTTTTCCAGCCCGTCTGTTTCAGGCCTATGCCATTTTATTTAATGGTACATGAGTTTCCATAGATTTTGGTATCCACAGAGGATTCAGGAACCAAATTGCAGCAGACACCAAGGGTCCACTGTATTCTAAGGCTATTTTATGCAACATATATTCACATATTTTACACACATCATCTATTGTCCCCTACTATGGGGATTAGAATTATCACTAAAATGTGATGTTGGGAGTTCCTGAGGTACATCATAATTTGTAGGATTTGCTAGAAAGTGTGGGCTCTCTGTTTTAGCAGTTTTACTTACAGCAGTATTCTGCTCTAAATAAAGAAGTCTATAAACATTGAGGGCTCTGGATTTTTTTGCAGAATTTACTGTGACAAAGAAAGCAAAACATTCATGCTAACTTATATAAGGGCTAACTTTAGGAAAGCCTGTGACAGACTTCCTCAGTCCTGTATCTACAGATCCCATCACTAGCCATGCTGGACAGGGACAGTGGAAATTGTAGTCAGGAGGAGCAGGTTGGGACGGCTGGCCCATGCCATGCCATGTGTGAAATCAGTGGAATTAGACATCTGCAATAAGCTTAATTTAGATACTGTGCTCAGCAAAGAGGAGAATAATTTTGTAAACAGAATGACTCCTAATGTATGATCACTTCTGCCTCTATATTGTTTTTTCCTAGCTTCAGACCAGGTACCTTTGATCGAAGACTTGGAGCAGATTTTCATGCGCTCGTGGCGGGAATCTCATCTTTCGGAAATCCGTCAGTATCAACAAGCCATTCCACAAGCTTTTCCTCAGGTTCCTGGCCCAATTGCCCCAGTGACATCAGCTCAGCTTCCCTGGCTAGCAGGACTAGCAGCCAGCTCATGTAATGACAGCGTTCACATCATTGAGTGCAACTATTCTTTAGCAGAGGGGCTCTCAGAAATGTTTAAGATGCTCATTGAGGGAAAGCTAGTGAAGACCAACTATGTGGTGATCATATGCGCTGGTAGGAACAGAACCATTGATTCTTGCATTGCTGTAACAGGTGAGCTGCTACGGAAAAACATGGGACATTCTAGCATTTTCATTACTGAGTGACTTAGAGCTTGTATGTAACTGTTGAGAATATAAAACAGGATTTTGTTTAAGGTGTTTATCACACTGAGGTTTTTGCAGCTCAGATCCGACGTGACTGCAGGTCCAACAATGCGAATTCATGTTATAACATGAATGTGTTATCAGACGAGATTCCTTTCTATGGGAGCTCCTTCCGTGGCACTTCCGCAGTGAATCCAAAGTGACTCCTCATTTTGATGAATTCGGAAAAAAGTGAATTCACAGAATTCACTTTCAGGCTCACTTCAATTTCACTCCAAATTGGTCTGGTGCGGAATGCAACTTTGCTTCTGCTCTGGTACACCACTGCAACCCCCCCCCCCCAAACCCGGGTTGCAAATTTCCCTTAATGCAGTGCTGTAATTTCCCCCATTTCCTTTTGGTGGTCCTTTCACTTTCAGGGCAATTTTCAGCGCATCTCATTTTTTATGTGTGTGAATGTGAATATACAGATCTGTCTGTCTGTCTGTCTGTCTCTCTCTCTCTCTCTCTCTCTCTATTTATCTATCTATCTATGTGTGTGCTGAAATTGCTGAAATGGAAGGGAAAATAAAAAAGGGGGATGAAGAAGACACAGAAATATTCACAAGGCGAATATTCACGCAGTCACACAGTTATGCGAAACAGGGAACAAGAACTTGCGCCCCCTTTCACCCCAGAAACGTACAAGGTCATGATGAGTTCAGACCCCCAGTGAGCATTTGCAAGGGTGCCGATTCAAATCGTTGAATCCCACTGGTGTGGTAATACAATTTGCACTCACTCCGCTTTGCTTGAATGCGCATTACACGCCTTGTCTTGGATTCGATTCCCCCTCGATTCGGAAGGGCAATGGAAGGGCAACCATGTGTGATAAAACATTCACGTTATAATGTGAATTTGCATAGCTGAACCAGGAGTCACCCCGGATCTGAGCTGCAAAAACCTCTGTGTGATAAACACCTAAGACATGTTGTCTAGCATCTAAACCCTAAACTCCATCCCCTGTATCACACCAGTGTGGCATACAAAGAATTTTGCTAGTGCACGAAGTGTAAGAAATTAAGATTTATGCTGACAAAATGATGTAATTACTGAACGGTTCAAGACTATAGTGTGCGTAAGGATGCCTGCATGTCTGGCCATTGAGTTTCTAACATTTGCTTCTTCTAAAGATCATGTTCTTCTATGGTCATAGGCAGAGCTTGGAGGTAACATGCTCAAAATAACCACTAGAATCCTGTTGGGACCTTATGTCTTTGTAAGTGGACTTGCTTCTACAGGAATTAGAATTGCATCTGTATTCAGCAGAGGGCTGCTGTTAAGTTACTACATAGCAGAGTTGTTAAAGTGCCTGATGTGCTTTGTGTGCTCTTGCTGGTGTCCCATTACACACATTTGTAATTCAGTAAAGGGGTTTCTTAGCACCTCTGCTTTGTAACTAGATGTATGTAAAGTTACATAACATAAGCCATACAGGATTCTGATGAATATGCAGGATTCCAATGAACATCTCTGCTATACAGCTAGGTGTATATCTGATGAACATATAATAATTCACTATATATTTTATTTTTGGGGGGATAACAAGATGTGCTGTTATTTTTTTCAAGCCTAACACAACAGCACCCTCAAAAGATGCTTTCCCCCTAGGGATGTTGCTTTTGTACCTGGGGCAATAATAATGGAAAAACATGACCCCAATGAATAACAACCCAAACTTCTTTTTAGAAGAAATGCTCCAAGCTCTGTTCATATATAGGATCTGAGAAAGTTATTTTTCTGGACTACACCTCTGATTAGATAGATTCTGGGATTTGGGGGAGCTGTAGTCCAAAAAGTAACCTTTTAAATCTCTCTCTCTCTCTCTCTCTCTCTCTCTCTCTCTCTCTCTCTGTGTGTGTGTGTGTGTGTGTGTGTGTGTGTGTGTGTGTATATATATATATATATATATATATATATATATATATATATAAAAACCATATGTCAGATTGTCCTGGGCTCTGCTGTGAAAATGAACTGCAGGACAAAAAAAGATGTTAGGCATTCTGCAAAGTAAACAGTTGATCAATGTTACATTTAAACAAATGATAAAGGACCTAATATCCAGAAGGGCCAGATCTCACCGATCTTGGAAGCTAAGCAGAATCAGCCCTAGTTAGTACTTGCATGGGAGACAGCCAATGAATGTCAGGTGCTGTGGGCCATATTTCAGTGGAAGGAACTGCCAAAACCACTTCTGAGTATTCCTTGGCTAAGAAAACCCTGTAAAATTCATGGGGTTACCATAAATTGATAGGTGACTTGAAGGCACATCCACAGCCAGAAATAAATTGTATCCCTAATTCTTTAGATTCTACTAATGATTGTATGTTCTAAATTGATTTCAGAAGGGAATTACATGTTTCTTCCCATTAAGAAGCTTTTAAAATCTCTCAACAGGGCTCAGGAGAGCAGAATAGAGCAATCCTCTGAACTTTTATGAAAACTAGTAGTATTTTAAAATTAAATTGCAAACTTTAAAGCTTATATTTGGCAGTTCTTGGCTTGACACACTCCACTTTGCATTATGTTTCTAATGATATCATTGGGGTATATCAGCCAAATGTAAATGAAAAAGAACTGAGTTTTAGTAGTAACTTTTACTTTATTTCATATATCCTGCTGTTCTGTTGTGCACATTCAAAATTCAGTAAAGGGGTTTCTGAGTGGTCTGTTGAACTTGGCAGCCAGTGTAAGGTTTCCCAGCAGTTTCTGATACAAGCCCAGACTTGCTTCACTTCAGAAAGGTTACCATTTCATGGACTTTTGTATGTATCCTTGGATCCGGTGAAATTTTGGTGAGAATTATTTGTGTCATACTTGCAAATGAATTGAATTGCATATAACAGTAACTTTTCCTTCCCTTATTTTTTGTATTTCTCAGGGAAATACCAAGCAAGAATACTATCCGAAAGTATGCTCACTCCAGCAGAATACCAGAAAGAAGTTAATTATGAACTAGTTACTGGGAAAGCAGAGGCTCTGGGGGCCTTCTTCAGTTCTCTCTGTCCAGGTATGCCATGGCATAGTTTACAGAGGCAGTCTTTTTAAAGAATTTCTAAGAATCTAGAGCAGCCTTCTCCAGCTTGGTGCCCTCCATATGTTTTGAACTGTAGCTTCAATCATCCATATCTGTTGACTGTGCTGGCTGGAGCTGAGGGGAGTTATTACCCAAGACATTAGGCAGGCACCAGTTTGAATGGTGGGAGCTGAGTTAGATCATAGCTAGGTAGTTTAATCATTCATGTGACTTGATCTCTAGCAAAATTATTAACTATACAGAAGTTCTGTCTTTTTTTGTAGCTTAAGATGTAGCATGGCCATTGGTGCTTTGCTTCTGTTGCATATTGTGAAATTGGTGGAATATTTTAAGTTCCCTCTCATTCATGTTCTCTGAAAAACAATGCCACCCCAAATGATTAGGCTGTTAGAAATGCATTAAGGATAGGTGAACAGTTATCCAACATATTAAAGACCTTTACTAGCCTAGAGTTCATCGCTTGGATTTTACAAAGGTTCTACTAAGTTTTTTGTGGGTTTTTCGGGCTATGTGGCCATGTTCTAGAAGAGTTTATTCCTGACGTTTTGCCAGCATCTGTGGCTGGCATCTTCTCTGAAGATACCAGCCACAGATGCTGGTGAAACGTCAGGAATAAACTCTTTTAGAACATGGCCACATAGCCCGAAAAACCCACAAAAAACTAGGTTCTACAAAATTCTTACTAAAAGCTACAGTACTTCCTGTATAAGAACAGAATTCACCTGTTGTTTTCAGCTTAACTTAATTAGGAATTTGGCTTCAAAAACATGAAATCTAGAAACTAAATTGAGCTGTTTTCTGCTTCTTCCATTGGTTAACATAAGTGCATTTGAAATATAATGATCTTTCTTAAAAGGCAGACAAGGCCTTGGTTCTGGCTGGGGGATACTACAACTGGGATTTCATGGTGCAACATAAAATAACGATTTAACAGAAAAGAATGAATTCTATCTTTCTTTTTGCTAGATGGTGACACTGATGTTTTGTTGGACAAATTTTATCAAGAAAACCGATCCCACATTTTGCCATCTCTCTCTGCTGCAGCAAATAAACAAGCAGCACTGGATGCATCTGGAACGGCTGTATGTACAAGTACGTGTAAAGATTCATAGCTGAGCAGGGATACAGGGATGGACTGTTTCCTTTGTGCTCTTCCTGTGGGCTTCCCAGGCCCATTGGGTAGGATACTGTGCAAAACAGGATACTAGACTAGATAGACATTTGATCATCCCTCTCTGGTATCCCTCTCTGGCACAATGCTGGTTTGTAAATTATCTCAGTAAATATCAAATTGTCTTATTGTAATAGGATGATCTGAGTGATTTAACCTCTGTTTCTTTCTCCTTTGCAATGTTCCTGAATGGACATGCAGCAGATCCTCTGCCTTAATTTGACTATAAAACTTACATCCCTTGTTGGAGGGAGAAAAGAGATTTCAAAATGCCAGAGGAAGAGAGAATCCAGGCCAGGATCCAATGGTGTATCTCTGGTGGCTCATGCTACTTTTGCCAGTATCTCCCCTTCCTCCTGTAGTCTATGTGTACCCTAAAAATCTGCTTTGGAGGACAGAGAGACCCTTTGAAGTCAGTTTTCGGTGCCAAGGAAGGCTCAAGCAGGAGGATGAAGGGAAGAAAATTTCAGTTTGTATTCAACTAGCATTCCAGTGGATTACTGGAGTACACTCTTGGATCTTGGCCAAAGTCCCCCCCCCCCACATAAGTGGGCTTTTTGCTTTTTCTTGGGTGTACCTTGGACAAGTCAAATGCTCTTAGCCTGAGGAGAAGGCAATGCACAAATCTCCTCTGAACGAATATTTCCAAGAAAACCCCATTATAGGGTCTCCCTAGGGTCACCATAAATTGGATATAACATGAAGGCACACAATAACAACAAACCTTGTCACTGCTAGAGTTTGTATATCCCTCCAGATACCTCTGCCAGGCATGCCTTCCTTTCCCCAAGGCCAGATCCTTAATGCATGGAGCCCCCCAGGAACTTGCCCATGTAATCAGATTGTGATATTGCTGCTGTCACATACCACATTACTTTTCTTCCAGATTCTGACATTTTGCTCTATAGACACAAGAAAAACCTGTAAAACATAGAAATAAGGTTTAAGTCTTTCTTTGTCTCTCACTTTATTTTGCTTTCCCTCCTCCCCTCATCTAGGTTATCACATTGAGCAGCATCAGATCCGCCCTTTCCAGCTTGCAGTGGCTCAGAAATTGCTCTCTCATGTTTGCTCCATTGCAGACTCCAGCACTCAAAATCTTGACTTGGGCTCCTTTGAGAAAGTGGATTTCCTCATATGTGTTCCTCCTTCAGAAGTGACATATCAGCAGACCCTGTTCCACCTTTGGCAATCAGGTGCTTACTGACACAAATGTGTGAAATGTTAACAGCATTGCCACTGCAATTTCAGCAGGCTGACTGACATTCCTTGTCTTTCTTTAGGTGTTTTATTAGAACTTGGGCTGGAGAAAGAACATCTTACAAGGCAGAGGGTGGAACAATATGTGGTGAAAGTTGATGCTGAAGCCCAGACAAAATTTAAAGCATTTTTACAAAACTCTATGCAGAATCCACACACACTCTTTGTACTAATTCATGACCATGCTCACTGGGACCTTGTGAGGTAAGAATGGTTTCTTTTTTCAGGGAAGTGTCAGAATGAGGTGGTTGTTGTGACATGCAATTATAATCTATAGTATAATAATTTAAAAGTTTTGTAGTACACACGTCTCTAATGGTGTCCTTTCTTGCTGCATATGATAGCATAACTGTGACACCACCCATTCACTTATGTATTTGTTGTTTTGTGCCTTCAAGTTGTTTTTGACTTATGGCAACCCTAAGGCTATCACGTGGTTTTCTTGGCAAGAGTTGTTCAGATAGGGTTTGCCTTTGCATTCCTCTGAGGCTGAGAGAGTGTGACTTGCCCAAGGTCATCCAGTGGGATTCCGTGGCCAAGTGGGGATTACTTGCAACTAAATATTTCAAGGTGATCAAATACAACCATAGAACATATACTGTAAAACAATATACAAAATCAGTGTACATTTTAAAAAATACATTAGGCCATTAGTATCCACTGGGGTTTGGTTCCAGAACCCCACTTAGATACTAAAATCCATGGATATTCCATTTTATACAATGGCATATTAAAATTGTGTCTCTTACATAAAATGGCAAAATCAAGATTTGCTATTTGGAATTTTAAATGTATCTTCTTAAATAACCAATACCAGGAATCCATAGAATATTACCATGGCAGTTATAGAAGGACCATAGTGTTATAACTGTATTATGTGGGAGATGTCCAGGTTACCTCAACACCCCAAGGAAAACTATGGGACGTTCAGATGTTTTACCGTATGTTAAGTGTTTATTTTGCTAACCATTGACTGCATATTCTGTTTTTTTAACAGTGCCGTTCATAGCCTTTATCCCCAGTCAGATCCAGCCATGGGATATGTGGACAGACTGCTCAACTGCAGAGAGGTCAAAGAGGCTCCAAATATTGTGACGCTTCATGTGACTTCCTTCCCTTATGCGCTGCAAACACAATACACCCGCATCAGCCCTTATAATGAAATTCACTGGCCTTCGCTATACAACAATGTAAGAAGATATTCTTAGGATCTATGTGAGCTTTTCTTTTCTTTTTTCCCAATCTAGTTTTACTATCACGATCATGCTATTTACAGGCTGTGACAAAATGCTTGAGAAAGTAAGGAAACTTTTACCCATATTTGTGAATTTCCAGGCTTCACACAATTCTTCCACATTTCACCTTTACAGCAGGAGTTGGCAATTTCTGGCCCTCCAGATCGGAGCTTGGAAAGTTACTTTTGAGACCAATGAGTATAAGAAAACAAGGTGGAAATGGAACTGGAGAGTAGTGGCTTTACCTGTGCCTTGCTTCAGATGTCATAGTGTTTCAGTTCTCTTCCTGTGGGAGATGGGTGTAAAAGTGTGTCTTTCGTTAAACAGATTGTTTTCAGCTAGAAAAAAGATATGCTTTTACAACTGTGTCCCAGTGGAAGAGAACTGAAGTGCTACAGCATTGTGCAGTAAGGCATGAAGAAAGCTGCTACTCTCTGGCTTTGTATCAACTTCGTTTTCTTGTGTGATAAGGCTCATGATGAAGCCATTCATAACTAATCACTGATAGGATGATAACTGAGTGCCCACTCTTCATGTTTATGGATAGCTTCAACATATTGTTATCTTCATGTATACTAGAAGTAATTTGATATGTTCTATACCAGATGTTACTAGACTGCAGCTCACATCATTCCTTTCTTGGAATGTAACTTTTCTTATATTTTGTTTCGGCATGAAAAGATTAAAAAATTCAGCAATTTTTTTCTCTGCTCTGTGAGAATACAAAGCTTTCTGTGTAATATTTCAACTACTGTTTGTACTCTGGGACTTCATTGAGGCAAATTCATTTTGGCAACAACACACATGATTTTTCTGTGCAAAAAATGTATGTGTGTGTTTTAGGAACACCTGTTAGTTATGCAAAAATCAGTATTTTTATACAGTATATGCTGATTGCTGGAGCCAGTGTGGTGTAATGGCTTGAGTTTGGATGATGACTCTGGAAACTAGGGTTTGAATCTCCACTCATCCATGGAAAGCCACTGGTCACACTCTCTCAGCCTCGGAGGAGGGCAAGGACAAAACACCTCTGAATAAACCTTGCTAAGAAAACCCTGTGATAGAATTGCCATAAATCAGAAATGATTTGAAGACACACAATAACAACAACAACAATACACTGATTGCTACACCAAAACATTGTTTTTGCATAAGAAATATGTTTTTGGTACAGTAATAGGTTTGCAAAAGTACACTGATTACTATGGAAGTTCCTATGCAGAAAACAGTATTTTGTATATCCAATCAAAATGCAGTATTTTTGTTCAGAAATTAATGTACTGTACATTGTATGGAAATACTTTTTGCATGGGAAACATGTTTTGTGCCCAAAACTTCATATGCTGAAAGCCACGCCGGAAAAGCCCCTTGCACGCCCTGTAAGAAATAATGGGGCACGCGCCTGTGGTGCACATGTGCAGCTGTGTGCCATGCGCTGCAGGCGTGAGCCCCATTACTTCCAGTGGGGCTCCAGCATATGCTGATTTCCCTAGGCGGAGGGATCCAGAACGGATCCCCACATAAGGGGAGGGCCCACTGTGTATATTTGTGCAGATTTCCTCCAATCAAGTCCCAAAATCTGAAGCATCTCATGGTTGTTCTGCTTTTTCTTGGTGGTTGGGTCTCAGGTTTCAGGACACTCTTTTTCATTACATGAGGAACATAACTTTTTACTAACTTAGTTCTTGAAGGAAGCAATGGGTGATTTTAGAAATTTTAGAAAATCTTCAAAAACTGCAAAAACAGTTTTGTAGAAGATAACAGTTTTTGTACAGAATTTTCTGCATGAAAGCACAAACGGGTCCCAAACTATGAAGTTTCGTATCAGTACAGCTTATCCATATTTTTCAACCATTTAAAAAATATTTTCAATTCCCCCCCCATTCCTACTCCTCACCATTGACTTTGCTGGCTAGGGGCTGGTAAGAGTTGCAGCTGACCAGTGTCTGGAGGGCCACATGTCTCCTCCATGTTTTGTATATCTTTTTAGGCTTTATTCCCTTCTGCCTTACCACTGAGATGAAATCTAGGGATTTTGAGAGCTGAGATTCTATGCTTACCATCCATGTGCTGACAATAAAAATACAATGGTTAGTTTTGTTTTACTTGAAAGAGTGCCCTAGTAGCCCTGAAATTCCAACAGTTATTCTGGGGTGTTTTCTCAGTAAGTAAGAACACTGGTGTCTACACTGCATCTTAATCACTGAGCTCACAGCAATACTGCTGCCAGAGGTGGTTGCCTGATCAGATTGTGTAGTCAAGGCAACCCTAAATGAGTATAGATGAGGATTTTGGTTGAGAGGATAAGTAGTATTAGCCAAGGATAAGGGGCAAAATGTTAGGCACAGACTAGCAGTTTGAGTGAGCAAGAATGTGTATTTGTGATAATGTGATGACTAGAATTGCCAAACTGTTGTTATACAGCAATCATATCTCCCTCCTTTAATAGTTAATAAATAATATTCATTTATTCTAGGGTGCAGAGTTGTATCATGAAAACAAGAAGTATTATGGTTTGTCTGAATTTATTGAATCAACTCTTTCTGGACATAGCCTTCCATTGCTCCGTTACGACAGTTCTTTTGAAGCGATGGTCATGGCTTTGGGGAAAAGGTAAAAAATCTCTGCTTTACAATTTGATTAAAATTAAAGAAGGGTAATATTAACTTGGTCCAGTCTTCATTTTATGCACACATCACAGCATTTTTAAAGTGTGGAGGCTCAACAGTGGTGCACAGGTTGTTACTAATTTTGCCTACTTGCAAGAGGAGGGAAAATCATTTCCTCCATTCATTATGATTCAACTATCCTTAAATAAGAAGACTCTTATAGGTTCAGTGTGTATGCAGACATGACCTCCATGTGCTCAGTTGTTCATTATTCTGAAGTAAGCGTGCTTAGGATAGATTGCAGGTAAGCTTTATTATTCCTGGGGTGGGGGGAGCTCAGTGACAATCACCATCTTCATATTTCTTAATGCTTCATTTTTTAAATTTCTGATTGATTGTTCTAGTGAAGGGTAAACTATATAGAAATCTTAGTGGTCTAAATTTGCCAGATCATTTTGAAGCCAAGTCTTGGGGGCCTGAGCACCGTTCCTTCCTATTCTGGGATTCCTGTTGAAAAGGTTCATTATCTTCTGTCATCCAAGTGTCATTTACAAGGTATTATTGTTTTTTTTTCAAGGTTTCCCAGACTGCACAGTGCAGTGATAAGGACATTTGTCCTTGTTCAGCACTATTCTGCAGCCATGATGGCAGTATGTGGCTTGTCCCAGATGAAAAACTACACAACTGTTGAAACTCTAGAAATCACCCAGAATCTCATCAATTCTTCACGGCAGTGCCCCAGCGGACATGGGCTGATGGTGGTCTTAAGGATTCCCTGCATCCCCCTGGCAACGGTGGCTTATGAACGTCTCAGCCATGTGAGGGAAAGGCTTGCCCTTGAAGACCATTTTGAAATCATCTTGGGCAACCCCAACTCTGGCATCAACATAGGGAAACACTTTGTGGAGCAACTCAAGGTAATGTAGACAAGAGAACCTCATCTGCACAGATCATGTGGCTACTGACTGGCTATTGCTGACTGGCAATAATGCCTGTCTGGATTTTATTGATCCATTACATGCACAAACTGATTTCCTGGGTTCAGTGTGGGTGTGGGAGGTCGCCTCACTATCTAGTCCACTCTGCCCTAGGAACTGATTTGTCATGCTGCAGGTGTCCTTCAGGTACTATGGCTCAAGCCTGAACCATCACTACAGGGTTGGGTGAATTCCGCCCCGAGCCATACTGACGATGGGACTGCTGATTAGCAAAGCCATTTGGCGGGGGGCCTTCATTGTACCACTAATTATCCCATGAAGGAATTGAAGATATGACAAACCAAATGATATTTTCTGATCTCAGGATCTGTTGATTGGTATTCCTAGATGGCCAGTTTGTTGCCCTATCCCCTCTCCCTTTTTTTTCCCCCAGTCTGGAAGTGAATTCAATTTATTTCAATTAGAGCTTTCACCAGCAGAACCATCAGCCAAAGGTTTAATTGATTTTCTAGGCCAAATTTTAACTGGTGACAAATTACAAATTTGCTGACAAATTAAAGATGGCACACAAGGCTCCACTATCCCTATTTTAGTATCTCAACAACCCTGCAAGGCAGATTAGGCTAAGAATTAGTGACAGGCCCATGCTGCTCAGTGACTTTTTATGGATGAGTGGGATTTGAATCTAGAGCTGCATTCGTACTGCAGAAATGTTGTGGCACCAGAGCTCTCTCACAGGGAAGGTTAATATCTACAATTTGCAGAATTCGATAGCTTTCAGTCATGGCAGTTAGAGTGGTGTCCAACTGGATTATTTCCACAGTGCAGATGCAGATGCAACCTAGCCTTCCCTGATCTGTGGAAAATTCTAATCACTGCACCACACTGGTTTAACAACAGTCATGCAACCCCTGGCTCAATAAATGTTATTGGACTGCAAGTCCTATCAGTTTTAGCTAGTATAACCAGTGATGTGGGGTGTTGCAACCAGGGCCACTAGTTGCCTATCCCAGATGTAAGGTAAGACAGTGCTATGACTCTGCTCCTAAACATCATAAAACAGGGTAGAGGCCAAATGACAACAGCTTCTTAAGCCTACTCATCTCTTGGAGGAAAGGGGTGCAATTTGAACCAGGGACTTAGATGTACATTCTTTAAACAACTGATTTTGTTTCATCAGCATTTCAAGTACAATGGCTTTTTTCATTTCTCAAGTGATACATGTATGTGCTGATTAGTTCATTGCAAATATTATAACAGATCTGGCAGAAAATCGAAGATGATGAATGGAGACCCCAGACATACTTGGAATTAGAGGGTCTACCTTGCATATTGATCTTTAGTGGCATGGACCCCCAAGGAGAGTCTCTCCCAAGGTAATAATACCCTCATCTGTCCTTGCTGTGTCAATAATAATAGAAAGTCTAGTTAACACATTGCAGTTCTTCATAAGGAGGGAAAGCAACCTCTTCAGGATTTTGCATTTGATGCTTGGACCATCAGTGGGCCTTAAACAAGGAAAAGCTTCATTTGCTTTGCTGTTTCTGTTCTGTGGATCAGCACAGATCCAGACTACCTAAATGCTTTCTATCAATCCCCCCACCCCCACCCCAAGGCAGTTTGGAAATTTAGGCCTCATGAAATGTCAGCAACCACAATATCAAAAATTATGCTAGGGCTGTGTTCAGACATAATGTTAAGCCCTGTTATGTTAAGCAAAGTGTGTTCCTTTGGTTGCCTGTGCTGAATAAGAATTTGACAAAAGGGGCAAGAGAGAGAAACAGCCCAGAAATTGGGAAGAAAAACTGTGTTTTGTTTGGCTACATGTGGGACAATAATAAAAATCCACAGAGTTATATAGGGCTTATATATACTATGCCCTGTGGGCTTTTGCATCCACCAAGCTGTCCCAAAGATGGCCCATGTCATTTCTTTTTTTCTGGAGGTGCAGGAAGACTACATTTAGGTTTTCTATCACTCCTACTCAATGACAGGGAAGGAAGCAAGCAGGAACATCCTATTCCTCTTGCTGCAATTAATGTGTCATTCCTAACCCAGTACTGGAATTCATTTGGATATAGATATGAGAGAGAAATGTTTAGCAACATGTACACCATGCTTCCCAAGCTATGTAATGTGGAGGGCCAACAATTATTTTCCCCCTCAGTAATATCAGGGAGCTGTACCATACTTGTCCCCATTGGCTACAATTCTTTCTTTCTTTCCTGGAAACCATGGGCTGGCACTAGTTCATGGACCACCACTTAGAATAGCACTGATTTACAGGATCCTTTTTTACATACTATTATCAGTCAGCCCAACAGTGAACACCGGATTGCCTGCTTTCATTATCTATGCTAATTTTCAGTATGTTGATTACAATTGTAGCCACCATGATGTGTGGTTGAAATACAACAGTTTTATGCCATTCTGCCTCACTATATATTGTGAAAAGAAGATGGCAGAAGGATGATAATTATTGAAAGTATATTGTACACTTCACATCTTTTCTCTTTCTGTCTGTCTCACCAAGGTCCTTGAGATACTGTGACCTGCGTTTGATCAATTCCTCTTGCTTGGTACGAACAGCCTTGGAGCAAGAGCTTGGCTTGGCAGCTTATTTCATCAGTTCCGAAATCTCTGTGGAGAAAGTGGCTCAACCCAACGATGTCCTGGAGAGTGATCCAGAGAAGCTGAGCAGTACTGATAATGAAGATGAAGAAACAGCAATAGAAGGTAGAGAGGAACATCAAGAAGACCATTATGTTAAAACATCCTAACCCAATCTGGGGCTCTTCATACATCTTGGACTACAGCTCCCATCATTCTCACCTAGTATGATCATTTTGTATGAAGATGATGATTGTAATACTTGAACATACCTGGCATGTCCCAAGCTGAGGGAAACCTACACTAAATGTTATCTGATTAGGACAATGAGATTTTGACATTAGCAACATAGATGTAATTCTGGTGGTATGAAAAAGTGCTTTCTTACAGTTAAGAAGTGGTCAGTCTCTCCCCCTTACCTTTAGTCTCTTTTCCCTTCCCTAGTAAGTCTAAATTAATATTTGGATGTAATGTGTTAATGTTAATGGTACAAGTTACTGATGTATCATAGAATCATAAAGTTGGAAGGGGCCATGAGAGTCATTTAGTACCCCCTGCCATGTAGTAATGCACTATTAAAACACTCCTGAAAAGATGGCCATCAAGTTCAAGATGGGCTATTGAGTGACTATTTTATGAATCAAACATCATGTGGCCACAGTAGCAGAAGGAAACAAACAGACCTCAGTGTCTTAGTGTTGACATAAGAAAAGAGAGAAATTGGTATGGCAATATGGTGAAGCAGTTCTGTCAGGATCCCGTATAGATCTGAAACTGGAAGCTGTATTTTGTATTATCCTTTCCTATAGAATAGAATTCAGAGCTTGAAAATCTATCTATCTATCTATCTATCTATCTATCTATCTATCTATCTATCCATCCATCCATCATCTGTCTTTCTTTCTTTTTCAATATGGTGCTGTTGGTTTAGTGAATGTTTAATATTTCATTCTTAGTAATAGGAACTCGAGTTGCAAATATCTGCTGAATTCATTTTTGCACTCAAGAACAAATAATTTCATAAGTTTTCTCCATGCTCAGTGCGACTATACAAGTTCTGCTTATTTTTCATTATTTTGCACATTTGAGGAATTTTTGTGTGAAAGAAATTTGTTTGCCAAATATGCGATTGCATACAAAACAGTGTATTTTGTGCAAAATGCATTGGCTTTGTCTAAAAATGTTGGCTATGTGCAGAAGAGCAAGGTGGTTTGGGGAGTTTGGGCAGATTTTCCCCCTGAATTTTTCAGAAAAAAACTCCCCAGATTAAACAAACCTCACAAGATTGACCATTTTCTTGACAAGTTGCGCTGAGGTCTTGAGGCACTCCTTGGCATGGAGGACAAAAACATTAGCAAATATTCTTTTCATCTCTAGTAGGGAACTCTCCAAATGAAGTTGCAGTAAAGCCTTCTTTCTACAGCTCTTGTCCTTTCCTGGAGAGCCAGCGGTGAGGGAGCATGAGAGCTGCAGAACATCTGGATAGCCACATATTCTCTGTCCCTGGTGCATGTGTTGGATATTAGCTTATAAATTGGCAGAAAAAAATAGTGCAACAGCCTGCAAATAAGTCTCTACTTTTGTAACTCCTTTGAATTTTAAAAGTAGATAGGATTATTATGACCTGAAAATATAATGCAAATTAATTTCCTTCCATTATGGAACAGGATCAGCTTCAGAAAAGAGAAGTCCAGTCAAAAGGGAAAGGTCAGGTTCACATGATTCTGGAGCATCCTCCATCTCTTCTAAAGCACCAAGTAAGATTTCAGCATTCATCCATTTTCTATATTTACTTAGGATGTCTAAACAGTGATGTTGATCTAAGCAGACTTAGTCTATGGCTGCATCTGCACTGCAGAAATAATCCAGTTTGACTTCATTTTAACTGCCATGACTCAATGCTATAGAATTCTGGGAACTGTAGTTTGTTGTGACACCACTCTCCGATAGAGAGGGCTAAATGTCCCACAAAACTTTAATTCCCAGAATTTCATAGCATTGAAACATGGCAGTTAAAGTGGGGTCAAACTGGATTATTTTTGTAGTATGGCTGCAATCTATGTAAGCTTATGCTAGCAATATCTTTTTCTCAATTGGACCTAAAGGTACTACAAGATCCCTTGGCATAAATGGTGATCGTTTAATCTACTACTGTTGCTAGTTGGCATTTGCTTTAGGAGAACTAGATTTCAACGTTGTAGAACCAGAACAAATGCTTGTAAGATTAGAGACATACAGTATTTTGAAAAAATTAATTGGGAACTATCCTTTCAGGTAGTGTTGTTAAGGAGAGAAGCTAATTTAAGTAACATGACATGTTGCAGTGATCTCTAGATGTGACAATTTGTAACACAGAGCATTATATCAACACTGCTAAATCTGTGCACAATCTTAGTGCATATTCACCTTCAAAAATTATCCTAATGGAGCCATATGAGTGGAGTTGTGAATGAACTATCTGCCTTTCAGTGTGTCTTGGGGCTGCCTCATATTGGACATTGTACACAGAGATGCTCACCATTAAGTGGGGAGGAGCATTGTCATTTGTAAGGTGTGGGTATCCATCTTTTACCACAACAATGTGGATGAGTCAGCCACTATGCTTCTCCTGGTCCCAGCCCATGTAGGAACAATTTCATACAAAAAATAAGCAGTTGTGTCACACTCCACAAGAGGTTCCAAACAGTTTGGTCAATGGTGAAGGAACTGTAGTCTAAAACATCTGGTGGGACATTCCTAACCCTGCCTTATAAGAAAAATCATACACATCATTCCCTTTCTTTTCCATGTTCCTCACTACAGGATTGAAATAAGCTATGATTCCTATTTCTTCCCCTGGCATCCTGACTACACAAATGTTCTTGGAGAATGTTGTTAGTTGATCTATCCACATTTAATGGTGACAGTCAACTAACACATTTAAGGCAGGTTTAATCATATTTCATTTCATTTTAAATGGTCCTTCCCTCTATTGGCCCCACCCTTGGCTCTGCCTTTTTGTTTTGTTTATTGCAAACAAATGATCTAGGATGGTCACTGTGCAACGCTTAGTTGTCACTAATGGCACTCTTCAACCCTTAGTTGTCACTAATGAATTAACAACAAGCTTGGAAAAGCTCTTTTTGGATAACAAATCCCAAAATCCTGTAGACAGCATGGCCAGAATTCTAGAAGGTGTATAGTCCAAAAAGCTAATTTTTCCAAGTTCTGAATTTAGCAGTCTGTTAAAATCTATAAACTTTGTTCATAGGCACAGCAAGCTGCAGTGAATCATCTCCTCCTCTAGTAGCTGCAGGGGAGGTTGGAAAGTCACCCCATAAGGTCCTAAGCAACAGTACTGAAGAAATTGTGAATAAAGCAGAAAAGCCCCAACAGAAAGTGGACAAAGATTCAAAGGTGGCGGCTAAACTGGCTCAAGCTTCCATTGCATCATCATCACCGTCCCCTTTCTCATCTTCGTCGGCCTCTTCTGCACCTAGTCACAGTTCATTTGTCCTGCAGGCATCTCATTGCTCCATGGCTAAAGCCTCCCAGCAGCCTCCCATAGTTTACTTGCCTAAACTGGTGTATGATATTGTGACCTCTGCAGACAGCACAGGGCTTTCCAAATCGTCATCTCTCTTGCCTTACCATTCGGTAATGTGGGCAAGTTCCTTCCGCCCTCTCATGAGTAAAATGATGACCTGCACAGAGCAGTCTCTATATTATCGTCAGTGGACAGTGCCCAAACCCATCCACATGGACTACAACAACAGGAATGAAGGCAGGATGGACACCTTTCACCCACGGAGGCTGTTGCTGAGTGGACCACCACAGGTATGTCACAAGAACAAGGTAACCATGTTTAAAACCAAGTCTATGCTAATTTTGCCTTGCTGCTTCATAAAAATGTAAGAACTGCCTTGCTGCATTTGGACTAAGACTTGTTTAGAGCAATGCTGTGTTTTATAGGGATGCAAATCTTTATTTCTAAATTTCAAAAATTTTCTCCCCATTAAGTGAGATTATGGTCGAAAACACACTATAGGAATAATGTAGTTTGAGACAGCTTTAACTGCCCAGGCTCAGTGCTAGGGAATCCTGGGAATTGTAGCTTATTGTAGCACCATATTTCACTGATAAAGAAGGATAACTGTCTCACAAAACTACAGCTCCTAGCATTCCCTAGCACTGACCCAGGGCAGTTAAAGCGGTCTCAAATTGGATTGTTTCTGCAGTGTGATTTGGACCTATGAGAATTTTAAGAGCATTTTCCCATGAGTTTTCGCCTTTAGAGGTTTTATGGAAAGAAATATTGGAAAGTTTTTTTTTGTGTACAAAGCATTGTGAGCCCTATCAACACTGATCTGTTGTACTTGTTCTAAGTTCAATGCAGACTCAAGATGCTATATAATAAATAAATGTAACAGTAACAGTACAGAGAGAACAGTTGGCAGAGGATACTTAGATTTAAATTGGTATAATAATAATAATAATAATAATAATAATAATAATAGTTTATTTATATTTCCTGCCTCTCCGAAAAATCAAGGTGGGATTACATCAATACAATAATACAGATACAATTGATAAAACACTAATACTGAATTTACCACATTCCTATTAGTCTCTAAAAACAGTTCATCAGTAGCCACTAATCATACTCGAGAGTGGAACATCATCATAAGCTTTTATATGGAATCCGATAGATAAGCCCACTGGAAAAGATCTGTTTTGAGTGCCTTCTTAAAGGCCTCTAAGGTATTGATGAGACGGATCTCTTCTGGTAGTCTATTCCATAATTTTGGAACTGCAGCTCTAAACACTCTATGGGAGGTTGTCATTAACCTAGTATTATGATGTTTCAATAGGTATTTCCCTGATGTTCTGAGAGTGTGGGGTGGATTATGTAGGGAGAGGCGTTCCCGCAAGTAACTCTGGCCCGAGCCATGTAGGTCTTTAAAGGTGATGACCAACATCTCGTATTGCGCCTGGAAGCTAATTGGCAGCCAGTGAAGAGATTTTAACATGGGTGTTACATGGTCAAACTTAGATGTGCCGGTGACCAATCTGGCTGCCGCATTTTGGACCAATTGAAGCTTCCAAACTTGGTACAAGGGTAGCCCCAAGTAGAGCGCATAACAGAAGTCTAAATGAGAGATTACCAGTGCAAGTACCACTGCTTCAAGGTCCTTTCAGTCCAGGTAGGGACGCAGTTGGAATATTAACCGAAACTGATACCAAGCACTCCTGGCCGTCGCATCTATTTGAGATGACAACTGCAGAGACGGATCCAGGAGTACTCCCAAACTGCGAACTTTGTCCTTTAGGGGAAGTGTGACCCCATCCAGGACTGGTTGACAAATCTCCATCCCTGGACTTAAAGTACCTATCGTGAGTACCTCCATTTTTCTCTGGATTCAGCTTGAGTTTGTTTTCCCTCATCCAGCCCATTACCGGCCCAAGGCAGGCATCCAGGGGAGAGATGCTATCTTTAGTCACTACAAGAGTCGGAGACATAGAGAAATAGATTTGGGTGTCATCAGCGTACTAATAACACCGCACCCCATGTCTCCGGATGATCTCACCCAGTGGCTTTATGTAAATGTTAAAGAGCATGAGAGACAGAATGGCGCCCTGAGGGACGCCAGATGTCAGCTCTCTTTTAGAGGAGCAACCGTCTCCCAGCATCACCATCTGGAATCTGCCTGAGAGGTAGGAACAGAGCCACTGGAGCGCAGTGCCCCCAATACCTAACTCTCTCAGGCGTTCCAGAAGGATACCATGTTCTATGCTATCGAATGCCGCTGAGATGTCCAAGAGCACCAACAGGGCCACACTTCCCCTGTTGATGCCCAGACGGAGATCATCGACTGAGGCGACCATGGCAGTCTCAGCTCTGTATCCTGCCCTGAAGCCAGTTTGAAATGGGTCTAGATAATCGACTTCATCCAAGACAACCTGGAGCTGGAAGGCAACTGCCCTCTCGATCACTTTGCCCAAGAATGCTAAAAGGGAGATCGATCTGTAATTATTTCTCACCAGGGGATCCAGGGAGGGTTTTTTTAAAAAGTGGTCTGACAACTACCTGCTTTAATTTTGATGGAAATCTTCTCTCCCTGAGGGATGCATTAATTATAGATTGTAATAGTGTTTTGTTGCTTCTCCTCCCTGGGTGGTCAACCATGATGGGCATGTCGTCTTCCTAACACTTCCAAGAATCTTGTCCACTTCATTGGTATTTACAAACTCAAAATGATCCAGTCTAACATAGTCCACAGAGTCACTAGACATCTCTCTTTCTATCTCTGTCATAATGCCTGCATTCAGATTGGCCCTTATCTGAGAGATTTTATCCACAAAGAAGTTGTTAAAAGTATCACAGCAGGCTCTAGTTGGTTCCAATAGTAAGTTTAGGGTGGGAGGGAATCGAGTTAACTCTTTAACCACCCTAAACAGCTCTGCTGGACAAGACTCTGCGGACGGAATACGTGCAGCATAGAAAGAATTCTTTTTTGCATCTATTGCCACTCCATAGAAATCTAAATAATCTCTATGGCATGTCTTGTCAGACAAGCGTCGATTTTCTGCCAGCAGTGCTCTAGTCATTGTGCAGTCCGCTTCATTTTATGAAGGTCTTCTGTGTATCATGTTTTTTTATTTGAAGCGGGCCAGTAAGGATGCTCAGGAGCGATAATGTCCATGGCTTTGGTAAGATCGTTGTTCCAGGTATCAACCAAGGCTTCGACAGAATCACCATCATTCAAAACCATAAATAATAATAATAATAATTTTTTATTTATATGCCGCCCTTCCTTCGATCAGGGCGGCTTACAGCAATAAAAACAAACAATTTAAAATACAATTCAATATAAAAATACAATAAAAATACACAGATACACAAATACACAAACTCATGCCCAACAGTAAAAAGCCCCATGGCCCAACCTCTTGGCCACGAAAGAGGAGGGAGGCCCGCAGGATATCTATTCGGGGAATGCCTGTTGGAATAGGAAGGTTTTCAGGTCCTTCCTAAATTGGGCCAGGGTGGTAGACGAGCGGAGCTCTGTGGGCAGCGCATTCCAAAGGGCTGGGGCAGCTGTGGAAAACGTCCTCCGCGAAGTGGAGGCTAACCTAGCCCCAGGCACCTTCAGTAGCTGCTGCCCAGACGTTCTGAGGGTGCGAGGCGGAATGTACGGGGAGAGGCGGTCCTTTAGGTATCCTGGGCCCAAGCCATTTAGGGCTTTATAGGTGATTACCAACACCTTATATTGAGCTCGGAAACGAATGGGCAGCCAATGGAGACCTCTTAAAACCGGTGTTATGTGGCTGGTCCTGGGAGCACCAGTGACCAGCCGGGCCGCCATGTTCTGCACCATTTGAAGCTTCCGAGTTTGGTATAAGGGTTGCCCCATGTAGAGTGCGTTGCAGAAATCCAGTCTCGAAGTTACCAGAGCGTGTACAACAGTTTCTAGGTCCCTCTGGGCCAGGTATGGGCGCAGCTGGCGAATCAGCCGAAGCTGATAACAGGTGCTCTTGACCGTCGCATTCACCTGAGCCGTCAGGTGAAGCGACGAATCAAGGAGCACCCCCAGACTGCGCACGGAGTCCTTCACAGGGAGCGTGACCCCGTTCAGGACAGGTGGAACCACCGTCATTCCTGGACCAGGAGAACCTATCACTAGTACCTCCGTTTTCTCTGGATTCAACTTGAGTCGGTTTTCCCTCATCCAGCCCATTACTGACTCCAGACAGGCCACGAGAGGAGAGATGCCATCCCCAGTCACTGCATCAGTCGGAGACATAGAGAAAATAATTTGGGTGTCATCAGCGTACTGATAACCCCGCGCCCCATGTCTCCGGATGATCTCTCCCAGCGGTTTCATGTAAATGTTAAATAGCATGGGAGACAGAATGGCTCCTTGAGGGACCCCGGTTTTGAGGGGCCTCTCATCGGAGCACACGTCTCCCAGCTGCACCATCTGGGACCTCCCAGAGAGGTAGGAGCGGAACCACTGGAGTGCAGTGCCCCCGACTCCCACCTCTGCCAGGCGTCCCAGAAGGATACCATGGTCGATGGTATCGAAAGCCGCTGAGATGTCCAAGAGCACCAACAGGGACACGCTTCCCCTGTCGATGCCCAGACGGAGATCATCGACCAAGGCGACCATGGCCGTCTCAACTCCGTAGCCCGCCCGGAAGCCAGTTTGAAATGGGTCCAGATAATCCGTTTCATCCAAGACCGCCTGAAGCTGGATAGCAACCGCCCTCTCGATCACCTTTCCCAAAAATGGTAGCAGCGAAACTGGCCGATAATTATTATGTACCAGGGGGTCGAGGGAGGGCTTTTTTAGGATCGGTTTTACAATGGCCAATTTGAGATCCGATGGAAATTGCCCATCCCTCAAAGATGAATTAATTATCCGGCGCAACAATGATGTTACCGCCGGTCCCCCCTGGGCCGCTAACCACGAGGGACAGGGATCAAGAGAACAGGTTGTCTTCCGAACACTTCCGAGGATCTTGTCCACATCCTCGGTACTCACCAACTCAAACTGATCCAGTTTAACATAGTCCACGGAGGCTCTGGACGCTTCTACCCTAGGTTCTGCTATAATGTCGGCGTTCAGTCTTTCGCTTATACGAGAAGTTTTATCCGCAAAAAAGTCGTTAAACAAGTCACAGCAGGCCTTAGAAGGTTCAAGGATCTGGTTCAGGGTGGGAGGGAGCTGAGTTAGCTCCCTGACCACCCTGAACAACTCTGCCGGACGCGACTCAGCGGACGCAATACGAGCACCATAGAACGAATTCTTTGTTGCTCGTATTGCCTCTCCGTAGTCCTTTAATAGTTGGTCTAGGAGAGTCTTGTCGTCTAAGCGAAGGTGTTTGCGCCAACGGTACTCTAGCCGTCGCAGAGCTCGCTTCCTAGCCCGGAGATCTTCCGTATACCTTTTTGGTTCCATCAGCTTTCGAGGGCAGACCATTTTAATAGGTCCTCCAACCCCGAGGGGGATATGGGTAGTAGCCTTCAGTCTTACTTTGACCAGAAAATGTTCTGTCCATGACAGAGCAGAGGTATGAGTTACCTCTGCCCACAAATCCGTACTAAAGACCACATCAAGTGTATTACCAGCAGAATGTGTGAGACCCGAGACTAATTGGGACAGGCCGAGCTGCACCTGCCAGATCTTATGAGCCAGCCTCGAAGGGGATGTTGAGGTCCCTCTGGACAAGAAGCCTGGGAGACTCCCAACACCAGCTCCGAGACCAACTGTGTCAGCTCAGCCAGGGAGTCTGTTAGGCAACGGGGTGGACAGTATACCACCAGACTGTCCCTAGCCTTCAGGGTCAGGTAAATACACTCAATGTGATCTGTTTTCCAGATAGGACCAAGCCAACCCCCCACTTCCCCTAACCTGCTCCTTGACGGCATACCTGGCTGGGAGGGCTTTAGCCCAGGTCACACTATTGTCCTTCCTCAGCAAGGTTTTCGTAAAACAGGCCAGGTCGGCATTTTCCTTCTTTAATAAATCATAGATTATGTGAGATTTATTCCTCACTGACCTGACATTACAAAGGAGCAAGGTAAGGGTCTGTGGTATGGTTGGGATGACCTTTGGTTCTTTTGGGTTAACAGGCTGAATGGAAGGCGAGATAGATATTATGCATCAGTCTCATCTTCCTTTATAATTTATTTCCACCCTGGTAACACTATATCTCCTATATGTATGGCCTTACATATTCCCACTATAAAGGTTTTAACCAAATATGGCTTTACATAGCACCAGCATAAAAGTTTTAAGAAAGTAAAAAAATGGAGCATTTCTGAGTACCAGGAATGGAAATATACAGGGAACGAATGTCAGGGATAGACTTTGAATTAGGCAGCATTGGCCTATTAAATTAAAGTTTTCCAAAACAAAAAGCAAAAATATTCTTAAGTGCCTGTTGTTGTTGGCTTTTTTACAGATAGGGAAGACAGGTGCTTACTTACAGTTCCTCAGTATCTTGTCCAGAATGCTAATTCGATTGACTGAAGTAGATGTTTATAACGAGGAGGAGATCAATACTGGTATGTTCTTCATGTAGAACTCTTTCTTTTGGGCAGCTATCTTTAGTTCTTTGGTTAATTAACAACTGACTTTTATGCTTTTTATCTCCTATATTAATTTAATTTTTCACTAATGGAGACCCTTTACAATCTTACCCCTTTTAAAAAAATGATTTTTCCCATAGTTGAGCATTTTACTATGCATTGCTTTTTACTTTCCATTTTGAGCTTGTGTGCATTCTTAAGAGTTGTAACCCATTAATCTCCTGCTGATGGAATGGCTTCAGTCAGTGAAATAGGGAAGGAGCAATTTACATATACCCCATAGTCATCTGGTGGCTCAAGGAAGTTGGGGGATTATATATAGCAGATGGAGGTCGGAGAGCAGTGATTGTGAAGAGGAGGAGAGGAATTGACAGTTCTCTTGCATGTTCAGAAGTCCACTTGCACTATGTTTCCTTGCTGTTGTTATGTGTCATCAAGATGGTTTCATATTATGGTGACCCTGTGAATGAGAGACCTTCAAGAGACCTAGGGGATTATCACACGGAGGCACTTACCATTGGTAAAACGTTGGCAAAAGGTTCCTGGAGCCTTCCTGAAGTGCAAAGGTGTGATAGCGCATCATGCTTCTAAAACATCATTGAGGCATCCCACTTCTCTCCTGTCAGTGAAGTGTTTGCGGAGCAGCCATTTCTTTAATAACGGGATCTTCTGTTATTTAAAAAATGGCTGATCCATGAACACTTCGTAGTGTTCGTAAACCTCAATGAAGTTTAAGAAGCGTGACGCTCTATCACACCTTTGTGCTTCAGGAACGCTCCAGGAACCTTTTGCCCATGGTAAAGCTCTGTGTGATAAGTTCCCTAGTTATCTACAGCCCTGATCAGATATTGCAAACTCAGAACCATTGCTTCCTTCATTGAGTCAACCCGCCTGTAACAATGTCTCTTTCCACCCTCTTTTCCACTTTACTGAGAATTATCACTATTTCCAGTGATATCTTCTCATGATATGTCCAAAGTATGATAGACACATTTTAGTCATCCTGACTTCTTTCTTAGGCAGGATTTGCTCCAGTACCAATTTATTTGTCTTTTTGGCAGTCCATGGTTTTCCTATTACTGCACACAAAATCCAGCTTATGCTGCATCATCTATTTGTGTCTTAATATCTTGTAAACTTTCTTTCACTTCCAATGCTACAGAGCTTAAAAGAGAGTCAGATCAATGTTACCACCAGCCAGGAGATGCATGGCCTGATCTAGACACATTTAAAAAGATTCCTTTTGACTATACTATCCATGACCCAAAATATGAGGATGCGAGTCTCATTTGTTCAAGAAGCCAGAAAACAAAGAGCGAAGGTCAGAATTTTCATTTGTTTTCTTGTACTTTCTGCTGGTGTTGGTATTTGTTTGGAATTGTGAGCATGGCAAATTTATATTTGGAATCAAGTAATTAGGAAAATTACCCCACTTCTGGTCTAGCCCTACTAATTCTGCAGATGCACATGGCTAGAACTAAGAAAAGAAAGAGCAGTGACTGATTTAAACTGCCAAAAGCACACATGTTCACAGGATTGCTGAGCTGTAATCTGGGCACTGGTGATATAATCTAAACAAAAACGATTGCTGTATTTGTAGCTCCGATTATAACGCTTGTGCATTAAACTGATGTAACGTCTTCTAGAAGCTAGCTCTGAGGAACTGGCTATTAAGAAGATGGTGTTTTACTGAAAAAACCAAATAAAAGCATTATTTCAGTTAATTTAGTCATGGATTTCTCAGTTAAAATAACATATTTTCCACATTCTGCAAATATATGTAATGGATTTTATGAAGATCCTCATTTAGTTTCTTTTTCCTTTCCTTTCCCTTTTCCCTTTCCTTTCCTTTTCTTTTGGCATGCATCAACAATCCTGGATCTGTTTCAGTTATATCAAAAATGCTTGACAATTATGATTAATATTCAAAGTAAACTGAATCTCAGGCTAGGTTATATTCATGATATATATGTCCCTCTCATCGCTCCCACACTCCAAAATAAGAGCTTTGTTCAGTCCACATAAAGGGCATGCTTTCTAACCCTCAAAAGTATATCCCTTACAGTATAAGGGTACCCCAAGTAGAAACCGTAGCCTGACTAAAAATTATTAATGTATTTTTATTCAGATTATATCATTTGTGTGCTAAAATTTGAGTAATGTCTCCTGAGCTCTGAGCAGAGCTTGTCAATATTATTATTATCACCACTAGATGGTGGCAGTAGTATTTAGATGGTAATAAGAATGAGTACTGTGTCTCCAATTGCATGAAAAAATTACAAGGGAGGGGGCACTTTTGATTGCACTAACTATACTTTCTCTGGAGGACAATAACCTCTTTGTATTGACCAGTGCAAACTTAACTGATACAGTAAAAACAAATTATACAGATAGATCAACAAACAGAAAGCAAGAGGACTTGTATATGCGTCGTCAGACAACTCGGATGAGGTTATCAAAATACGCTGCTTACAACACTTATCATCATTGTGAACAGTGTCATCAGTATATGGGCTTTAACCCCAGGTACCAGGTAAGACTTATGTGACCTTTACAAAACAAATCCAGCACCACCCAAAAAAAAGTTCAAATACTGCAGTAAACAATAAAGCTTGCACTGGGAATGTGCATGCTTTGTGTGGAAAGAGTTGGACAGAGCCATGCACACAGGGATATAAGTAGAGCAGACTGGGGCAATATGTTTATTTAGGCTGTAATCCTACTCAGCTGGTTTTTTTCTTCTTTTGAGTAGGCATGTATACATTTGCAGTGTGACTAATGATGAAAAGTCTTTCTGTTAGGGTTGACACATTGAAAACTGGAGACAGTTCCTGTAGTTTTAATGGTTGTGTTTCAGCAGTGTTGAAATTCCCACTTCCATTAAAGCAGTGGTCCCCAAACTGTGCCGTTTAAGGGATTTTGGATTTTCAGCTTCCGGACTTCCAGACTATTCGCCAACATGGCTGAGGCTTCTGGGAGCTGAAGTCCAAAATCTCTTAAAGGGCACAGTTTGGGGACCACTGCATTAAAGGTGTCATTGAAGGTACAAGTTTTCACTCTGGCAACCCTCATTTCTATCCTGCTGTTTGATTGGTATTGCTGGGAACTGTCTATCTGGAAGTATTGATTGACTGTTTTGAGCCATTAGAATGAATGGATTTTATGTATTATTTACTATGGTGGAGTAGTGGCATATTTGTGTGTGTGTGTTTTTAATTATTCTGCCTTTCCCAAAGGAGTTTGAGTCAAACAGCATAGGTGGTCCTTCTCTCCCATCCCATTTTATCCTCACAGAGGCCTAGTAATTATATTTAAGATACTCTGGACTCAAAGAGCCAGTGTGGCATAGCGATTTGAGTGTTGGACTATGACTTTGGAGACCAGGGTTCACTTCCCAGCTCAGCCATGGAAACCCATTAGGTGACCTTGGGCAAGTCATATGCTCTCAGCCTCAGGGGAAGACCATGACAAACCTCCTCTGAACAAATCTTGCCAAGAAAACCACATGATAAGTTTGTCTTAGAATTGCCTTAAGTTGGAAACAACTTGAAGGTACATAACAAAACTCTAGGTTCAGCGATGTAGTAAACCCAAGGCTTTCGGGGTTGAAGCCCCAAGACTTTTTGATTAGCGGGGACTATCACATCATCTACCATCACCACCTCCTTGGTTTACTTCTACCCTGTGAGTTTAGCTGGATTCCACAACAGTAGCTGGAGGGGAAATGGATCTTCTCAGCAATAGTATATTGTTGTGCACTAGCCTGTTGTAATCCAAAATATTTGAGGGTGGTTTGGTCTTCAGTGGTCAGTTTGAAAAAGACCTGATCCCAGTGGAGAGGAAGATAATTTCTAGTAGTCTTCCTCTTCACTGGGATCACACATTATATCATTCAACCCAGCCACTTGTGGTTTTGGGCTTTCCTTGGTGATATTGTCCTATACACTGTCAAGATGAGGTCTAGTATTTTAAAATTTATCACTGTCTGGACTTAATGGTCACATGGTATGTTTATGTATGGAAGGACTATTTAGATGACAGTGTGTATCATTTTGCTAACATCTAAATATGGTAAGCCAGCTCTGCTGCATTTGGGATACCTCCTGCGCATTCTGCTGAGGAGGTCTCTGGGTACCTGCCCTCAAAGTCCTGTCCTAATAGCATTTCTGCAGCAATACTTTATGAGATGTTAGGGTTTTTTTAAGCTATCCATGGCTGTCCTAATGTCATCCAGTGGGATTTATGGTTCCGGGTGAATATGAGGCCAGGTTATTCCAGTGCTAGTTCAGTCTCAGAGCCTTACATTTGAACTTAGAAAAAGTGGCATTGTAGTCACTGGGAGATTCTCAAAGTCCAGGAAATTTAAGATTTATTTGCAAAACAAAAGAGATTCTTCTTTGCATTCCAACATGTCTCCATCCTTTGTGAGGTCCAGGGATCTTTTGTTAAGTAGAGGACATTGAATTTATCAAAAAATCTTCATGCTTGCATCAGGAAAAGGTTTGATGGTGTTGAGGTAAAACATGCCAATCCAGTCCCAATTTTAGAAGAAATTTTGTTTTACCTTTGTTGAGGGAAAAACCTCGAGTAGTGGGGTCCCAGCCCACTGGTTCTCTTTTTTACAGTTCCCCTTTTGCATTAATGATGTGCTATCTTGACAAACAAAAACAAAACAAACAAACAAAAAAAAACACAAAAACAAAATACCATTTGGGGTAGCCATGCTGGCCACAGAGTGCCTTATGACTGTCATGATAATGTCTGACCTTATCCTTGCTGAGCCTCTGTTCTACATACATCACCACAAATAGCCACTAATTTCTAAATAAATGTTTCCCTCTGTGCCCATTAAGGCTTGTTTCAAGCTGAAGCATAATGTCTGTATTGATGAATGCATTTTGTTTATGGCCTGTGGTCTTTTCTTTCATCATTGCTTTAATAGCTATTAGGCATGCATCAATATCACAGCTGGTAAAACAGAGCCAGAGTATATGTGAGCTGGCTCTAACATTAGGCAGAGTTGGATAGCTCTCAGTGCTTGAGTTTTTGGAGCACATAATTGTGTGTGCTATTTTGCCAGCCCTGGGCTCCCTACTTTTCTGCAGTCAGGAGCAATGGGTCCCATTGCCAGTTGTTCAGTAGTCCAGTCAGCTGAATGTACTTTCTTGGGGGCAGGATATCTTCTTGGTTTTTTGTATCAGAGAACAAAATATATGGGGCTGCCCCTGGTTTCACTGTTATGATTCTTCTTCCTCAGCTTTATGAATCCACCTTGCATGCTTTCGCCTTTTCCTATTCGATGCTTGGAGAGGAGATTCAGCTTCACTTTATCATCCCCAAGTCGAAGGAACACCATTTTGTCTTTAGCCATCCAGGAAGACAGCTGGAGAGTATGAGATTGCCTCTTGTTACAGATAAGGTAGATAACAAAGAATATGAGATGTGTATAGATCCTTTTTGCCATTTTACAGAATATGAATGGCCTTCCTTGTTTTGATTCTGATTCCCAATTATAATAGAAGTGGATTATTTATTTCCATATAGTGTCTTTGGTGCAAAGACAGTCTATGGATTACCCAGGCAACCTGTTTATCTCTTTGGACCACTTCTTAGATCACCATTGGGACAGAAGTTTTGTTGCTGTATGCCTTCAAGTTATTTCTGACTTATGACAACTCTGAGGTGACTCTAACACCGTGTTTTCTTGGCAAGATTTGTTTAGAAAGGATTTAAAATTTATCACTGTGTCTGAGGCTGAACTTATACAAAATCATCCAGTGGACTTCCATGGCTGAGTGGGTATTTGAACCCTGGTCTCCAGAGTCCTAGTCCATCACCCAAACCACTACACCACACTGTATCTAAAGGGACAGATATCTCCATAAATGTACACATTTTAGGTTTATCACATCACTAGATCTACATCATAGAGTTTGGAAGGTTACTTAGAATAAAAAACTGTAATGACAGGTGGATGTCATCCATGACTGAGTAATAGGATGATACTCTGGTTACCATTCATCATACTACCACTTGCTCAATTGTAGAAGAATTTAAATTATATTACATGCATCCTTCTTAAAAACACATCCTTCATTTCATTCATTCTTCTTACAACCAACTTTCTGAATTTTCTACCTTATTTTATTCATGTATAAAATGTTACCACTAGGAATGCCAGTATGCCCCAGGGAAGAAACTCTTCTTTCCACTTCATACCTTTTAGGTGCACGCTCCTTATTCCCCTTAGTCACTGTCAACTACGTATATCAATATTCAACAGTTTTGTCCTCACATTTGGTGGTGTTTTATTTTTTTTCACTTTTCTCCCTGCCGTAGAAAAAAATAACTGTTTCTGCAGTTGTTATTCAGTTTTTGCACACCTTGAAATGTTTTTCAGATTCATTGCAGAAATACATGTGGGGCTTTGCATGAAAATTGTGAGTTTTCATGGGAGGAAAACAATTTTGTGCAAAAACAAAGTTTCCAGGAAGACACACTCTTTTTTTGTTCAGAATTGCTGGGTTTTTGCAGAAACCCCAGCAATTTTGTATTGGAAACCATTTTTGGAGGGAGGGGGGGAGTGTCTACAAAAATTGTGGTGGGAGTGCATGGCACTAATCACCATAGTTTTCAGGAAGAAAATCAGTGTGTATTTCTGCAGAGAAAAATGTGTTGAAATGCTAAAGGATGTGTGAATGTTGGGCAAAAATCATACATAACATCCTCTCTGTTATTCTTCTTGACTGGGTTTCCTAAGGGTTAGGATCCCCATCCTTTTTATTTATTTTTTTGGCTAGGATAAAAATAATAGCATTCCCCCCCCCCCCCCCACCTTCCTTTGTTTTTATGAGATTGCTCGCCTCTAACATATTCTGATACATTGGTGCTTGCCCTTGTCTTATTCATTTAGTTTTGGCTCTATTTCTGTTTCCACTGTTATTAATATGAACTGTTTGCAGTGGTCATTCTTTTGTTAATATTGAGGTAATCGAAGCAATTTTGTTCGTTTAAAACATTTCAAATACTTGTGTTGAAATCTTTAGATAGCAGCAAAGCCACTTTCTAGTAAAACTGACAGAAGTACATCAACTTCATTAAAACTGGACCAGTTCATTCATTGTGTTATTTACCCCATTCTCTCACCTGGCCTGCCTGCTTATATTAATGAACTTAATAACACAGATTCCTAATTTTGCAGAATAATGACTACATAAAGAGCCCTACTTTTACTCCTACAACTGGACGCCATGAACATGGACTTTTTAATCTATACCATGCGATGGATGGGGCCAGCCATTTGCATGTTCTGGTTGTCAAAGAATATGAAATGGCAATCTATAAAAAATATTGGCCCAATCACATCATGCTTGTTCTGCCAAGCATTTTCAACAGTGCTGGAGTAGGTAGGTATATGCTGGAACAGTAACCGGTATGAATGAAATAAGGCAGCAAGTTTTAATTGACTGGATGAATGTGCTAATTAACAGAAACTGTGGCTAATGGTTAAGATCATTAGATCCCAAACCTCCCTTGTTCCATCCACCCTCATTCTTATGTTACCTGATATTGGAGTTTCAACATCAGCAAGTTAGGGAGGCAGAACTGTTTGGACATTGGGCAAGGGAGATCCTGTAGGTCCTAGAACACTCTCTTAGAGGCCAAACATCTGCATCCCAGGTGTATTAAATGGCACTTTACCTCTCATTTCCTTCAGAATGTTAAAAGATACCTATTCTGAGGTTTTGTTAGTGTGTTCACATTTGATTTATTCATGAATTCATCAACAGAGAAGTTATTTATCAACTAAATGTTCTTTAATTGGCTGACAATCCAGCAATTATATGAATATTGAATGTGGTGTAGGGGAAGGGAGATATTTGTTTATATAACCATGTGCCCATATGAATTGAAGTGGCCAGTTTCCCCACTACATTCAAAGACTTCTTTGGTTTGCTTTGGTTTTAGGTGCTGCTCACTTCCTGATAAAAGAGCTATCATATCATAATCTGGAGCTTGAGCGAAATCGGCAAGAGGAGCTAGGGATTAAACCCCAAGATATCTGGCCTTTCATTATCATATCTGATGATTCCTGCGTAATGTGGAACACCGTAGAAATTGATTGTTCTGGGGACAGGAAAAGGTAAGGGATAATTTCTTTGGGGGTAGTATAAACTTTGTTTTGAATTATTTAGTTCCTAATTATTTCCCCAATTCTTTTGCAGCGAATACACCTGGACAGAAAGGAACATTTCCCTGAAGCAAATTCTTCAGCATATTGAATCTACGCCTAATATCACCCACTATGCCTTGATTGGGATGAGGAAGTGGTCAAGTAAAACCAATAGTGGAGAACTCAAGGAGCCTTTCTCTTGTTGCCACGTTCATGACTTTGTCATACTGAATGTAGACCTCACACAGAACGTGCAGTATAACCAGAACAGGTTAGCCAGATCTGCTGAGGGAAACGTATGATTGCAGTAAACCATATATATTTGTTAGATCTAAAGAGCTGCAAGATTCTCCTGTTCTTCTATTGGTTTAGGCCCTATGTTCTCTGATAAGAGATGACAGGAACACCTGCTCCATTTACATAGTTGGGGAAGTGCTTTGGATAGAGAACCTCTGGTTAGCCAGATGTGGACCCCCCAGAAGGCTAGATTATGCCTAAAGGCCAGAGGAACCTTTCACTGGTTTGAGGGCTATATTAGGCATGACTTCATATGCAAATCTGCAGTTAACATATGCATTTTTAAAAATGTAGATCACAGGCCTTAGGGAAGCTGATAAAGATGAGGATCACAGCATTTGTGGGATTAATTCTTTCATGCCCTGCTGCGGTCCTGATCAAAGTTGCTCCACTGAATACATTGCTTATATTGGATGGACGTCACTCCCTGGTATAAAACATTAACATCATGGCTAGTTTGGCTCTTGGTTTCAGAGCAGCTGTATCAGAACATACAGTCTGTTTTACTTTATTCCCATGCTCAGAATATAGGCAGGATATAAATAAAATGAATGAATGAATGAATGAATGAATGAATGAATACTGCCAGGTCTTATACTTGTACCAGTTTGTTTGACATCAGTCAAACTACTTTCTGTTGTCACTGGGACATGTTCTTAATTTTTATACTATCCCCAGTATTGTGTTTTCCATGCAGTTGGAGACATATTGGTTAATAAATGTATATTGTTTCTTAAATTCTGTGCCCCACTTTCTCCCAACAGATTTATGTGTGATGATGTGGACTTCAACCTGCGTGCCCATAGTGCGGGCTTACTAATTTGTAGGTTTAATAGGTTCAGCGTCATGAAGAAGCAAATTGCAGTGGGTGGACAAAGATCCTTTCATATTAAGTCAAAGGTGAGAGTGCAGAAGAATCTTTGCTACTATTGATAAAGTAATGCATTTATGCATTAAGTTGTTTCAGTGAAAGGACCTGATGTTAGACCTTTTTTTAGAGGCGAGGCTGTGTCCTGCAAAGTTTGAGCTACAGTTTATACATTTGAGCTATTATTTACATTGGGTGGAAGTATGGGAGGCACTATGCTCCTAACAGTGACAGTCTTGTGTCAAGTTCTCTCTCCCCTCCCACAACATTTAGTTAAAATTACAAATATTTCCCCCTGCCTGTTAGCTGTAGCCTATGATGGTGAATATAGTGGAAGGATCAACGTGAAGAAATGTAATGACTGGCTAAACATTATGGAGGTGAGCAGGATAACAATTCACACAGGGCTGCTATTTTCTGGAGCGGTCCTGTGTTGATTATCAGGTGTCATTCCACACTTGACATTCAGTTCCTGTAACGTTAGTGCAGAAAGCTCTCCTGTACCATTTATCAGTTTTCTTCCATTATTTGATAAGCTGTTCTGCCAATCTACAATATTCCCAGGAAGTCATGCAGAACGGGGAATCAAGAAGCACAGTGCTTTAACTGAAGTCCATAACACACTGCAGAAATAACCCAGTTTGAGACCTCTTTAACTGCCCTGGCTCAGTGCTAGGGAATACTGGGAATTAGTTTTGTAGACATTTAGCCTTTCCTGTCAGATTGTTCTGGTGCCACAATAAACTACAGTTTTTAAGATTCCCTAGCATTGAGCCAGGACACTTAAAGTGGTCTCAGAGGTTATCTTAGCTTTGGGAAAGTAGTGAAGTTTGCAGGCCAAAGAAAAAGTTGGGTGCAAATACATTTGACAGTGTTCTGCTGTATGTCAACTAAGGGCACCTTTCTATATTTCAAATTCAGAAAGATGTTTGCATATTAAAGAAATGAATGTTCAAAAGCCCCTCCTATAAGAACAGGAGAACTCTAATATTTCATAGTAGGATTTAAATCCCTCACAAGCACTGCCTCTGTGTGTGATGGTGGTGTTGGTGGTGTGGTCCAAGCAGGGATGTATCTTACTTCAGAGTGCCAGAATGAGCACTCCCTCACTCCTCTTATACCACAGGGGAGCCCTCTCTGAGAGATATAATTATTTTGAGTATGGATCATAGGATAGAATCATAGACTTGGAAGGGACTCCAAGGGCCATCCAGTCAACCCACTGCCATGCAAGAATAAAACCATCCCAGACAGAGGGCTCTCCAGCATCTGTGTAAATGAATTAAGTCTGGGTCCTCCACTTTTGTTAGTTCTATGGTGGAGGAAATGGGGTGGTGTTTTGTTCCACATCTTGGCCGTGCAGCAGGTATGTCTACCAATAAGCTCTAACCAATTAAATTGTGGCCATGTTTGATTCATTCCTGGCAGTGTGCTGTTAATGCCTTTTGACTCTTGTCTTCTCTGCTTCCATAAATGCTGTAGGCACATGAATTTAAGAACAGTAACCTCTGAGTTTCCTTTCCCCCATAATCAGAGATCTTGTGATACTGTTACTTGCATTCATCCTTTTATTGGTTGCTTTTGCTTTGTTCTTTTTCTAGCTTTAGAACAAAATCCACTTTTAAGAAATTGGTTATCACCACATAGCCATGTTTTCCTTTTAGGTCTCAGATAACCCTGTTACTATTGCCCCGGCTCAATATATATGCGCCCCGGACAGTAAACACACGTTCTTGGCTGCTCCTGCTCAGTTGCTGCTTGAAAAATACCTCCAGTACCACAGCCATCGCTTCTTCCCTCTCTCAGTGAAGAACTATAGCCACCCGGTGCTATCTGTGGACTGTTATCTTAATTTAGGACCACAGGTAATAAACAAAGCTCATTTCAATCAACATGTTCTTTGTGTAGTGGTCAGTTAGCCTAGGAACCTCTGAGCTAGACCTTCCTGGGACAGAGGTATCTGACTGCCTATTCAGTGGTTCTTGCCTGAACTACCATTGCCCTTTGTCCCTGTTCTCCTTAGTCCAGAGATGCCAGGTGCTGCCAAGGAGGATGGACCAGATGGATATTGGTACCAGCTGTTCTGGGCAATGAAGAGGGACCTCATATTCACTGTGAGAGCAAAAACTCACAACACAAGGGAGGAAATTTAGGGCAAATCTGGGGCCAGAATATCTGTGGGAAGCCTGGAGTATTGTAGCAAGTGTCGATCCAGCCTTAGGCTTGCTTGAAATTAAGAGAACAGTCATTCCCAGTGCCTTGTTAAATTATTTAAAAGAGTGAATGCATGGCTTCTCTAGATAGAATATCAATCTCTAGGATTTTAAGGAAGGATCTACTGTAATATTGTGTGAGTTATTTTTTGGCCCTAATAAGAATTCTGTTCTATCGTGTGCTATGAAAATGTCCATAGGTCTCAGGTTCAAGTGTATTCTAACTCTATTCTAACTTCAGAAGAGTTAGAAAACATATGTTAGAATGAAGATAAAATAAAATAACATCATCTATTCATTTACTTATGTATTTGTTTATCGCCTCTCAATCTACGAGGGTCCCCAAAAAGATGTACAGCAAATGAAAGAGAACAAGCTAAATCACTTTTTTATAACAAGCTAAAACAATTTTTTAAAAAGTGTATATAAATAAATGTATACTTCTTGTATTGTGGGGTATTTTCTGACCCTAATGGATTCTATTTTCCTGCCTAAAAAGGAACATTAATTTATCCCCTTATGGGGAATCACTACAATAATTAGTGCTATATTTTCTGGAAAAATGGCCTCTGTAAGGTGGAGGACATTTTAATTTTATCGCTTCAGGACTTTTTTGCACTACAAATGGCCATGCTGGCTGGGACATTATGGGAATTATAGTAAAAACAATATATGTTCTGGATATATTTTTGCTTTAAAGTATGATGGCCAAGAAAATATGATACTTGTTCCTTTAGACATCGAATGCATAATTGTGCTTTAGACTAAGAGAAGACTTACCTTGTCTGTTCTTTTCCCTCCTCCTACCACAAGACTGCAGTTTGCTATGTCAGCTCTCGACCACATTCTCTGAATGTTAGCTGTTCTGATATGATATTTAGTGGACTCCTACTATACCTTTGTGATTCCTTTGTGGTAGCCAGCTTCTTGAAGAAGTTCCATTTCCTGAAAGGTAAGAGAGCATTGCTGACCCATCTATGTCTGAATTTTGACGTGTTTGCCAAAAAGAAGGAGGGAGGGAGGCAGACAGAGAAACAGACAGCAACCATTCTATCTGAGTTGATTACATCTATCTATTTTCATCTATGCTGATAGTGGCTTTTGATTACTTCAAATATAACTATACCACAACATCGAGAACTGCTAGTTTTGTGGCCCCATCAGTTCCAGTCACAATCTTGAAACAACAGAGCAGGGTTAAGGAATGGGTAGTCCTCCAAGTGTTGTGGGACCAACCATAGCTGGCATAACCACTGCTGAGAGATGATGGTGTTGATAGTTTGGGGTGCTACAAGTTCTCCATCCCTGCATTAGAAGATATTTCTGTGACTGCTTTTTAACTGCCCACAGAGAAATGGTTTATATATCAGATTAGACTACCTGTCTAGCTCAGTATTGTCTGATCGGCCTAGCACCATATCTTCAAGGTCTGAGGTCATTCCCATCATCTGCTACATGATCCCTTTAACTGATTGCATTAGCTCCTTTCTGCATGCAAATCATCCACTATATCACTGAGTAATAGTTCCTTCTTTTATATGTTCATTTATCTTCCCTTCTTTTATATGTTCATCTATGTACATGGCACTTCACTTTATGCCAGGATTTAATACAGTTCCTCATGTTGTGGTGACCCTCAACCATAGAGGAGCAGTGTCTCGGTTCCTAAGAAAATTGCCAATATGTGTTTTCCGATGGTCTTAGGCAACCCCTGTGAAAGGGTCATTCGAGTCGTTGCTGTTCTAGATCATCAAGACAGTGAGGGATGATAGGAGTTACAACTCAACAGTGCCTGCAGGGCCACATGTTCCACATGACCGAGGGAGGGACAAAAAGGGCTGTTGGGCCATATGTAGTCTACAGGTCACCCACCTCAGTATTAAGATGATTTATTATTTTGTAAGCTGGATTTGTAACTCCACATTGACGCTCTATGTTGACCTTATTGTGTTGATTTGATTTTTTAAAATGTTCATTGTTTTTATTTGTATACACTTTAACTATCATAAGCCATTTCTAGGCCAGCTTTGGGGTGCACAGAAAGTGGTACAAAGATCTATATATGACAGTACTACTACCACCACGGACAACAGTGGTAATATCAATAATGGTAATCCCCACAGGTGCCACTTTATGTGTCATTTGCCAAGACAGGAATTCTCTGCGTCAGACTGTTGTCCGGCTAGAACTGGAAGATGAGTGGCAATTCCGACTAAGAGATGAATTCCAAACAGCCAATGCCAAAGAAGACAAGCCTCTTTTCTTTCTGACTGGACGGCATATTTGATGGGAAACATTCAGAAAAATTAATTCCGATTGAATAAAGAACTTGCCAACAGGCAAAAGGACAAAAAGAAAAGACTGTAATATTCAGACAAAGTTCTCGGAACTATGATGTAGAACATAAATTTAGGCAAATCTTGAAATACTTGTATTAAAATTGTATTTTATTTTATCAGTTTATGTTTATAATTGTAGACATTTTTTGTAACTTTTATATAATTTAATGAACTTGAAAAGGTAACTCTTTATGTATTTGGATAGGGTGGGTGGGGTAGAAGATGCCATTCATTCTTATTGTGGTTGAAATGTCCCTTCTCCTGCCTTTGTGTATGTGTGTGTATGTTGTATATATTATACAAACTTTTTCCAAACTAAAGGCCTGTGGCATATAGTTCCTTTTTCTCCCATTTTTGTTAATCCAGAACCCCGTATATTAAAAATGTTACAACTTTCAGCTCAGATCCTACATGGTTGAGTATAGCATAAGAATTCCACATGTGAAATTGTGGTACAATCATTCTGTCACAGGGTGACCAGGTGTCCTTATTTTCCAGGACATGTCCTACATTTCAACCTTCTATCTAGAAGACATTCCAAAATGTCCTCCATTTTGAGCATGACTAAGAAGCATGAATTTATATTAGTGTTTTTAGATTTTATTTGGTAATGTCCCACATTTTTCTTGAATATTCTACATTTTATGGTGCCTCGTTCTCCTTTGTGGTTAAGACAGCTGGTCACCCTGCCCTATCACCAACCCAAGGAATCTGGTGTTGCACTGCAATAGACCCTCACCTCTGGCCATTTCAACACTAGTGAACAGCTGGAGAGGATCAGAGAAGCATTTGGCAGACTGGGGGAGGTTTCAGTGGACAATGTCATTGCTTGCTCACACTACTTATGGGAACATAGCTAGATACTTCTCTGATCCTCCTTTGTTCTGTGTGAACAATGGAATGGCTGGAAAGGTGGGGGGCATTGCAGTATAACACTTGGCCCATTCACACTAAAGAATTATAGTACTATTATTTTATTTTAGCTGCCATGCTTCCATCTTGTGGATTCCTGGGATTGGGAGGTTCCCCCCCCCCCCCCGTGTGCTTTGAAGTCATTTTCAATTTACAGTGACCCTAAGGTGAACCTATCATGGGGGTTTCTAGGGCTGAGAGTGTGTGACTCACCCAAGGTTATCCAATGGGTATCCAAGGCCAAGTGTGGATTTGAACCTTCGTCTTCAGAAGCAGAGTCCAACACCCAAACCACAACACTATGCTGGTTCTGAAGGAGGAACATTTAGAATTCACAGCCTGAGGACTCCTCTGGTGCCTCTCACCAAACTACAGATCCCGAGGATTCGATAGAATGGAACCATGGCAGTTAAAGTGGAATAATAGCACTACAATGTGAATGGGCCCATCGAGTTGGTGGGAGTGGCAGCTTTGGTCATTGCATATATATGAAAGAATACTAACTTCCACAATGTACCCACTCCCACAAAAGACATTTAAGAGTAAGTTGGACATATTCCTGAGCATGTCACTAACAGGATCCAGCCTCTGTTGTTTTGTTGCTAATGAGTATTAATAGCTATGTAGAACTGCTTTGGACAAGTGCTAAAGGCAACATTACCTGGGACATTGTCAGTGTCAAATCCAGCAGAAGCAGATGAGAAGTGGGCCAGTGCAGATTCATTACAATGTGGTTTGAATGAGAGAACATTTAAGAGGAGTGTGTCTTAGCTAATCCAGTTAAAATCAAAACTGACTTTCCAACCTAAGATCAGAACTAAGACTTGTGCTGCATAATTTTCAAGATGCAGACATTTGCAAGATTCAGATTTCCCCCCACTGGATATTTTGAGAAATTTTGACAGTGGGTAACATGAATTTGTTTAACTTTTTACAGAAACAAATCTGCACAGAATAGCAACAAGTTAAAGCAAGGGGCCATCTGCACTGGCCACATAAAGCGGCTTCTGACTGTTTTTGAAGCCTGGCAGTTTAGATGATGCATGAGGCAAAACCCGGTGGAAAGCGAGGTGAAGCCATACTCTGGGGCTAAGAACCAGAGCAAAAAGAAACTATGGTGCTCCAAATCAAGGCAGAAAATGTGCATCATTCACCGGCATATAAACACCCCGGCACCAATATGGCACTGCTGCAAAGCCATAATGTGATTGCCAATAATGCAGGGGACGTAATTAGAACATACACAACCAGACCATCAGGGGCATGAATAGAATTTGTTGTTGTATGCCTTCAAGTTGTTTCTGACTTACAGTGAGCCTAAGGTGAACTTATCACAGTGTTTCCTGAGGCTGAGAGTGTGTGACTTGCCCAAGGTCACCCAGTGAGTTTTCATGGCTGAGTGGAGATTTGAATCCTGGTCTCCAGAGTCATAGTAAAATGCTCAAACCACTATGCCATGCTGGCTCCTAGGGGTTGCATAGGAACTGCGCAAGTTCTCCAAGCCCCACTTGCTGGTAAGCAGCTTCTAGATCTGATGGGGATCCATTCCCCTGTCGATTGAGAAGTTTCTGCCTGATGTTCCCACCCACCCCTCATATGAGTGATTTCTTATGAGAGGAGAATTTGTAACAGGGGTCCTTTTTCTGCCCGTTGTGCCAGAGATTGGGAGAGGATGGGAACATTAGGCAGGTGCTTCTTGATCAACAGGGGAATGGGCCCCCATTGCTTACCAGTAAGTGGGGTTTGCAGTGGTCTGATCAGAATCCACTACATTGCACCATAGTTACAGTGCTACACAGTACATAGTGGTCATACAGGATTCCTCTGACTGCCTTCATAATGGCCCTGTGGAGTAGGCCATATGGAGACATAGAGTCACACAGTGAGAGATGGTCAAAGCACCATAACAATTCAATTTTTTTAATGCTCCACTACATCAGTCATGTATGTAAGTGGACCCAGACAGCTTGAATCTGATTGACACAGAATATTGTTGAGGTCTGAGTTATCCACCAGGCCTCCTCTAAAAACAGCTGCTCAAAAGGAGGTACTCCCTCAAACTAAATTTCATGCCTCCTCCCAATGGGCCAATGATAGACCTGTTTCTTGCTCTCTTGATTCAACAATTGCTAAACCTCTGCCTTTCTAAGGTAATGAACTGTGGGTTGGTCAGCTGCTTCAAAGTTCAACACAGTCAATTAATAGCAACAGGCTTAAGTGTGGGCTAACACAAACTTTTGGGATGATGACTCTGCTACATGACAAATGGCCATGCTGAAGTCTAACGGCTTGCTTCCATGTGAAGCTTAATCAACAAGCCACAATGTTACCATGCTGTCATGGTTGCAGTATGACAGTACTGAAGAGTAATGGGATCCTGAGAGCCACATCTTACTGTACATCACCTCCTGTAAAATGATGTGTAGAACAGAAGAAGGAAATGCATGACCCTCTGAAATGTTGGATTGCAACTCCCATCAGCTCTAGCCAGTGTGGCCAGCGATGGGGGCTGATGTGGTCTAACAACATCTGAAGGGCCTTCCTTCCAAGATATTTTACACAGTGTACTTTTTCATGTGCACTTGCTCATCACACAGAATAGCTTCTCTGATGTGATTTTTTTTTGCTTTCTGCCGCCACCAAATCTGGTTAACAGAACAGTGTAGAATGTTACTTAATTCTCCTTCCCAAGAACTGCAGAACTTTTAAAACATTGATTCTTTGGTTAAACAGACTAATGTTAAGTATCAATATACCAAAATAAGAATTTTTATAATTTAGGCTGAATTTACATGGATGGAATAATGTCCTTATCTCGATCTCAGTTCTGTTAGAATACACAATGTGTCTCTCATTCCAACATGAAAACACTCTTTAAAGGAGAGTTTTAAAAACCTCTAGTTCACTCTGTTGTTTGGGGTAAGAAAATGTGTGGTTTGACCCTCAAATTAGGACCAAGGTGGAAGCGCGGCTTGCATGGGGTGAGTTGGTGAGTGGTGTCCGGCTGGTGGGTGGATGGCATGAAGAGAGGGCAGGGAACCGTCCAATTAAAAAGATTGTATGTACAGCGCTGTGTAAATTTACAGCGCTTTATAAATAAAGGTTAATAATAATAATAAGTTGGTGTATGTGTTGCCCAGGCTTTTGATTGCCTACAAAGGACCTGAAAGACCAGCACAATTTCTTTCTTTTTCTTTTGCACTCCAGACATATGTAAAGCTTTGAATCTTTGACCTTTGGGACCTTTCCCTTAGATGTCATTTTGAGTAGGATGACAGTTGGGGAGCAGTGAGGTGATCTCATGGGGCAAGCGCTATAAAACACTTTCCTAAGAGTAATCGCAATTGAATTCAGTAGGACTTACACCTGAGTAGACCCCCACTTTCTTGGAAATTAAATATGAAAAATGAGACCGCAAATTAGAGGGGGCAGAGGCAACACAGGCAAAGGCTGAGATAACTGCCAATGTATGTACCCAATCCAACGGGAGAGCAGGTGGGAGATAAAAAATGAGGAAAAACAGAGAAAGGCTATTTGATTATGCAAATATGCACATGGATGGCAGGAATAACAACCCTGCAGTCCTCGTGTAGATTCAGCCTACCTTTGCTTCCCAAAGTGCTAAATCTGGTTGCACAATAAGTGTCATAATTACCAAGTTGGGACAATGTAATTTTTTGGAAGCAGATTCAAGATCAAAACCCTTTCTTGTTTCATCTACAATAAAAATTCAGAACAGCTTCACATTATATCAACATCCTGCTTGCAATTATTCAGTTTCTCTAAAAAATATGTACCTTCAAATCTTGAATGTTTAATGTGTGGTTACAGTCAAATATTGGACTTCACTCAATACATTTGGTCATTATTATTTATTCAACACTGACTCTAGGAATCAGCTTGTACTAGGTTGCTAAAAATAGTAAGGGTAGTTATATAACCTGGTGGAAAGATTTTACATCCCTTACGGAACAACAGATGTATCAATAAGGATTAGTATGCCAGCTTCCATTCTGTTTCAATAAGTTGCATTATCAGACTGACCTGAATTGACCAAATGTGACCATTAATCAGAATATGTGAAAAACTGAGAATTGCACTGAGGAACTGGACCAACTTTAGCTGTGATACAGTTCAAATTATTTCAGTATAATTAAAGAAACCAATGACCGTATCATTTTGTATATTATTGATTCTATAGTTGGACCCACCGAAGTGGCAATGGAACGGACAACCCTTGTAAGCCGCCTTGATCATCTCTATGGAAAGGCGGGGTAAAAATAAAAATTATTATTATTATTATAAAATAGGATCATAAGTGTTGTTGTGAGCATTCACGTCATTTCCAACTAATGGCAACACTAAGGTGAACCTACCACAGGGGCTTCTTTGCAAGATTTGCTCAGAGGGAGTTTGCCTTTGCCTTCTTCTGAGACTTCATGAGTTCTTTACAGGCACTAGCCTCAACAGACTGCAGTCCTGCAGCTTGCTCCCAAAAGCAGGAGTAATTTTTTTCCCCTTTGGGAGGGGAGGACATCCTCAGAGCATATATGATCTTGCTCAAATTTTCTTTCCATTCCTCCTCAAGAGCACATGAAAATGTGAAGGGAAATGATATGAATGTCTAGGGTGGTTAGATGTGGAAAGTGTGCATTCCCAACCTGGGGTACCTATACTTCCAGGGAGTGCAAGATGGAATGTCAGGGCTTGCAGCAAAGGGAGATTTGCGTCCTTGAGATGAGTCATGAATCAGCCAACTCTAAGAGTGCACTGAGAAGTAGTAGTACAGTCAGATCTTGGAATCCACAGAGGATCCGTTCTGGACCCCTCCGCAGATACCAAAGGTTATCCCTTAAGGCAGTGCAGCATGGAAATGCCCGCTAGTGTGGCCACATGCACACGCCACCATTGGGGACAATGGGGCTTGCCGTCCACAGATGCTTAAATCTGCGGATGGCAAGCCAGTGGATAAGGACGCCCCACTGTATGTGATTGTGTTGTATAGATAGTAGTCTCATTGTTTATTTAATCAAAAGGAGAGAATTGTACAATTTACAATAGCTAACCATTTTTTCTGTATAAATTAGAATCTAATTGCTCAGTTTAGACTGGCATTTTCTGCACTTATTTTTAAAATTCAATTTGGTATTGTATGTGGTTCAATCTGATGTTTAAAAATTAGAAATTAGACTTCTTCAAACATGATATTAGTTTCGTAGGGTGTGCAAACATTCGCCAAACATTTCCTAGAGGTGTGGGGCCTAGAAAAGTTTGAGATCCACTGCTCTAAATGAAGTTTCACTCCCACAGACCCCTTTAACATTAAGAGAAAGAATATTCCTTCACCACTGAAAAGTGTGGGTGTCAAGGGTATTGGCTTCCAGGAAACGGAAGGGAATCATCATGTGCAGAATGTGGCTGCAGAGCTGTTCTCGCCCCTGACATTCACAGATTAGACATGGATATTGGCAAGGACAAGCCTGCGGACAAAGGGCTTTAAGCACATCAACATTTCTTTGTGGGTGTTTGAGTCTTTTGTGTGGGTGTCAGATCAGCTGCACTGTGAGGCCTTGACAGTGGAACCAGGAGTGCATTCTCCTTCATTCCTGGCTCACATGAATGGAAGGGGCAAGGAAGAGTCAGATGGATGAAAGAGTCAGTGCACCTAACTCAACAGGAATGTGTGGAGGAGGAAGTGGCAACCATGTTACATTTCTTCATGTGCTGTGCTTTGATAAAAGTTACCCATATGAAATAGCCCAGTATGGGTCACAATGGAATTTCCCCCCCTGTTGTTGTTGTGAATTGCCCTTGAGCTGACCTTGACTCATGGGGACCTCATGGATTAGACATCTCCAAGACCTCCTGTCTTCTATTGCACTACTTAAGTTTTGCAGGCTCGTGCCTGTTAACTCCCTAATTGAGTATAGCCATATGGCATGTGTTCTTCCTCTTTTTCTTCTACCCTCAACCTTTTCTAGCATTATTGTCTTTTCCTATGATTCATGCCTTATGTTGTGACCAAAGTACAACAGCCTCAATTTGATCATCTTGGCTTCTAGGGGTATTTCAGGCTTGATTTGTTCAAGGACCCATTTGTTTGTCTTTTTGGCTGTCCACAGTATCCTCAGCACTCTACTCCAGCACCACATTTCAAAGTGTAAAGAAACTTGCAACCATCATAATTTCACTTGGTGGGGGTTTTCATACATTTCTTGATAGGAAAAAAAACCCTTATCTGCTTTCTTCACTGTCCAGCTCTTGCATCCGTACATGATGATGTGGAATAAAATGGCTTGGAAGATTCTAACTTTAGTGCTCAGTTGTATAACTTTACTCTTTAGGATCTTTTCTAGCTCTTTCATAGCTGCCCTTCCCATTCCTGGTCTTCATCTTACCTCTTGACTGCAGGCTCCTTTTTCTCTATGGACAGAAATACAAAGCAAAAGTCAGAAGCCACCACTCGTGACTGATCCAAGGCCCAGTGAGTTTTGTAACTTAGCTGGGACTTCAACCTAGATCACTCAGGTTCAAATGCAACACTATAACCACTATACCACAGTGGTTCCCTCCTCTACCCACTCTACCACTTATTCCTGAGGGACAGTATTCAGGACTGCAGTAGTGGTTCTGCAAAATAAATAAATAAATATGGATGACCTGTTCTATGCAAGTGGAAGTACTTTATGGTAAATGATAAACCCCCTTCCTCCTCTTCACCCCCAGTTTAAGTGCAGGTCTCTGAATCATCTAATAAAAATGCATCCTGCTGGAAGCTGCATCCCCTGCATGTACAAACACCTCCGTTCTCAGGGAGGCTCATGATTTAACTCAGATACTTAAGGAGTCAGTTGCAAAGCAAGTGGGCAACAGCTTATTGAGCTCATGTTTCTTGTCCTGGCTGAGGTTCCGAGAAGCTGAGCAGGCTAAATTAGCAAGCAAACATGATCACTGAGAAAATATTTTCTCCGGATCTTTGTTGTCAACAACGTATTCCTCTAAGGTCGCATTTTTGTTTCTGACGGAATTTGGAACCCGTGCTAAATAACAGCCCTGGCAGCCTGATTCCCTGGCAATGGAGGACAGAGACCATCTCAAGATGCCTTCGGAAGATACTGATTCACCTTGGTCCTGGGTAAGGAAGGAAGGCCTGCTAGTGTTTAGCTTCAGAATGAAGACTCTGAAGCAAGGGATGGGTTACCAGTTAACTAGACTTTAGCTAAGCTGTGCAAGTTTTTCAGTTGGTTCTCTTCATTGCTCTGACTAAAGATAGGGTAAAATAATACTCTCAATGCAAGGAATAATGGTATTTGATTATAACATTGCTCTAATTTTCAGTTGGGATGCAGTGAAGAAACATATCTATGGATTTCTATGGGTTTTTTAAAGTCTAGATGTTATTCCATCAGGCAAGTTAGAGGTAGATGTGCGATGGATTGTGGTAAGAAGCACCATGTTGTGTAGATTAGAAGGTCAGACTAACCTTTGTACTGTGTCTCATAGTCCTTCTGATGCTCTCCAACTCAGTAAAGAGAAGGGCACCTGCACAATTTTTAGAAAGTCATTGAAATAGCTAGTTTGGATACCACAAGATAAATTCCAATTCTATGTCTCTCCAGCCTTTATATACCATAATTGGGAAGAAGGTAGAGTGGGATCTAATGGAAGGTTTCTGGGTGATTTGTATTAGAAGAAGAAATATGTCAGTCTTGGGATGCAAATCTGTGCCTTTCTTATCTTCAGAAGCAGGAATGAAGAGTTCCCTCACTATTCTTTCTCCCTGCTGCACAGTTTCATTTAGCCTTTGAGGTCTGCTTGTGCTTCAGAAAGTGTTTTTTGAAATCTTTTACATAGAAATACACTTTGTTTGTGTGCGGGGGGGGGGGGGATATACTGCCCCTTGTGTAGGAAACATATTTTCTGTACAAAAAAGTATTTTCAGTGCAAAAATTGTAGCTTTGTTCAGATAAAGGCTGTGGGAGACTATGTAAAGTGTAAAGAATCTTGCAACCATGATCATTTCGCTTGATGGAGGTTTTCAAGCATTTCTTGACAGGAAAAAAAATCAGTATTATTTCCATCGCTATTTCAGACTACCAATATTATAATGTCCAAAAGGCTTACCATCCACTACTACTGGCCTAAATTCAAATTTTAAAGAAAAATATTGGGGTGGCAGCCAGGGGCCTTTTCATGGTATACAGTTATACCATGAAATACTTAATAACATAATAGTTTTGTAGCCCATTTCTATTCATGTGTAGTCAGAAAACCTTTTCACTAATAGTCTGTACAGACCGGCAGTAAGCACTGGCATGGGGGTGTGGTGTTTGGATGACGCACGCCCCAACGTCACCCGTCCCCGATGCCATGGTATACAGTTGAAGGAAAGGTATTTAGAACTCTCTCTGGTGCCTAACCAAACTGCAAACACTGGGATTCCATAGGATGAAAGCATGGCAGTTAAAGTAGGATCATGAGTAGAAAGAACAGAGTATAGTTTTTTGTGGGTTTTTTGGGCTATGTGGCCATGTTCTAGCAGGGTTTCTTTCTGATGTTTTGCCAGCATCTGTGGCTGGCATCTTCTTTCTCTGAAGATGCCAGCCACAGATGTTGGCGAAACGTCAGAAAGAAACTCTGCTAGAACATGGCCACATAGCCCAAAAACCCCACAAAAAACTATGGATGCCGGCCATGAAAGCCTTCGACTTTACAGAACAGAGTATGTTTTTACTTCAATGCTCATTTTATAGAGATATCCATTCTAGACATATCTTACCTTTATTGCACAAATATTAAGGCTGCACAGCTTTTTCTATACTTCTTTAATGCTGTCAAATACCAACTTTAATATAACATATAACATAGCCAGATTTTTTGCAGCAATGGTTAAAATTTGGTAGGTAATGATTTTGGCAGGAGACTAATATCAAATTTGTCTAGAGATGCATTGAGGCAATGTAAGCTGAAGGGATGATTTTTAAAAAAAAAAAGTTAAAATTTTATTGATTAAAACAAACTTTCTATATCATACACCATATTTCATCATTGGATACAAGATAAACAATATCCATTAAAGTAATAGCTTTGTCATATTATAACATTGACACTGTGTTCTTTAATATTTTCTGTAAGTCTCCTTATATCATTATGTCTCTTCACCCATATATAAACAACCCAACTTTCTATCTGTTCTGTCATCCAACTCCATTCTCATACCATTCTCTTCTTTTTCAACCCTCAGTCTTGTATTAAGTTCTGTCGTACTTCCTTATTCTTCCCATGAAGGGATGATTTTAAATATGTTTTAATTTGCCTTTTTTCTTAATACTATACCCTTTTACTTGTGATGGTCTATGGCTGTAATAAAGAAATTCATTCATTCAAAGTGGGATTGCAGTGCCATAGCTGTGTAGCATGAAAGGGCCCCAGGAGGAGATTATGCATGAAAAGACTTCTGGTTTTGGTGATGACCACAAATTCTTTGGCTAAGCATGTGATCAGAGGTCCTCTGTTCCTTCATTCCAAGTTCATGATCACCTATTTTTGCACCTAATTTTGGTTGGTGGTACTCAGGGTTCAGTTGAAAAAAAGCTGATCTTGCAAGTCTCAGTTCTGCTCAGTCTTGCTTTACTCAAGGTTTTTCATAGGAGGAGGATGTTCCCCTACAAAAAACTGCTTTTCTGTGCAAAGAACACAATACTCTTTGCTGGGTCTGACTTGAAATGTCAATGATAGAAAATGAGAGAGAATGCTACACAGTGATGATGCATATTTTATATCTATACTATGTGCAGAGTGTGCATAAAACACAGAAGAGATCATCATTTTCTGGTTCGATAGGGAATAGGTGAAAAATATACTTGCATCATAAACTGGCACCAATCTTTATAGAGAAGAAGAATGGTGAGTCAGGGATGAAAAGTTCAGGCTTCATATTTTTATAGCATGCTTGGGGGAAAATAATGCAAAAACAAATGTACAGACACCTTTGGGACAAGTTAGGAGGCCAGATAAGATAAGGAGGAAAGACAAGTTTGAAGTCATCACCAACTGTAGAAAAGGAGAAAACTTCCAGTTTCAACCTAACTGCAAATGGCCTACCAGTAATTCTTTTCTGGAGAGCCATTGCAAGGGTGTCTACTGGTATGAAAATATTACCTCACAAACCTGATACATCAACTAAGGTTATTTATAATGCAGCAGCTGTGCTGATTTGTGGCACACAGAAGAAAGCTTTGCTTCTGTCCTCCGTCTGCTGTGGAAGGCTGCTCCCAAACTTGGCACCCATTGATGTGGCACCTGTCATAGCACAGCCTTACTTTAGTGGGAGGTTTTTGCACAAACAGTGTACTCTTGACTATTTTCATTACAAGATAGCATTGTCCTGTGTCTCCTCCCACCCTTCTGCCAAACCAGTACTAGAAAATATTAAAAATACATATACATTGCATAAAAACATTAGACATTTTGAGGTCTTTAAACAGAGGCTGGATGGCCATCTGTTGGGAGTGCTTTGATTCTGTGTTCCTGCATGGCTGAGGGTTGGACTGGATGGCCCTTGGAGTCTCTTCCAAATATGTGATTTTATGACAAGTGAATCAGTAAATCCTTTATTATAGATTTGTGAGACCAGATTCTTATTCAAGTGTACAGCAGAGCAACCCAGAAAAGACCAATCACCCAATTTGTTTGTCAAAAAAGGGGCCAGGAATAGAAGCCAAGTCATGTTTTGTATTCTAGAATGAGCAATGGTGTACAGTTGTGACATTCAATATCTGATAAAAGTCTCAGCCAAGATATTTCTCAGGGCAAGGCAAATTTCACAATAATGTACAATGTACTCTTCAGTGTCTTCAAGAACAAATTGCAAAAACCCCAGTCACATATACGTATTAAGTACATGTTTGTCTTTTTAATCACCACACCACCACCACTATCACAACAACAAAAGCAGTAATAGTCGAAGGCTTTCATGGCCGGCATCCATAGTTTTGTGTGGGTTTTTCGGGCTATGTGGCCATGTTCTAGCAGTTTCTTTCTGACGTTTCGCCAGCATCTGTGGCTGGCATCTCGATGCCAGCCACAGATGCTGGCAAAACGTCAGAAAGAAACTCTACTAGAACATGGCCACATAGCCCGAAAAACCCACAAAAAAACTACAAAAGCAGTAATAGTTATCAATTTGCCTGATAGGCTATGGCAATAGTTATTCAATGAACAAGACTGAAAGACCAGTCTTCTTGAGAAATAATAACATATGATCTGAAATACAGACCAGTCTCTACCCCACTAACTTTACAACTGATTGTATGCATGTCCAAGAAATTACGCTGGTTAGGATATACTTCCTTCCCCTCCTGGTTTGCTTCCCCACCCCCTGCCTACAGCAGCTACTTAAGTTTTTAAAATATAGCAGGTTGAATATGATCCTATGAATAAAAATACCAAGTAGAAGAAGAGGCATACAGCTTGTCCTTCCTAGTTTATATTCTCTGCTGTGATTGATCTTTACACCTACGGATAGCTGGTATTTTTAGAGAATGGCCCTAAGTAAGTTAATATTTTAAAATGGCTAAGGATTAGATTTAGGAAGCCACTGCCATGGTCTCATAGCTTTCATACATTATCTTCTGCATCATGTTTTAAAATTAAATACTTATTTACATGGTTATCATATTACACTGGTCTAGGTGAGGATCTGACATTCACCAAAGCACCAAAGGTGCTAAAACTTTGACAATCCTTTCTTAAGAGAAGCCAAGCATGTACCTTTAACTTCTGTTAGGCAGGTCTCATTGTGTGTGTGTGTGTGTACCTGAGTGATCCTAACGTTATAGTGCCCTTGTTGTGCGCCTTCAAGTCATTTCTGACGTATAGTGACTCTAAGATGAACCTATCACAGAGTTGTTATTGATTTTTTTGGCAAGATCATCAGAGGTAGTTTCCTATTGCATTTTTTTGATGTTGTGAGAGTGTAACTTCTCCAAATTCACCAAGTAGGTTTCCACAGCCAAGTGCAGATTTGTACCCTGGTCTTTAGTGTCCTGGTCCAGCATCTAAACCGCTACACCATTATTCTGAATTTTCTGGTTATTCTGAATTTGCTGTTGTAGTGCATATGCTAGTTTTACATACTGTGTGAGTCATTTAGCAAAAGTGCTTCCTTAAGAACTGTGCCTTATATTTCTTTTGAGTTGCTTCACACAGTCCCAGTGCCAGCACTTGGCACCCTTCAACAACTGCCAGAGCACAAAGGTCTAGGTAGGAGATGCTGGGAAAGGCCATTGTTTAGAAGCCTGGGGAGTTGCTACCAGTCAGAGTACAAAATACTAGCTACACAGATTCTTGGAATAAGATTTAATTTTGATACAAGTCATTTTCATATATGGTTATATTTAGGTTCAGTTGTTTGCTTAAAGCATTCATATTCTACCATCCAACACTCCCAATTTGGCAGAGACAGTTCTGATTAATCCTCTGCTGTCCTAATTTTGGCTGCTTTTAAAATGCCCCAGTGTCCCTTTCTCCTCCTTCTCCTCCCACTTTCCCCTTTGTCCTCAGCTGGCTTCAATTGCTACAGATTGAATTCAAAATGCAAAAGTAGCTTTTACTTAATTAGCAGAGGGAGAGGAATGGAGAGGGGGTGACTCTCAACCTTCTCACTAGGCTCAGATGAAAGCAAACTGTTTCAGCCTCTCCTAGCTTGTGCATTCTTCTTCGTTAATAATGTTTGCCAATTTGACCACACTCTAATGTTGCATAGCCACATGTGTACCCGTTTTCATTTGTGAAATGTTGGAGCATAGGGACAAAAAGGCTTCCACAGCAGTTTACAAAGTCAAGTGGCCTGGTAGTCCATGTGTTCATACTTACAATCTAAATTTTAGACATGACACACAAGAAATAAGCAAAGAGGAGGGAAGTATGGAAGAAAAACAATTTCAAAGAAATGAAGAATAAGAAAAAAGACAAAAAAGGGAAAAGGGGGTGAATACAAAATATAGGTAAAGGGAAAAGAGGATGTATACATAGCAGGAGTATGGTTTAGGCCTAAACATTATATTTCCAATATTTTTTTGAAGCTGTCATCTATAAAATATTCATTCATGACCAGCTAAACAGTGAGATCTCCTGACAATGGACAGTTGGGGGTGAATAATAATCTTTCCAACTTTGGAGTGCAGGTTTTTGGCAATGGTACAAGCAGAGACTCCAGTTATGTTGACTGGTAGATAACTTCCTTGTTTTAGGGATATAATTTAAAAAACCATGTATGCCTACAAATATCAAAAAACCTTTTTTCCAGTAGAGAATTGATACATTGTAATTTAGCCACCCAGAATGGGGTCACCACTGAATATACCTACATCATCGGATACATGAAATTATTATCAGCATTTAGATGAATTTAGGGTTGACAGTTGTCCCTTATTATAAGAAATGTCGTCTATTTGAGGGTTGGAAAGCTTTTCCATTTGCGTAGACTGAACAAGATTCCCTCACCCTCCAAATCCCTTCATATATGGATAATGTAATTTGAATTTGAATATGAATGATATGTTAATTTTATGAAGAAATTGCAACGAATTTTGGCTGTCCCTTTAAGGGATAAGAGACTCCCTTATCACAGTTTGAAAACCTACCAACACTAGATGAAGTATACAATGTCTTTCTAAATAGATTCAATTCTGTTCAATATACCTAAACATCAGTTTGCGCTGAACCAAACACAGATCTAAAGAAATTTTAGGTATTGAAGAAAGGGCAGTTTTCCATTGGTTGCTTTGTATAGGATGATCATCCTATAGCTGCTGCTAGGTGACAGCAAAAGGTCAAGTATAGCAAGGCTAAAGAGAGAGGACCAACTTACTGGGTATGCAAATCCAGTTATGCATCTCTCTCTTCTGACATTTAAACAGTTTAATACCAATAACAGGGTGACCAGATATCCTAACTGCAAAGGAGGATAAGGCACCATAAAATGTAGGACATTCAAGAACAATGTAGGATGTGATGAAATAAAAGCCAAAAACACAAATATAAATGTAAATTCATGCTTCTTTGTCATGCTCCAAATGGAGGACATTTTGACATTCCTCCATGACAGAAGGCTGAAATGGAGATCATGTCCGGGAAAAGGAGGACATCCAGTTACCCTGGCCAATGTAATCAGTACAAGGCACTGGTCAAAGGGACAATACACACAAATGAAAAAGCAACTTTAAAATTTTTAAAATTAAGGGAGAATAGCAAATGAGTGTGAGAGAAGGGCTAACAGATTTTAAAGCACTTATCATTTACCTTATGAGATTTCCTGAGCCCCTCACCTTATGTTGTGGCATTGCCCTCCAGCAACAAAGTTTGAAGATATGCTTTTGTGCAGTAGTCCACGTTTTTTTCTGGGTCTCGTGCCCTGTTTGTTTGCAAGTGTCATTGCTCTGTGGTTTGGATTTGGACTGGAAGTTGCAATCAGAAGCCTCAAGCAAAGCAATGTGAAAAATGGTTTTGATTGGCTGAAATGGGATAAAGCTTTAAAGTGCAACAGTCCCCAAATGCTGTAGGCTAGGTCTGATGTTTTAGTTTAGCTCTTTCAGCCTAGAACACACCTAGCAACACATGAAAAGAGGAGTGCCGGGGCATTTTCAGACTCTGAGAGGATACCTCAAGGCATTCCCCAAAGTGGTCCGACAGGATGTTGGTAAGTTGTTTTGTGTTCTTGACTGAGCTACAATTGTAAATACAGCTGTCCTGTCCTATCCACTGATTTGGGTTGCAGAGACTTTGTGCTCTATAGAATCTTTGTGCTTTGGGGAGATGCAGAACAGGCTTGGGCAAAGCTTCTCACAGTCCAGAAAAGGCCAGCGACTCCTTTCTAAGGGTAAAGAAGTGCCACACAACTGCCTGATGTTTATTATAGTTAGCATATTTGAGTTCTGAGATTTGCACTTGATGCAAACCTGCATAGCTCCAATGTGAAGGAATGTTTTAGAATAGCTACTAAAGTCATTATTATTAGTTATTAATGCACCTAACTCCTAGTTCCTGTCTGCATGTGCCAAATAAAACATCTTGCCACTGTCCTCTTTTGGGGGAGTCCAGACAATGCACAGTACAAACTTGAATTCTGGTGTGAACAGTCTGAATGATGTCCGCCAGTCCAGCACTGAATCTGAGGTATACCACCCACCCTTATAACAGAGTATTGTAAAACACTGCACCTATTGCTCCAGATCATCCTGAAAATTCTGGAGCCCTCCGTTGTGACACCAGGTGACTGTTTACAATGTGTCCTGGTGTGCCACCTGGCGCAGCCACTGCCATGGCAAGTCACTCACTCTGAGGTCAGAACAAGATGCCCAGCCACCTGATCAATGCTGGGCCCCTCATTCTGACCTGACCCGCCACCACCGTATTGGCCAGCACAGCAGGATGCATATACAAACAACTGGCTGCCCCAGAATATTTTGACCTGTGAAGACAAGGCCCCAGACAGGAACTATTATGGCAACTAAAGCCTAAAGATTAATACAGTGCGCCTGCGCCATACGCGGGCGCGCCATACGCGGCCTTGAGCACATGTGCTGAAGCCGCGGCGTGCGCGAGGCGGAAGGGGCGGCGCGTCCCATTCAATTGAATGGGCGCGCGCGCCCATTGCGCCCCGCGCACGCCCGCGCCACCATGCCGCCGCGCACGAGCCCCATTGTTTCCAATGGGGCTTGAGCATAGGCAGAATTTGCCTTATGTGGAGGGATCCGGAACGGATCCCCTGCATAAGGCGAGGATGGACTGTAATACTTCCATCAATTCAAGTCAATAAAAGTTGCTGTTTGAGGAGAAAGCATTTGGAATATATTATCAGGCATTTATCAGATGCACAGGTTGGGATGGAACACTCCCTGTTGGTCAATCTGTTCCCCAGAAAGGCTTGTAGACTTTTGTTTGCAGAAAGTTTGAATGCATCTGAGGAAGTAGACTGAAATCTATAAAAGCTCATGCTGTCAATTTTTTTCTTTCAGTCAGTCTCAAAGATGCTACAAGATCTTTCTACGTACTGATTCTATAGCCTAACATGGCCATATCTTTGAATTTTGTTACACTTCTGTATGTCACCAACAGGATTTCACCTTCAGTGTATAGCATGATAAGAGCAACTACAGAGCTGTCCTAAATTCCATAGATTCTGACAAAGGCTTGTGCCACACTGCAGAATTAATGCAGTTTAACTCCACTTTAACTGTCCTGGCTCCATTCTATAAAATCTTGGATTTAGTAGTTTGTTGCAGCACCAGAGCTCTCTGACAAAGAAGGCTAAGTATCTCACAAAATTACAAATCCCATAATTCCATAGCATTGAGCCATGGCAGTTGAAGTGGTGTCGAACTGCATTAATTCTGCAGTGCAGATGCAGCCTGAGTGTACAAGAAAGAATGAGACCAAGGTTGCAGACAGTGCTACTTGTGTGGCATATATTTCATAAGTTATCCAATCAGAGGGGTTGGGGGTGGGGGGAAAATAATAGCAATAGTAAGTACATTTTTATAACACTTATCAGTGCACTTAAGCACTACCTAAGTGGTTTACAATGTGTAAACTAATTGCCCCCAACAATCTGGGTACTTATTTTAGCGACCTGCAAAAGGATACAAGGCTGAGTGGACCTTGGAGCCCCTAGGATCGAACTCACAACTTTGTGGCTGTAGTACAGGCATTTAACCACTGTGCCACCAGGGCTCTTTTATAAAGGCCATCCCAAAAAAAAGAATTCTGCCCCATATCAATGAAATTTTCCTTCACTTCTGAAATTTCTAGCATTGCAGAAATGTACAATGTCAGTTGAGCATTTAGAAATACAGTTTAGATATCCAAAGAAAGGGGCAGGAAAAGTTCCCATGGGAATCTGAACACCATAAATGTCCTATGTATTTATGATTGTCAGTCTTTATAGTGATAGAAAATTGGGGACTAAAGGAAAGTTTAATAGGGGATAGGATTCTTTGGTGGTCAAAGCCTTCATTTCACCCCCTCCAGCTACTCCCTGCATCAGATGGCTGATAAAATATAGGTAGGCACCTCCCTGAAATTCTGTAAAGTATCAAGGGGGTGTGAGAAGGGCTTGGATGGAAGTGGGATTGGCCAAGGCATTACTGTGAAAGAGGGAAAAGAGTGGTTTATTAATAGATAATTGAGAGACATGCTGTACCAATATCTCATGAAACTGCAGAAGCAACATCAGATCAAGTTGCTTGTTTGAGTTCCAATGACGCATGACCAATCGGTAATAGGTCAGAAGGAGTGGAGGCAAACTAGCATACCCAACATTCACATACTTAATAACATAATAGTTTTGTAGCCCATTTCTATTCATGTGTAGTCAGAAAACCTTTTCACTAATAGTCTGTACAGACCGGCAGTAAGCACTGGCATGGGGGTGTGGTGTTTGGATGATGCACGCCCCAACGTCACCCCTCCCCGATGCCGGCGTCATGCTGTCCACATGACTGCATGGCAGGTGGCATTGTGGGGCCACTATTGGTGAGGTGTTCACGTGCTGCACTCCAAAAAGAGCGCCAAAAAGTGCTGCAGAGGTGGCTTGGAAAAACGCTGGATCAGGGCTGCGGTTTGTGAGTGCCACGGCCCCAATCCAGCGCTCAAAGGGGTGGTGTTAAGCTGCCCCTTACCTGCCGTCTGTTTTGCCCCTAAATTTAACGTAATTCAAAGAAACTGAAAGATCATCCAGAAAGCAGTTATAGCTGCAAAATAAAGTTTACTAACAAGTATATTTCAAACTAGAATTAGTCTTTATCAGAATAAATGCAAAATAGAACCATGCAGATAGAAGGACAAGATATTTAACCACAACTTCTTGGTTGCATCCATGTAAGGGGACAACAGGATGGTATTTGTATTTACTCTGGAGTAAATCCCAAGTGTGGGAGCAAAGGATTAGAATGTTACTGTGAGCTATATTTGCACCATAGTAAGAACCATAGATGAGAGTCTGTATGACATAGTAGTTTGACTGTTGGAGTAGGACTCTGGAGACCACAATTCAAATCCCTGCTCGGCCATGGAAATCCACTGGGTGAGCTTGGACAAGTCACATTCTCTCAGCCTCAGAGGAAAGCAAAGACAACCCCTCTTTGAATAAATTTTGCCAAGAAAACCCTGTGATAGGGTCACCATAAATCAGAAATTATTTGAAGACACACAACAACAACAGCAAGAACCATAGGAATTATTCACAGATCTAATGATGGATATCATAGGTGCCTTGTAAGAAGTATTCTTCAGATGCAGATTCACTAGAACCTTCCTGATCTGAGAAAAATAAGGGGTCTGTTTGGAGTGTAAGTGGTGATGAAGCAAAACAATGATCCACACACCTCCATCCCTCCACTCAGTTCAGTGCTTTGAATGTGCTCTGCACTGCTAGTACAGTGGGTCCTTGGTATACGCTGGGGATTAGTTCCAGGACCCCCATGGATTCCAAAATCTGTGGCTACTCAAGTCTCATTAAATAGACCAGCACAGTAAAATGGTGTCCCTTATATAAAATGGCAAAATAAAGATGTGCTTTCTGGAATTTATATTTTGGGAAATATTTTCAAGCCATGGATGCTTAAATCCATGACTAAAGAATCCATGGATACAGAGGGCCAACTGTGTACTGGACATTTCTTTCTGGCATTCCGATTCCAGAAGTTAATGGTAGTGAGCTTTTTGTATTACAGCTCCCAGATTTCCATATCATTTTAGAGCTCATTCCCACTATAATTTAAACCAATTTGTTGATTGGTGCCTCGTTTACATTGGAAACAATTTCAGACTTGGCTGTATTCGGTTTGAATCGTGGAGAATCGAGGTGAAGTGAGGCAAATGCAAAAGAATTGCTTTTTTGAAGACGCATATTTTGGTGGTTCTTTTGAAAATAATCAATTTGCAAGCATGTTCAACAAATGTGAATGATGTTCGGATCTCAGTTGCATCACGCTGGAGGGGAAGGACTATGGAAGAGGGTTGGCAGAGGTGTAAGCCATCCCGCCCCAGGTGTTTGGGGAAACTGCCATCCCCCCCGAGGACAAGGGTGGGGGAATGTAGGGGGGCAGCGGACTCACCTTCAGTGGTTGAGAGGCTGCCCAGGAAGAAGTCTGATGTGGAGGCCCCTGCTCCCTCCCTTCTATAGAGGCTATAAAGGGGAGGGGGCTCCTGGCCAAGAGGGAGGAAGAAGGGGCCAAGGGCCTGGAAAAAAAAAAGAGAGAGAGAGAGAGAGAGCGCCTCTGGCATGTTATCCCAGCCCCCCTACTCCTCCCTCTGCCCAGGGCTGACAAGGGGCCAGGTGCCCTGCTCCCCTAGATAGCATCCAAGGAAGCGGCTGGCGGTGGGATTGGCCTCTCTTTCAGAGGGCTCCCGGGCTTCCCCCCCAACCACTACCCTCCCCCCCAGCTCTGCTCTGTACTGCAAAGGCTGGCAAGCCTTAGGCTGGAAGGGGGATGTATTAACAGTGATGAAAGTAGTAAAAGGAAACACTGACATTGAAGCAGTGGGCTCTGGAGCCAAAGGGACGACCTCTAGGAGAAGAGAAGGGGGACAAGAAATTCCTCACTGCATGGTTGCATCATGGATGTTGCACAGATGCGTGTCATATCACTAACATTAAAAAAACAAGTCCAGGATGGATCGATTACAGTTGATACTGAGCATGCATTTTGTAGAGGCACAAATCCAGTGGGAACAACAATCACGTCAAAAAAGACACAAATGCATGGGACAATGAAATATTTCACTTCCATAGTGGGAACTACACATCGGCCTGAATTGATTCAGCAATCCCATGTCAATGAGACTCGCAAACTGGTTTAAATACAAGTGGGAATGAGCCCTGAATCTCATATTTAATCTTTTGGTCTGTTAAAGGCTGAGTTCAGTATACATCTGGAATGTAAAGCTTATGTAACCACATCACACACATTCCTTGCTACCACTGGATTTGCATCTGGTTCCCCTGTGTTTACCACTGGGAAACCTAATTTTATCTTTCTACTTGAGCCAGTATATTACTAGGTGGTACTCTGCAGTTCATGTAAGAGAAACCTCAAAACTGTAACCTATCCAACTCATCATCAGCTATATATGGCGATCCACTGTTGTTTTTATTGCCTGGCTGGGAGTGAAAAATAGGGTGGTTGCCAAAAATGTAACAGACCACAACACATGCATCAGATGGGTGGATTGCAACTTGTGCAGGCCTAACTTAAGAAGAGTTGCATTCTGGGTTGAATCAAACAATAAGGCTGACTAAATAAACACTATCTTTGCAGCTCTTGACAACACATCTTTTATATACTGGGTAAATATGTGTGTTTTGTATTCCATTACTAAGGGTGTTCTTGATTCCAGCCTCTTTGTTTCTTCCATGACCGGGTCATGATAAGGCAGGAGCAGTTGGAAACAATGTGATGGGAGGAGTGCAGCAGATCAACACAGGGCTTGTTGGGTCAATGCATGGGGCCTTTGGGATTAGCAGGGGTGAGTCAACTGCTATCTGCCTGAAGCCTCCCCATTCCTCTGGAACTCAACTGAAATCCTTACAGTAGCTAGAAAGTGTGCTGGAAGTAGAGTTTCCAGGTCTCATGACCTGACCCCTCATTTCCCATTGTCACGGTGAAAAGGGGAAACTCAGGGTGATATCATTGCTTTGAAATGTGAAATGTGTGTGTTTTCCTAGATTTTTTAGACTTTATATTTTTGATTTGAATGCCATATTCTGTATGTATGTATGTATGTATGTATGTATGTATGTATTATTCTTAATGACACAATCATGCCTTGCCTTCTGTGGCATCACCAGAAGCTGTTCTTAGGTCTCATCTTTGGGCACCAAAATCTCAGGACCTTGCAACCCCACCTGGCACTCAGGGCATGGCAACCCTATTTGGGGAGCAAGGAGATGGATTTTCCTAGCAACCATATATTATTGTGAGCCGCTCTGGTTATTAGGCAAAATATTTCAAGTGGCTTGGTCTGGAATGAACAGTTAGTGTTATGAAAGACCTCCCAGTGGAGAGGAGAACTAAAATTGGTTTGTTGTTATGGATCAATGTAGCTGCCTATAATTTTGGATACTCTTTGGAAGTATGGCTTTGGGATGATAAGTACTACCAGCATTTCAAAATGTATCGCTATGCTCAGAGGGAAGGTGGAACACACATGTGCCATCCCCCATGTCTGTAATCACAAGGACCTGGATCAGAGGATGGTTATGTCTTCCTTGCTCCTGTGTTCTCTTCAGCAATCTAGCAGCTTGTAAATTGTGACCCCTTAGGCAACCATCTGCAGTATACGTTCCGTTATTAAACTAGGCCTGCCCCTGTTTCTGCTGGGGTTTGCTGAAGTCATTTTCATTTCTCCAAGTAGATTATACCTATTTCCGAATGAGATATACAGCAGTAAATATGGAATAACACTGGAGTGCTTCAAAAATGTTTGATTTGTTATGTCTCTTATGTTTTATGTATGTACTGTGCTGTATCTTTTTATATCAATGGTATGAAAATGACATTAATAAAAATAATTAAAAATAAATAAAATGGTTGACCACAAAAGAAAAGAGAAGAAAAGGTTGCTTTATTCTGATTGTAACCAGACCTGCCAGTGCTAGCATGGGCATGACACTGGAGTGCTTTCCTGACTCACTGCAAGAGGACTAACTGTACATTCAAAGCATTATCATGGGGGATCAGATGAACCTCTCAGCGTAAAGGCTTCATAGCTCTCGGGTGTCCTGTTGCGCACATGAGTGTCTCCTGACTTTTGTGCCTCAGGGAGGTTTCCAGTTGTCTGATAAAACTGCTGATTCAGGATTTCCACTAGTCTCTGTGAGGTGGAAAATTGTCCCTGTGGAGTCCTTTGTAGGTTTAGTGACAGCATTTAATGTTTAGGCTGGGCCTGCATGCTTCTATCAAGGCCAAGGTAGCCCACCAGCCAGGGCCTGAGAAACAAAGCTGCCCTGTCATGGAGGAGAGAAAGGTGGCTACCTCAGGAAGCAGCCTTTGGATTATTTAATGCATTATTATTTTATTATTTATTATTATTATTGTTAGGGTGGGGTTCCTGAGGGATTTTCTTCTTCATGTGCCAAACTAACTTGACTAGCCTTAGGTATTACATGTGTATGTGTGCATGCGCACGTGTGCTATTTGCAGCAGGCAGAGCCTGAGGAGCTTTTAAAAGGGCACAAACAATTTCTAGGTGAAGACTTGGCAAGCATGTTCCATTCATCTGTTCAAACGAGAGGGACGCGCCTCTTAAGAGCAAGTTTCTGTTTCCAATTGAGGTGTGGAAAATGTGGAAAGTTGCCTCAGGCAGCAAAATGTCTTGGACTAGCCTTTCTCTCAGTGCTCTGTATTTGAGAGGTGGCCTAGTTTTATGACTGAGAAAGTGAGGTGTGAACTTGGGAATCCCAGGTTCAAATGTCACCTCAGTCACAAATTTATGAGGTGGGCACACTCTTTCAGATGTTCATCTGCAATGGGGGATAACAATGATCAGGTACTTTAGAGGGTTGTTATACAGATTACAGTGGGATGATGCATACTTTGGTGTGCTTTGAACACTCAAAAGCTCTGTACTGATTATTATTTGTAGACCAAAAATAACCTTGCCATGCATGAAGATTATTAGTTGTGTTGTCCTACTGTCTCTGCTGCTTTAGGATAAACTCAGAGGTGTGGCTGACACAACAGGCAGGAATGGTGGATGAGCAATGGAGCATGAAAGATGGTGTCCAGGTCATCGCTCAAACTTTGAAAACATTTCCAACCATCATGAAAGAAGTCTACCTTGTTTCATTTTCTCAGTTGCCCAATGTGAAGTTCATTCCAGTTCATTTCCACATCATTTTGTGACTCGTCCTCACAAAAATTCATATGTATTTTTTGCATGCATTTCTCCTAATATCTTCATACACAATTTTGCCTAATACACACATTTTATGCCACCTTTCTATAGGGTTGCCAAACTGAAAACTGAAGAGGGCGCCTGTACCTTTAATAGTTGGTTGTGTATAAGAGAGAATTTTACAAGGTGTTGCTTGTTACACAACTAGGTAAGAGGCAAAGATTCTGCTGAAATTCCCTCTTCTACTCAATCATTAAAGACAGAGGAGCTCTCTCTAGCTTTTACTCTGACAACACTATTGCTTTTTGCATGTTCCTCATCATCTTATAGTATACACATTTCTCTGTGCACACGGTCCTAATATGTGTATTTTCATAGGCAATTTTTCTTGAAAAGTGAAACTCAGAATTGTGAAGAGTGGATATCAGGGTATAGCTACATTGATCAGGAAGTGCAAATTTGGTGCATTCTTATCAAAATGTGAACTGGATTTTCCCTCCATACCCTCTAACATTTCACAGATGAAAACTGGGACACATGCAGCCAAGCAACATCAGAGTGTGGTCAAGATGGCAAAAGTTATTAGTGAGGAAGAAGTCACAAGTTAAAGCCATCTGCTACAATTTGTTTTGCCTGAACCATAGCACTGAGCCATGGCGGTTAAAGCGGTGTTAAAGTGCATTATTTCTGCAGTGCAGATGCTGCCTAAATAGATGATAAAAGATTCTGGCCCTCTTTTTTCAATTTTTTTCAAAAATTGTTCAATTGTGAGGACTGTTCTTTCCATCCCTGTTACTTTTCAAGGCCAAACTTTTGTTGTTTAACACGTGGAGGTTTTGACATTCTTATAGTTCTTTTTACTAGACCAGTGAAACGTGCAACATACCAAAAGATACCATATTTGCTCCTCAAAAGTTCTGCTCTGTGTTTTCATCTGATTATTTTTGATCTCAGCAGTTTATATGGCAGTATTCATGTGGCTGAAGTGAAAACTTGGTAAAATGTGATGTTTTTTAAAGATTTTTAAAAATTATTTTTTTAAAATTAGAATTTTAAAATTAGTTTTTAAAATGTTTAAAATTTAAATATTTAAAATGTAAAAACTGGGTCCTCTCCTTTTTTCTCCCACTAAGCCTTATCCCACTCACCCCATCTCTTCAGCATTTTAAAGGGACACAGGTGAATGCCACAGCCCGTTTATGCCAAAAAGCAGATATTTGAGGAGCAGTGGTTTCACTCCCTCCCAGGGTATCACCTGGTGCAATCCATACCCCTGCACCCCCTTAGTGACACCACTGTTAGATGGGATCTTGTATACAGTGTATACAAATATATATTTGACAACTCTTGGAATTCTGACAGTCTTGGATAGTTGGCACTTTGTGGCATTTAATATTTAGAAGCTGACAAAAACCAAGAAATCAGTCCCAGAGTATGGATATGCATAATCCAGATCTCAAAATAAAACCACAACAACAAAATTTCAAAACTGAAAAAAATTAAATTTATCTGGCATGGACGCTTGGCAATGGAATCTCGGGTGTTATACTATTGTTTATTTTTGACTTGACCTATCTCTAACAAACCTCAAAAGACAAAACGTCTTCCCTTCTCTGTCAGCTATAGAACTGTTTTGCCCATTGTTTTGCTGACAGAGAAGACCTTACACATGAGAATGGAAAATGGGACAAAGGTATTGGCCTGTTTCCATCCTATTCTGTTTTCAAAAGATGACACATGAACAACGTGATCTCCGCAATTACTTTTTGAAAAGTACAGCTTCATACTGTGATGACATAGCAGCATTATTTTTTAGTACAGGAAACAGCAGTTTTGAGAAATATGTAGTTGCAAATACCACGGTACAGTCCATCCTCGCCTTACGCGGGGGATCCGTTCCGGATCCCTCCGCGTAAGGCGAATTCCGCCTATGCTCGAGCCCCACTGGAAACAATGGGGCTCGTGCGCGGTGGCGCGGCGGCGCGGACGCGCGCGGGGTGCAACGGGCGCGCGCACCCATTCAATTGAATGGGACGCGCCGCCCCTTCCGCCCCGTGCGCACCCCGCGGCTTGAGCGCGCATACTCAAGGCCGCGTATGGCACGCCCGCGTATGGTGCGGGCGCACTGTATATCCACACTGCAGAAATAACGCAGTTAGATACTATGGGGCTGTGCACACCAGCCATAAAGGCTGGCCTGGGGATGGAGTCGGGATGTGGCATCCGCATGACCCCCACCCTGACTCTGTCCCCCGGTTGGCGTGACGGCGTGTGCCACTCCACAAGACGCAATGCCAAAGAAGCGCCTTAAAGCCATGGCACCACAGCTATCATGCCCTTTTTGTAACTCCTTTTTGCGGCACCTTTTTGCACCCTGGAAAGACCAGATTAGGGCCATGGCTTCCAGTTGCTGCAGCCCCTGTCCAGTGCAGCTGGAGGTGGCTGCAGGCCACCCCTTAGTGGCGGTCTGCACATCCTCTACTTTAACTGCCGGGACTATCCTACAGAATCCTGGGATTTGTAGTTTGGTAAGGCACCAGCACTTTCTGATAGTCCAGGCCGAATACCTCACCAAATTACAAATCCCAAGAGTGCACAGGATGGAGCCATGACAGTTGGTGACGTCAAACTGTTTGGAAAAGTTACTTTTGTGCATGATAGTTCTACTCTCCAAGCAGGTTTGGAGGTTCTGGGAGTTGTAGTCCAAAAACTAACTTTTCTAAGCTCTGCAGAGGTAATAATGGAACTGTGGAGTCTGACCCTCTTCAATGGCTGGTTTTGCATTATCTTGCATTAACTACATTACTCTGTAAGCCAATTGCATTCTGCACCTGAAAAAGTCTGGTAAAAGTGGCTACCACTAGCCATATTGGCCACGTAGGAAAATATAGTAAAATCCAACAAAGCAAAGAAAAACAAAAGGAAAACACAATGTGTTGATGCCTTTATTGGGCTAACCAAAAGATGCACATTACATTTTGAAAGATTTCAAAGCTCACAGATTTCTTCATCTGGGATGGATGTTTATTTATTTATTTGGTAAAATATGTGAATCTAAATCGGAAAGGTGAGTTAAGACCAGCCAGGAAACTACATTAGTTATTTTACCCCTCCTGAAGTGCCCTTCTAGCAATAATGTTGCCGCTTTGTCAATCCTTACTTGTCACGATGAAAGGTACAATATGACACTGACTTGTAGGATCTGTTGGCTGTCATTCCTCTTAGAAGGGCAATGTTGTATTCTGAAAATTCCACATTCTGTCACTAGATGCTGCTCTTTGAGTGTTTTGTATATGAAAATCCAATCCTGGGTTAAATGTATAACACCCCCCCCCCCATACTATGTGCCTCAGGCCAAAATTTCAAAACAGAAACACAAACATTTCCTCTCCAACCCAGGTGACACAATGGAGAAGTGTAAACATATATATTGGTTGTGGAAATGTACCGATACTCAAGAAGTCCCCTGTGAAAATAATGAATCAAGCACTTCTGGAGTAATTTGGGAATGTGGTCATCATCAGAGAAGAACTGTGGAAACATTAGCTGTGGAACGATTGCAGATTGATGGAGTGACGTACAGCACTGTAAAGCACCTCACTGTGTTTACTCAAAAATACTTCCCTCGAGGTCAATGGACCCTGCTCCCTAGTAAGTGCATTTAGAATTGCAGCTTGAATGAGTGCTTATTTGGCTTCAGAGTTTTTGTTTTAGCAAGTACAGTACATCCATATGTCTCCTTGGATGACTCTGCCTTGACTTTCTTCGAAAGTGTTTTCATGAAAACATATTTACAGAAGAGAAGGCAGCATCAACACAGCAGCGTAACAGATAGTGGGAGGAAAGTATGCTGAAGCTGGCAGATCAGAAGCCACTGTGCTAAGTTGTTTTGTTTGAAACAGCCTAGCGAAGCTGTGGAGTGTTTGGATTGGTCCAGATGGACCACCTCCTATTTCTTAGAAATCACTAGGAACAGATTGTAGATACAAGGAAAGAAGTGTGGAGTGTGCTTGGAAAGCAGGAACATAGATTTCCTTTTTGCTTGTAAAATAAATTGCTGAAGGACAAAGTGCACAGAATTACTTTCATATCTTCAAAACAGACACCCCTCCACAAACAGTCCCACACAGTCATATGCTTGGCTCCATTAAATCCATTTGCATTCATTATAAAACCATTTAATGTTAGCAAAACAGCTTGAAGTCAATTGAATCACTTGCTTTCTTTGTCAGTCTGCTCCATTTAAATGGATGTGGAGTTTGCAGCTGATCTCAGGTGGAACTGGACTGAATTCATTGTACTTTTAAAAGTGAATAAAATTATTTTTCTCCCAGGGCCATACAAGGCAAAGAAATTAATAGTTTTCTCCCCGCCCTGCTTCTCCATAAATCAGTGGGCATAGTATCCAAGATCATTTGCATTCTTTTAGAATATTAGAAAAATAATCACACAAGTGCATTTTTCTGGCAGTAAAAATACAACAATAAATCAACAAATTGCAGCCCTTCATAACACCCAAAATGATGAAAAAAATGTCCTGCTTCATTCAACCCAATGGTGAAGTTCACTTTTTTGCAGTTCTTGCGGACATTTTGTGGTTTTGACCTGCTGGTTCATCATAAGAAGGGGTGAGGAACACACAGTCCTACTCTTCTTTCACCTTCTCTCCATGTCCGTGTCTTAATAGAAGGCTTCCTGGATTCCTTGAGCCACATTTTGAGAAAATGAGAAACTCTGGTTTGTATCATCCCTCCATACCAGATTCATAAACCAAGCTCAACATAGTTAAGGCAGTACTTGAACTCCTCATTCATTCCCAGACGTCAGGTGCTTGATGTCTCAGTGTGGTTAATCACATATTCAAGAAAACTATGGTATGGATTTCATGTCCCGTCACACTCTTCTCAGGCTCAGAAAAGAACGAAACGTGATCTCAGAGAGAACGAAGGATCCTTTTAACCTTCTTCATTTAAGATGTCAATGGCTTGATAAATGACTTTCTGATAGGGCTGTGTGCATTTACATGCAGGGTACCTCTAGGAATAAATCAAAGTTGGTCTGCATCCTTAAATTCAATTTTAATTTTTTTTTAGCTTTCTTCCATAATTTCAGCTCAAATTCGCGAGACTGTTTTGAGCAAAGTTGTGGTGGTTGTTATACTTTAGCTAAGAGCTTGGAAGTAACGACCTGAAAAAAATTAGTTAGATGATGATAATAATAATAATAATAATAATAATAATAGGATTATTACAATAGACACAATCAGTCCACTCATAACAAAGATATCTTATGGTAGTTACTTGATGGGGGATAAATACATTCCTTTTATTGTATTCTTTTGCGTGTTTGGACTCACAGAATAGTGGAGGAGGAATATCACATAGTTCAAGTGCTGACTTGTGCTTTGTCTTGTCCTGCTAGATGCAAAACATTTGGGTCAAAGGCAACTATATACAGGAGGATCGGAACTGTGATTTTCTTCACCTCCTCCTCTCATAATAGTTGTCTGTGATGTACTAATTTGGTTAATCCTGGGGGGGGGGGGGGGGAGAAGGTTACTTTAAAAAAGAAAATGGATAGCATTCTGTATTGCACATACACGTTTGTAACCATGAGTTATGAATCCATAATGTTCTGCATTCACTAACACTATATAATCACAATCACACCACCATTGCCATGATGGTAAATAGCAGGCAGCAGGCACACCAAGAGATGGAGATATGTTCAGCTGGTGACTGGGGAGCAGGATAATTAAGTTTTCAACCCCCTCTGTTTCAAGGTTGCAAGTCACAAATCCTTGTTGCATCATCATTCATGGTAGGAGTGGGTTGGAAATGTCATCTCCTGGGCCCATTTGCCATCTGATCAGACCTCCATCATCCATTCTGACAGGAACCATGTAAAGTAGGATGTGGGGGGCGGGGGCAGGGGATCTGGTCAGGAGACATTACACTGATTCAGGATATGTCTTTGAGTTTTAGATCCTGTGTCTATCCTGGCAGGACTTCACTGTGTGCTAAGCTCCTAGGTAGGTGGTGTACAATAGCAATTATCATGCACCTGACTACTTTTCTGTAACTACTTCATAAAAGTAACTTTCTTTGTTCCACGAGGACTAAGATCTTCAGCACAAAAAGCACTGGGAAAAAGGTGAACTTGGAGATAAGATATGAAGGACAAAATAGGGAGAGGATCTCATAAGGCGGGTCTGGCCAGCAGGAAGTGACTATAGGCCGAAAGTCCATGAAAGTAGAATGACGGTAGCTTTTCAAGGCTGTTTCATCATTTTCTCTGTTTGCCCTAACCCTTCTGCTGTTCTCTGCATTTTAAGGAACTTTTGGCAGCTTGTTCCTCCAAATGTCACTGGTCTCCAACGCCCACTAACCCTAACCATGGTGGCCAGTGGTCTGCGATGATGCAAGCAGTATGCCTGTGATTTCTGAAGGGCTCAGTGTCCACTAGCACTACCCTCTCACCCCCCTTTCAGCCTAAAAACCTGCCTGGGCAATCTAGGGAACTTTCTGGATCAGGTATTTGGCAATGAAATTTCTATAAGATCAAGGAAGGTCAATTAGATCAGTGATGAGACCTCCCAGAAATGTGTTGCTGTTGAAGGAGCCAGCAGATGATGAAGCATTCAAATAGCTTTTCAAATGGGGTTTATGGCCCATGGCAGTTCTATATTGTGCCACACTGTTTTGATGATACTTAACAGCAGCACCTTCATTGCTGGAGATTTTAATGAAGGTCATAGGATGTTTGGCTCCTTAGGCAGCTTCAAAACTGAGCAATATTTCTTTGCCTTCCTTCAGCTTCTTTTCCCTTCTGTGATGCATAGAGATTTTGCAATATGCTGCATTATACAGACAGTCTGTGTCAGTCTAGACAAACTATTTTCGATGTGTAATGCATGTGTATGTGGTATATATGTGTTTGTTACAGGCTGTTACAAGGAAAGTAGTGTTGCAATTAAGTCATTAACTTTTCAGTTTGCTGAAACTCTTGGGGGAAGAAGATTATGGGAGCACCTTGAAGAGGACTGTGAAACAAATTACTCTGTTTGGTGGTCCAAATCTCACTACTTAGGTGGCCTTAGGGAAAACAAAAGACTTGGTTACTTCTAGGCATGCTTTAGCAAAATGTTGGGTCCGGTATCTTATAAGCTGGGCTTCTGCCACTAGGCAGATGAGTTTCGGAGTCCTTGTTGGCAGCATTAAGAAATGTGCAGTGGCATGAAAGGGTTCATTTTTATTAGTAACTTTGTTGGGTACTTTGTACATTTTATTTATAGCACGAGGCTAGGAAAAGACTTGAAGGCAGATAACAGACAGAGGAGTGAATTCTTCTCTGTTGCTAACTTGCTTGCACAGTTCTCATTTCTCTTGGGGGGAGATGGGTTATGCGTGAACACTTTGGTTTTCTTTGTTGGCTTCTGTACCATATAACTTTGTCTCAGCCTGGGAGGAAGTGTACCCAAACTGAGGTGCTCTGTATTTCCATGGATAGGGATTTGATTTGATTTCTGGCTGAAGGGACAAGCCTGGGAGGAATTTGTGTGGGGGCCTAACTCTGTGACTTGCTATGAGAAGGGGGATGCTTGACCCCATCAGTGAAAGGTTTGGAATGCTTCTCTGCTGTGTGCCATCTGCTGCATTGTTTATTACCAATAAAATATGCCTTATAGCAGTACTGTGTAACAATGTTTGTCACCCAAAGAACTCTTTGAGAAGCCTGGAACTATGTCCAGTAATAAATCAAGACAAAGTGCACGATAATGTAAAGGCTGCTCTACCAATCTCTGGCTTAAAAAAAAAAAAGAATTAAATGGGAAACCTATTTGTGGTGGCTTTGCATATGCATAAAATGTTGTGTAGAACAATGCTGCTCAAGGTGTGGGTCCTTGGATCAGGGCCAGTCCCTGACCCACTGGCTGTTGGTTCCTGGAGAGTTTCTTGGAAATGAGCAAATAGTTGTAGTCAGTGTGTACAAATATGGAATCAGTCCCAAGCATTTTTTTTTTCCGGTGGAGGGAAGGGAATGCCAATCTCCCACATCAGATGGCTCAAGATGCATTAAAATATAATATGCCACTGCCTTTCATTTTAGTAGAAGATCCTGATCTCATCCCTCAAGAAAAAGCTTCAGTTTGAGGAGAGGCTCATTTTAATCGGCATTTAACCTGGACAGTATTGTTGCTGAGAAAGAAAGGGAAAAATGTTTTTTAAAAAGGCATTTTACATTAAATATGATGTACAAAGGTGGCCATCGCTCTCTTTGTTTCTTACTGCAAAATAAATGTCTGAAATACAGATTGGATGTTTAAATCTCCTCCCCACACCCCTTCTGCCAGAAACCTGCCCTTCATTGTTATTGTTGTTATTGTTGATGATGACTTTTTTTTAAAAAAAGAGCATTCTATGATGTTACACTCAATGGCATTAGAATCAGAAAGTGGAAGCTGTTTCAGAATGGGTTAATAAATAGTAATAATAATAAGTGCAATTTATTTATTTGGCTTATTTGTGGCACGATTGTCATCTATACTAGTTTGCACTGCTTCAAAATGCATCTGTGTATCATCAGTAATGTAAACAGCACACTGGCTTGGGAACTATATATATATATATATATATATATATATATAGTGTTCTCAGGTTGCCGCTTACATGACGGATGACACACAGATGACTGACATGCATTTGGAAGCGGCGCAAACTGGTGGCGATGACAATCGTGCCAAAAAAGTAGCGATTACAAGGAGAGAATGACAAGATCTGCTTTCATGGTGGGAATGAGGGAAGGAGAGAAGGCCAATTGCAAACCAGTTTAAAGGTAAACGGGAAAGAGCTCTAGGTCTTCCTAAAGGGCCTCCTGCGCATGGCTGAGCGACTGTTGAGGCACCTTCTCCTCCTCCCTTTTGCTCTGAGAGCCAGTGACCCAAGGCTCAGAGTGCTAGTGGGTGGGGTCAAGGGCGGGGCCATGCAAATCCTGGACCAATCAGATGAGAGCAGAGCCCCAAAGTCTCTCCTGGTGCCGCAGAGTCCCCCTGGAGGGGAGGCTGTGAGGGCAGGGAGGGCATGGCTCAGGAGCCATGGAGAGGGCTGAGGGAGAAGGGGGCTGCCAGGGCTGGAGGGGGAGCGGAGGTGGAGGCAGGCGGAGGGAGGGCTGGGGCCAGGCCAAGGCCTCACTGTGACCTCAAAGGACCTCCCAAGGAGAGGGGTCTCTGGGCAGCAAAGAACTTGGTTAAGTCTTTTTAGGCTTCTCTTGATGCTTAGAGTCAGATACAGTAAGAAAGTTTCCTTCCAAAACTGAGTTTATGTCTTCTGTTGGGTTTTAACGTCTCCGGGCTGGTTGCCTTTCTCTTCTCAGCCTTTTTGTATCTTGTTGCAATGAAGGAGGCAGCAGAGCGATGGCCTTCACCAGCTTCCTTTCTTGGTCCTTGACTTCCTGCTCTGTCCTTTGGAGGCCTTCCTTGAGGGAGCCTTGGGCAGAGGACTTTGCAGAGCTGAGGAAGGACTCTAAAGTCCTTCGCTGATTTGAATTGAAATAATTTGCCTAACTTCTGATTTGTACATTGTAGACAATTTGCCTAATGGAAGATTTGCATACGCCCAGAACTCACTGAGCGCATGGGACACTGCTCCTGTCTCTGCATGTTGCCTAGATTTTATGATCATTTAGTTGTAACAGACAAAACATTTTGCCAGTGAGTTAAAGACTCATTTTGGTATTCAGCCTTTGATCTGAAGTCTCAGCTCCATCGTTCTCTTTCCCCCCTTTGTGTACTTTTCCCCATCATACATTCTTCCCTCTGGAATAATAGCAAAGCCAGGTTTAAATTCAAGAAACAGAGCTAGACAAATACCTCTCCAAGTCATAAACTTTTCTGTGAGTGCAGCATTCTAGTTAGGGCCAAATTTACTAGAAGGCACACGTGAATAGAAACAAACAACCACTGTGTTTGTTCCGAGAACAGTACAAACTCATTTATTGACACTGCTGCCTGTGAGGAATGCTTTTTGTTTTCAGCCCTTCCTTGGTGCCACGGAACCTGGAGATCTTGTACATATGTTTTCACATTACAAACCTGCTCTCTGAAGGTGGTAAACATGGAAGCTGACCTCAAACTGCTCGACTTGTCTGACCAGTATATATATATATATGTATGCCTTAAGATGGATTATACATGTTTTCCTTTTTGTGAAATCATAAAAGGAATAGGAACAGGTTTAGCCCGAGTATTCTGTCAGACAAATGTCTGTTGTTCTTCCAGTGAAATAAGCTAGCAAGCAGAAAACAGCTGATCTAAGCAAGTTGATTGGGGATTCTGGGAGTTGTAGTCTAAAAAGTAACATTTGCAGGCTCTGTTATTAGTACATACAACTGGCTGTTTGTTTCCTCATAGTGCTATGCCCAAGTAGGGTGTCTCTGCATTTAATTATTATTATTTTTATTATTATTATTATTATTATTATTATTATTATGTTTATTTGTATAGTGTCATAGGCTTTACATAGTGCTTTATAAAGGAGAGAAAACAACAGTCCAAATTAGAAACAAAAGCCTGCCTACGGTGCACAATTTAAAACAACAAACAAGATTATAAAATTAATAAACTCTTACTTTCAATACCATGTTTCCCACATAAACATAAATCCTTGACCATCTGGATAAAACTGGATGTGTAAAGTTTGTGTATGCACAGGATGTGAACACTGAGCTCCATGCAGACAGTACACTGAGTATGAAACCACTTGAAACAATCAGCTCCATGTTTAGAAGTGGCACCCCATGAAGTGATAAATAAAAGACATCAGATTTACCAAGCACAGACTTCTCTTACCGCCAACATTTTGCAAATTATTTTGTTTGGTGAACACAGGCTTCATTTGCAAGTCTGATTACTCTGGTATGAGCAATACCTGAAGAAATGACATTATTGGGGCAATGGGGGAGAATGCATGGAATCACCTTTTGATGATGAGCTCAATATCTCTTGTAGTTTGGCCTTAATTGTCGAGGGATGCAACCCTCTGCTGCTTCCCACCACTCCTGTACTGCCCTTGGCCCACTGTTCTCTGCATATAGTGGGAGTTTCTGGAAATCACTAAAAACAACAGTTCCAGAAACCAAATACTCTTGTTTGTTTGTTTGCTTTCTTGCTTTTACCAGATTGAGGGACAAAATGCATTCTAGAGCTTTCATTGTTTGGCACTTGTTTGAGCATTACAATCCAATGTGTAATCAGCCTTTTAAAAAAATAAATAAAATAAAAACAGAAACCTAGATAGACTATTATTCAAAAACCACAAAACAGTGATACCTTTATAGGACCAGCCAAAATGTACAAAATACATGATGCAAGCTTTCAAAGTAAGTATAAGCCCGTTTGAGACCAATTTAACTGCCCTGGCTCAATGTTAGGGAATACTGGGAACTGTAGTTTTGTCAGACATTTAGCCTTTTCTGTCAGAGTGTTCTGGTGCCACAATAAACTACAACTCCCAAGATTCCCTAGCCCTGGGCCAAGGCAGTTAAAATGGTCTCAAACTGGCTTATTTCTGTAGTGTGTTTTGGACCGAAGATATCACTGTTTTGTGGATTTTGGATGCTATTGTTCTATGATATATGGCCAGCATGGCTACCCCTGAAAATATTTTCCAGACTATTAATTGTCTGAAAGGTATATAGATCTCAGCTCTGGGCTTCAGTACAACGTTTGTCCGTCCTTCCTTCCTTCCTTCCTTCCTTCCTTCCTTCCTTCCTTCCTTTTCTTTTAAAGACTACCAAGCCATACCAGCTTGACTGGGCTTTTATTTCTTTTGTGCTTTATCTACAAATTTCTGATATACAGTACTTAATTGCCAACAAAGTTCAGAAGAGGTAAGAATAAGTAAATCATTGTCAAACATATTCTTCAGATTGGTAATTTGGCTCCTTGTTGGGCACCATTATTCTAGCCCTCTTCACAGACTGAACATTAAATGTTAAGACCAAGGGTCATTATTAACCTTCCTATTACTGTGTGTCTAACCTGATCCCATCATGTTCCAAAGTGTGGAATTTTATTAACTTCTCTCTGATAGAGATTTCACACATAAATTATTTATGATCATCTAATATATTCATTGTCCTCCACAATCAATACAGGGAGAGGTTAGTCTACTGAACACATACAGATTATACAATTTGGCCAAAGAATGTTAATAAATTGTCAGGAGCTAGTTCATGGGCTGTAGTTAATATGTTCTTATGATCTGGATAATCCACAGTTTCCTCCTAACATAGTGTGTTGCATGTGTTGTAACAAAAGAAAGGGATTATCCAACGGCTCTATGACATTAAATGGCTCCTGCATCATCCACAAACAGAATAGCTGCGTCAGAAATCAATACTGCAAAGAATGTTATGCAATGAAGTCTCACCTATTGACAAGCACAAAACAGTTGGCCAGAGCACGTTTTTCTAGGACCTCCTCAGATACTTTTCTCATTTGACATGTGGACATTCCAGGCTGTTGACACCATAGCTTAGATTATTACAGTTGTTTCATATAATGGAATATGCAGGGGATGGTGACAAAGCTGTACTATATTGAAGGCAAGGTGGAGGTTTGAAAAAATACCCACACAAAGTCACTGAACACTGGCATTTTATTTGGACAATACCCCAGCATGTCTAGTACAGATAGGCATGAAGCCTATTGTTAATCCATTCTAGAACAGGCCTAATGAATCAGTGGCATCATGGTAATTCAACACTTAAATAAGTTCCATTGCTTTAATGTTGCGTTTCTAATTGGGATCAACTGGAGAAGTTAGGCTGTAGTTTGTTTAATTCTGTTCTCTGAGTGGCAGAACATTACAGAAGTATAGCATCCACTCAGGTTCTCTTCCCTTTGGAATAAGATCACTGGATAGCTATGGTATTTTATAATATTTGTATTTATTTAGAAACGTACAGGTTGAATGTAAGTGGCAGCACAACTTACACACTCCAACAGATAGCAAAAGTACACTATTCCTGCTTCAGATGTCTGGAAACAAGTATCCCCTAGTGCTGTTAATCTGTAGAACTCAAAACACATCAGGGCGGTTTCAGATTAGGGCCTCAATCACAGCATTGGCCTGTCTCCGTCACTGAATTTTATGGGGCTTTACACCGTGTTGTTTTCCTCCCTTGCTTTTTCACCACTTCTCCCAATTTCTCCTTATGTTGGGAAATCTTTTAAGGAGAAAAAACATAACAGCTGTCAAGTGTTGCCTTTTAACCTCTAGCGTGACAAAAGCCTCATGTGAAACTTCCTTTCATCTCTGGCTCAAATGGCAGTTCCTTCTACTCTTTCCATGCATGGATGTCGTGTCTAAACCACATGACTAAAGTGGTTGTGGTATCCAGATGAATCATATCCTGTGACTATTAACTAGCCTTCTGAACTCCCATAGAGGTGGAATATTGTGGATTGCTAATACAACTTTGTAAAGTTCAGGTAAAGGTATATCCAGGTAACAAAGTAGAAATGTGCCTGTGTATTATTTCTTTAACAGAAAATTTAGTACTGGATGCAAAAATAACTTGGAAAATATTGGGATAATTTTCACCCTCACTCTTTCCCTCTCTCTCAGACATGCACACAGGTCCATGTTTTAGCAAATATTTTATTCAGAGCTAGCCATACAGTATGTACATGTGAAATAAAACAAGCAGGTCTGGCAATCCTTGCATAGGTAATCAAAAACATTCTGAATCTCCTAGAGACCACTTGAAGGCTTCTTCAAAAATTCAGCCAGAGATTTTTATTTCTTCCTTTCACCAGCCTCCACCTTTCCATTTCCAGTTTAGTGGCCAAACCTATAGATCTATGCTTTTGTCTTTTAAAATGCTGAGATTACCTGGAGAGGCAGGCTTATCTGTTCTCTCCTTTTCTCTTTTTTGCTATTTGCACATACTCAGTAAGGAATTTGGGAGGCAACTGCTGTTTACTTTGCCTAATGTAGGCAGTCACATGTAGGTATAGTAGAATCAGCTAGAGCAGAAAACTGTTCTTTCCCAGTTCAAGATTTATTGCATTATTTACTGCAAACACACTGCTGCAACCTGACATTGAAAATCTATGGATATTATCGCACTGTTTTTTTCCTGATCTGAGCAGGGGTTGAGAGTGGGCTGGGATCCTGTGTTATCGCACAGCTCCGTGCCCAGATTGGAGGCTAAGAATGGAAAAGTCCAATTTTTAGCGAAGTACAGGAGAAGTCCCAATCTGGTACAGGGTGCCTCCAATCTGGGCATGGAGCTTTGCGATAAGATACAGTCTCAGCACATGCCCAGATCGGGGGGAAACAGCCAGTGCAATAATTGCCTATGTTTCTCCAGCTCCCCTTTACCATCCTCCCAGTGCAAATAAGTGAGTGTGTCTGTGTATGTGCCTTCAAGTTGCTTATTTACTTATGGTGACCTAATGAATTTTATGGGTTTTTTCTCATTACCAAAGGGAATGGTAGCTTGAAAACTATAAGTAAAGCTCTGCCTGTACATCCAGTGTCTATATGAAACATTCAAACTGATTAAAAATGAATAAGTCCCTTATGTTGTTCCTGTTCTTCCCCATTTTATTTTGGTGATCCATACATATTTTGTTCATCCCAGACTATTTTCTGTCAGCCCACAGTATGATCAGAGACTTTCTACACTAGCTTCCCAGGTCAGTTTATTTTAACCCAGTATAAAATTGGAAAGAACAGGAACAAACTCTGGGACTTTTTAACTAATCTGGATGAAAGATGATTATTGGTTTTCTTTTTCTTTTTAAAAAGTTTCCAATTTATTCTTTCAGGTAAGCTAGAAAAGAAAGTCTGAAAGAGAGAATAAATTGGAAACTTTTTAAAAAGAAAAAGAAAACCAATTTTTGATTACTTGGGATAGTTTGTTGTTACCCCCAGCTGGATACAGATATTCCACATTTTTCTTAGGTACACGTGTTGACTTTCCTCTATACTCAGTCGTAACAGTTTATTTCACATGGATGGGTCCATGAAGATATTTTTGCATGAATGTGAAGCATTATATGACTCAGTTTATAAATGCAGTATGGTAAATGCTGTGCCTGTTGATATTCTTAGTTCACATGTGGCTGGTGGCTCTGTCCCAAACTGAGAGAGAGAGAGAGAGAGAGAGAGAGAGAGAGACTCCCTATTGGAGAGTTATTTATAGCTGTACATTGTAAAGGAGCATCAACTTGCATTCAACTGTGCCCTCAAACCCTCGGCAACTTGCCCAGTTTGTCACAGGCCTGTTATATCACACTTTGCAAAGAAAGCTGTTTTTGAGACTGAATGTACAGTGTTGTTTTCGCGGAATCAACGTCACTATGCTGTTTCTAAAGGCCGTACAATTACCTAACTTATTGTGACATACTGCTGTTGTTGCCTTTCTTAAAGAGACAAAGTTGTTCCCAGTTGTAGTTCCTGTTCCAGAGCGTTAGAATTGTATTTGAATAGTATATGGGCTTGGCACCAGGATGAGGCATCTTTGGACAACTTCAGAGGGCTCCCTGTATACATTCCTCTGCCCTCCAGGAACTCTGGGTGGCTGCTTTTTGAGGATGAGCATGAAGGAAGAAGCAGAGTAGATTAGGTGTAAGGGAGTGTGACCAGTTGAAGAAAGGATGTCAAACAGAGCGAACTGGAAGACAAAGGGGTCATTCACACTATGTTATAAGCCAGGTTGCAAACTGGTTTAAACATGGGTCATTCACACTTGAACTGGGGTTTTCCAACCCAGATTGGAGTGAGTCTGTATCAAATCTCCCTTAGTACGAGTTTTCCGATATCAAGTTTTTCCTTGTTTTTTTAAAAAATGGGTTTTATCAGGGTGCCACCAATGGGAATGCTCCCTGTCCCCCATACACAGACACACACAGACACACTTCACACTGTGTCAGCCCACAACCCCAGGCATCCCTCCAAAAAAAGAACCCTCCCTAGTGGCAAAGCTCAGGGTTGTGGAGCCCAAGGGCCTCCCTGACCAGAGTGGAAAGAAAGGGTTCCTCATCATTATCATCATCCTCATCCCAGGGCACTGCAAAATGGAGGACATGCCCCAATAAAAGCTAAAAGTACTCATGGAAAGAGAGGGCATTTGGACATTTTTCCTGGGCAGGAGGATGAAATGGAGGACAGGTCCTGGGAAACGAGGATGCTCTGTTCACCCTGCCCTCATCCCAGGGTGATCAGATAGATATCGTCCCCACTGGGGGGAGAGGAATGCGGCACCGCAAAATGGAGGATATGCAAGGGCAATGGAGGACATGCCCCAATAAAAGCTGATATAAATATACAATGTGTGCTTCTTAGTTCTGCTCAAAATGGAGGACATCTTGGACATTGTTCATAGGCAGAAACAGCAGAGTAATATGGTAGCCAGGGGGAGGGAGGAATTAACCCAAGGATGACAACAGAAGTGGAATGACGTAGATGTGCATCATTTGATTGACGGGGGAAAAAAGATCCAAACATGATCGAATGTGATCAATATGGAGGATCCATTCTGAATCGTTAGTTTGGTCAGTGTGAACTTCGAGAGGGTTAAACTGCGCCGGAGAGATTCAATCAGGGTAAACGTAGTGGGAACTTAAATTCGGGTCAGATTCAGTATTGCATTTTCAAATGCATTATCAAATCTCCTGGATCTCCCCAGCACAAAACACTAGTATGAATAAGCCCTAATTAAGATGGAGGCCTCATATGTTAAACATAAATACAATGTGTTTTGCATATAAATGTTTCCAGCTGTATTGCTTCTGAAATACAGCTACTATTTTGATTTTCTACAATCCCCCTGGAGTTTTGCATTATTTTGGAAAATTAAAATGGTGGCTCCCAGCCTCAGCTGCCTGATGTTTCTTCTACTGCTAGTACAGAAGGCAGCCCACCAAAAGGGACTTTACCAGGGCACTTGCACTGAGGAGCTAGTCCAAGACATTTCCTTTTAATTTTTCTCACACAACGCCCATTCTTTTCCATTGAACCATGTTCCACTGAAGTTCACGGCAGTGTTCATATTTTGCCAGCTAATGATTGGCTTTACTCAGTATGTATCTGTCCATTAAGTAATCTTCAGGCTCTAGAAGGGGGCATTTTAATTCCTTAGAGACTATTTTGATATAGAATCCACACAGAACAGAACTAGGCCCACAATGTATGTATTTTGTGATACTGCACAGTTATAAATAGTCCTCAGAGTTCAACTTATTTCTGTGTAGCTTTTTCTACAAATGAAAACAGATAAAAAGTCCCAACAAACTTATTGATTTTGTTGCTATTTTTTGTTCCAGTCAAAGTTAATATATTGTGCCCCCTCCAATGCTATATGCTTTTTTTTTTGCTGCTTTGAGGGAGATGAAGAGGCAGAAATGGAAAAGGAGAGGGCTATTCATTAGGAGTGGTCCATCATGTGTCTGGTTTTTGAAATGAGCACCCTTGATTCTTACTACAAGCCAGTAGTACCATTCACTCCTCCTAACATCAGGGCAAGTAGGAGTGTAAGAAGCTGCCTTGTTGTGTGTCTTCAAGTAATTCCTGACTTATGGAGACCTTAAGGTGACCCTATCATGGTATTTTCTTAGCAAGATTTGTTCAGAGGAGGTTTGCCATTGCCCTTCCCCTGAGGCTGAGTGTGTGTGACTTGCCCAAGGTCACCCATGGCAAAGTAGGGATTTGAAACCCGTTCTCTTTGGTAAAAGCTTGTGTATTGTCTGTCCCTGGATATATTTGACCAGAATCTTGTTGGTGTTTTTTACAGACCATAATTCTCCCATGGAAGCCACTGGATGTTTTTGTCCAGTGCAGAATGTGGTGCCATTGCAAATCTGCATACGCAAATCTGCATGGCGTATGTAGATGTGCACGCACATTTGGTTTCACATTTGTCTAAACAATAGCCCGAAACCCCCACAAAAAATAATGTAACTAACAAGTTGGCATTGTGCACCTTGAGGGTAAAGTTATGTTATGTTTCCTCTATGTGGGATCCCAGTCATTTTTCTGATACTGTCATTACTTTCTTACATGCATGAGGCATAAGCAGTGTGTCTTCTTTCCTTGGATTTTTAATAGTAGTTAATGTCATGTTGTGTGTCTTTTTATCTCTTGTATCTCCTACAGCTTGTTTTCTTTGTTTTACTGTGTCTGAAAATGTGTACCATAGTATTTATTATACCTTACCTTATTTGCATCTGTGAGCTTGCTTGAGGGCTTCTTATAAACAAATTCCTGAAGAAACAAATTTGATTGCATGAGAGACCAGGGAGGGGAGGAAGTAAGTGTGGCACATGCTGCAGGTGTCTTATGTACAGATGACTCTCCGTTTTCACGGAGGACCCATTCTGGATCCCCCTCCTGCGAAAACGGAGACTAGCACATATCCAAGCCCCATACGCTTGAATGGGTTGCATCCCACTGGAAATAACGGAGGTTGCCCCTCTGTGAGTTTTCAAGGTTGCGGATCTCAGATCTGCGAATTAGGAGGGGCGACTGTGTTTCATATATTATAGAATGATGACTGGTTACAATTTAAGTTAAAACAAACATTTTCATTTCATTCTGAAGACCTTCATAATCTCACACAACACAGTCACCCACCCAAAACAACCAACCAGATAAGACTGTGGAGAAGGTAGCGGATTGAATTTGAGGAGACTTTGCCAAAAAAACACACCACCCTCTCCCCTCGTGGTAGATCACTATTAGAAAAGGATTACAATAGCCATCTGCTTTATATTACATAAAAAGCATCCATTAAAATCAATGTTGCATTAAAAGTCTTAACTTTGGTAATCTTTGAAAGGGGTTGATCTGTGTTGATCTGTTGCAGCAAAACAACCAAAAGTTTCATGAATTAATACTGAGTGCGCTCTTGTCCTCAGAAAAATGGACTGTACTCTTAGTGATGCTATCATATACAGGGGAGTGACACAGTCAACATCCCACCTCCAACCATTTACACTGTGTATGTATGCACGTGTGTGTGTAATTATGTGTGCATATACGTGTGTGTCTATATATCTATATATGTATGTTTATCTAGATTAGTTGCAGGAAGTATATTGTAGTGCTTGAAAACTCATGTGATTGAAAGATCTGCAAATCTTAAAATGTGCTACACAGCCCCTGGTTAAGTGGGGCTATGTTGATGGCATGCTTCCCACCTTGGTATCTACTGTGTTTGTGCTGCTCACTAGATTCCGCCTTAAACCTTCATGTCAGAGATAAATAATGAGATAAATAATAGAACTGAGAGCTGGCTCTGCTCATGGAGGCTGTAAGTACATACTGAGGAGTCTCCAAGAGAATGTGGACTCCTCAGTCATATTTTGACCTGAGGAGAAACCAATAAGGTGGCACTGGGATGAGCACAGTATCAAAGACAGGACACTGGCGGGGCCCCAATCCTTTTTAATCCTCTTTAATTGAAAAAGTGCCTTCATGTGGAGTAATCTGTGAGAAGGCAGTCTCTTGGGGAAAGGAAGGGGTTAAGGCTCTTTGCTCCTAGGTAAAGTGTCCTCCACTCTCCCAGTTTTCATAATTGCTTATGGTTATGCCAACAAAGCTGTTCAACAGACCAGCACAGACAGATTTGTGTTCATGAGGGATATTTTTAGATAGTCATTTGCTTTGTTTTACATCTGCTTTGCATAAATGTTTTGGATAAAATGTAAAAGTGGAGGCATGTTCATTTCATGGCTGGTGTGACCGCACAAATTATCCTTTTTAATCTTCTGTCTGCCTGGGTTTATCTCACATTGAGAAGACAATTTTATCTTTTCATGCTGTTTTAAATTAGAGTGTTGCTGTGGCAACCTTAAGGCAACCCTTTTACAGGGTTTTCTTGGGAAGACTTGTTCAGAGCGGATTTGCCTTTGTCTTCCTCTGAGGCTGAGAGTGTGTGACTTGCCCAAGGTCACCCAGTGGGTTTCCATGGCCAAGCCAGGATTTGAACCTTGGTCTCCCAGTGTCCAATGCTCTGGCTCAAATAATGTACCCTACATAGCAAAAAAAGTATGTTTAAGTAATATCCTTTCTAAAAGCAGTGACTTGGGCACAGACATTAAGTTGGCTGTTCAAATTAAGAGGGCTGGAAATCTCCCTAGATCTTACCCAAAGAATTTGTGCAACTTGCTGACATTTCGGTTTCCACTAGTTAATACCAATGCCAGCAAATATTTACTGTATTGGAGTCAGTGTTGGCAATTGTGCACAATAGATTTTCTGCCATTTTAAAACCACTATTTTATGGTGAAGGCATATAAGGTGATGTTTAAATGCTGTTTAGAATAAATTGCTTCCGGTAAAATCTTTAAGAAGCACTTAGGTGAATTCTGTGGTTCCTTAATCTCTTCCACTTCAATACAGGAAGAATAGGTGCCTCAGACAGTTTTGTAATGTTCATGACATTGCTGTTTAAGTGTGGGCCGAAATGTGTGTGGTTGCTGATGATGGCAATGATCTTTATCAGGATTTATTATGCTTCCTCAGCACATCAAAATGCTGTTTGGCAAGCCTTCCCTCTTAATGTATGTCTGAATGATATGTGTGCCAGGGCTTTCCCCATCTCTCTGTTTATCAAAAGAGGTAACTGAACCTCCTCCGCTTGATAGCCCCCTTTGCCCTGCCTTTTGCTGTCCAGGTTTGACAGTCTGATTTGCTGAGGCACTGTGTTTAGATGATAAATTAAGGCCATGCCTGAAAAGTATTTTGCACATTGCTGAGTGTCGCTGAAATAGGCAAAGAGGCTGAGATGTATGCATAGATTAGTTGGGAAGGGATAGCTAAATGAGAAAGAGAATCAGATATGAGACAGACCACAGGGAAAGGTGTTGCTCCGTCCTGCCCTGCTTGCCACCTTCCCAGAGGCATCTGGCAAGCCAGTGTTTGAAACATCCAGCTATCTGGCAAGGAAAGTCCTGATTAATCCTCTGCCATCCCACTTTTTTAGCTGCTTTTAAAATGTCCCCGTTTCTTTCTCTTCCTTCCACTTTCCCCCCTTGTCCTCAGCTCACTTCAATTACAGCAGGTTGAGTTCAAAGTGCAAAAGTAATTTCTTCTCTGATCAGCAAGGGGGAGAGGAGAGGATGGGTGGAATCTTGTCCTTCCCAGAAGGCTCAGACAAAAGCAAACTGCTTCAGCCTCTCTTAGCTTGTTTGTTCTTCCTCCTTAATAACTTGCTATCCTGACCACACTCTGATGTTGCTTGACCACATGCATTCCAGTTTTCAGTTGTGAAATGTTGGAGGTTATGCTCTAATCTGTTCTACCTGGGGGAATTCATATGGTTTGAAAAGTATTCTTCATCATCATCATCATCATCATCATCCATTATTACATAACAACATTATTATGTCTTGGTGAAACATCTGAATAATACTGCTATACAAAAAGTGATGTCATTTGGAATGTGCTACATTATCTGCATCCTAGATTCTTGGATAGAGGAGTCCCAAACACTGATGGTCCAATATTCCAGTGGAATGTGAAAGTAAGCACAACATCTGCAACCAACCAGTAGCAACACTAGTCATGTTTACACTGAAGGAAAAAAGCTAAAGGCCCTTGATGCTTCAAGGACATCATCTGCAGGGAGCTCCCTGTATAAACCTGTCAAAGTACATCCAGCTTTTGCATCCCCACTTATTTCACCATGGAGATGACCATTTTGTGGGCTGGTCCGCTTACAAGGTGGGTTTTGCACCTTGTAAGTTACAGAGATGAAACTATGTTGTGTGGTATGCCTTCAAGCTGTTTCTGACTTATGGTGACCCTAAGGCAAACCTATCGTGGGGTTTTCTTAGCAAGATTTGTTCAGAGATGATTTGCCTTTGCCTTTGCCTTCCTCTGAGGCTGAGAACATATGACTTGTCCATCTCAGATGTGTTTTCATGGCTGAGTGGGATTTGAAGTCTGGTCTCCACAGTCGTAGTCCAGCTCTCAAACTACTACACCGTGTTGGCTCTCCCAGATATAACTATATAAGCATATTTCCTGATGGAAACTCTTGGCCCATGTCTACCAGTTATTCAAAACAAATGTTCTTCCCCATGTGAACACATGTTTTCTGGCTGGGGATATCTGGGGGTTGTGGCATAACTTTCATTCTGGGGCCACAAAGGCATTTTTATGCTCTGAAATGAAGTGGAATTCCCAAGAGGTCAGAAATCACCAAAAGAAGTCACGCAATGCAAGTTTTTAAGAACTATATCTGGATTAGGGTTAAAAGTGCTTTATTCATTTGATTTCTTTGTACAAAGTTATCTTCTTACTGTGCTAACAGTACTTTCCTTTAGGAAAAAAAATATATATGTAAGGAGTAGTCTAAAAAGAACATTATGAGTATAATCAACATGGACCCAAATGTTAAGTGAACCGTGCAGATGCAAATAATAATAATAATAATAATAATAATAATAATAATAATAAAAAGTCTATCTGCAGATATTGGAATATTCTCTGATCATAACACTAGTGATGCACTGTTACAACTCATAACATGGATCAATCTCTAGTGTTGCTCTCATGTTAAAAAAAACCAACAATAAGTGACTGTCACTGATCTCATCTACCTGCTGCAGCCCATTGTTATGGATGATCCCCAGTTGGGTGTCCCACTTTCTATGAACACAACTACTTTTTTAAACCTTGTCTTCCCATTAATAGAGCAATGACTTTCATCTGCAATAGGTTTTTGAACAGTACCGCAATTCCACTTGTAGAACAAGGTAAAATGTCATTGTTGTTGGCTTCCATCCGCACTCGACTGTACCATCTGAAAATGTTCCCTGTGGGATTATGGGAGCTTTTGGAACATGGCGGGAGATGGTGCTGGGGGTCATGGATGGAATGGTCCCACACTAGTGGGAAAAGCCTCTGGATACAACCTAATGTTTTCAGACAGTACAGCTGCTGGAGGAGGGGTGTCCACAGGTGTAGTAGATGTCTCATAGTCATAAACTACTTAGCAGAAGCAGGAACTGCTGGAGAGCAAGTGTGTGGTGTGCATATGTATTGGAGCTGAGAGTCTCCTGATGTTGTTCACAGATGGATGGAATACCCATTGTAATGATGAATTAATCATGGTGTTAATTATTATTTCTCTTTGCTTCTAGATTCCTCTGATGAAAGATCCAGGATGGATTCGCAGTGTCTGGACCCGTAACCTGAATGTGAGTATAGTTTCTTTGGGGTTTATGTTTAAACCCATGGCTGTTCTTCCAAGAGAAGACAGCTGTGAGCATTGTGGTGTCTGTGATAATCCAGTGAGTTGTGCCATGGTCAGTAAACTTTAGAGACTGTAGATATCCCAGAAAATTTTACAGGGCTTTGCCTATGATGTTGTCACCTTACATTCATAAACAAAGCAGATTAGAACGTGCCAGTCAGGTAGGAGAAATTCAGGAGCTAGACTGATTGCAAACTTCCTTTATATAGTTAAGTCATCTAAGTGATTCATCTTTGTTACTCGATGTGGTTCCTGTGTGGCCTGATCAGTTTATGCCACAGTCATTTCATCACAGGACAGAAAAACAGAAATAGTAGAAATAGCCATTCCAATGTTATAATGTTGATGCTGAAAGACATCTGGAAGTGATTTATGCATACTGGATTTAGGCAGATGGGATTAGGGGATATGCTATTCTTGTCAGTGATGTCACATGCATTATTTGATAGACCAGGTATGGAAACCATACAGACTTCCAGATGTTGGTGAATTGCAATTTCCATCAGCCATAACCAGAATAGCCAGTAGTAAGGAATGCTGGAACTTGCAGTCCAGCAGCATCTGGAGGTCCAGTGGATTCCCACCCCTGCAACAGAGGAAGGTGAAACTTGCACTCAGTATAGGATGAGATATCGAAATGACCAGGCTAACTAGGGGAAGACTAGGAAATTAGAATGACTGCTACATATCAGTAATATTGTGGATTGGTTCAAAGTAAAAACTGTTCAAAATCATATTGGTGTCTGAGATTCTGAAGTAAATGTGGTAAGATTAGTAACTGTAGTCTTTATGGTTACCAGATTCTGTTATGAGAAATCATGAACCCTGGATGGGGGAGAGAGAGAATTTTTTTCTCAGCCTAGAAACACTGGACGTTACCTTATCCTTTTAATTGGTGCTGCCAGGAACTAACCCTTATTTGTGAAAAGCACATGATCTGCCATAGAGATATGACTTTCTTTAGCAAATCTGGAATAAATCTAGGGTTGATTGATTTTTTCAGACACTGTTATTAAATACCAGATCAAACATGATGTTACTGGTCAGACTAATACAAATTCTGGAGGGAAGGCCATCCTCCTAGTGATCTTTAGTGAAGGTGCTTGTGCAATGCTGTCTTGGCTGGTGGATGAGTGATGGTGCTAATGGTTCAAGGGGAGTGGCAATCTGACATCACCATTGATAACTACTTGGAAAGATTGTTTAGCCTTATTTAGATTATAGATTGTCAGGACAATGGAAGGGATCTGTCTGTATGATGAAGAGTTCAACTGGGAAGCAGACATGTATACAGAGATGACTTTAGGATTCTTATGGGTAGGATTTTGTTTTCTTCTGCTAAATACCTTTCGTATATGTGCGTGTGGTACTGTAGTGTGGCTTGATCTTGCCATTGTCTGTTATGTTTCTGGGCAATGTGGAAAATTCATCTCCATGGACTATTGTAGTATGTTTTATGTGGAGCTTTCAGCTGGTCCAAAATGCTACAGGGCTAGAAAGCTGACCGAACCCAATTTCAGAGAGCATATAGCTTTCTTGTTAAAAACAGCTTCACTGGTTGTTGGGCTGTTTGCAGGCACAGTTCAAAATGCTGGTTATGATTAATAAAGGTCTATATGAATTAGATCTGAGGGACTGCATTCTCCCATAGGAGCCTGCCCTGGCTTTGAGTTTTTTAGGGGAGGCTCTTCTCTCAGTCCCATCAGCCACATGGATATGTTTGGTCAAAACATTTGAGAAGGCCTTCTTGGTGACTGCTCCCAAACTCTGGAACTCCCAGAAAAGCTAGGCTGGCAGTCTATATTCCCTGTTTTATTTATTCAGGTATTCTAACTGGCTGCTGAGGAAAGGAAAGGGTTGCTTTAATATCTGAACTTGATCTATGTTTTAACTACACTTGTTTATGTAATCTTATTATGAGCCGCCTTGTTTCCCATATTTGGGAGCATGGTAGGATATAAAACTATTAAATTCATTGGGTACATTGACTGACACCAAGTCAGTGACAATGTCCTATCTTAACCCTATCTCACGTTTGTTGTAAGGACAAAGGAAAAGGAATGGAGAGATCCATGTAAACTACCTTCAGGTGGAATACAAATTGAATCAGTAAATAAATAAGTAAATCTTTTTGCTTACTTATTTGTTGTTACCGTTGTTGTCCTTTAAACAAGTCTTGTCTACAGTTTTTGAGTGACCTAGGCTTTGTTAACTTTTAAATGTGACATACATAAATTAGTGCAAATCAGTAGTATTGCATTATCTTTAAGAAAATTGTGCTAATTTGTAGTGGATCACACACTTCAACAGCTGTTTTCAAGGAAAACATCTGACTTTGGGGCTGGAACTGAATTCACTCAAACATATGCCATATTGCTTTTAGCAAAAATGTGTTTATACATTCATTTTCCCCTAGCTTATGTTGTTGATCAGTCTGTTAGAAGTCTGTCATAAACAATATATGTTGTTTTCTTTCATCATAGGTGCCTAAAGGCTTATCTGCTGTATAGAATTAAATGGATCTAATAAACATTCTTATTTTTTGTAAATAACCTTGTAAGAGTTTTCCCTGAAAGGCAAGCTATACATTCACAAAATAAATATGGAGTAAATAAATAATTATTTCACTCCAAGGAACTGATTGGATGGAGAGTAAAGATGCTTAACAGAGTTCTTGGCATCCTCAGCAGACTGTAATAGCCAGAATTCTTTGTAGAACACTGACAGCTAGGTAGCAATCCCATCTACTTGGGAGTAAGCCCTATTGAGACTTAAGTTCTGAGTAATGCATAGGATTGTGCTATAAAACCTCTTACTAGATTACTACATGAGCCCTGTTCTCACATCACTTGCATCAGTTAAAAAAACTGGAAACATACCAGTTTCAGAGCAGCCATTGTTGCATCGCTTTGCAATCGCACAACTGGGGCTGCTGTTGCCATCACACTCTCTTCCTGACTCCCCTTTTATTTTCATTTTCCTGCCCATGTCCTACCCAGCATATTTTTTGGTATTTTTTGTTTTTATTTTTATTCATACAGTTCTGGAGCTCTGCTACTGCATTTAAGGTTTTTTTTTTAAATAAAAGAAATAGAAAATAAATAAAGGGAATCCGGCTGCTTTAGGAATAGCAAGGGGAAGAAGGGATAGGACAAGAGGAGGAAACACTGACACAACATGATTGTCAATATTGCAATTGCCTTGGCAACAATGTTTTGCACCTGGGGACTTGCACCATTGGGAGGTCATTGATGGGTTCCCCCATCAATTGAAAGGGACACAGCAGCTACGGGTTACAGGTGTTGTTGTGCGATAAGTATTGCCAAGTTTTTTCCTGGTCTAATCACAGGTTAAAAGCTGCGTGTAGATATATACAGGGACAAATGAAGTAAAAGCATTTCTAACCTTGATGGCTGAGAAACTTTTCTGAGTATGTGGATGTGGTTTTATCACAAAAAAACTCAAAGTGAACTGATGTGATGCCTTGGAGCACTTATGGATTTCCATGTGGCCAGTGCCATTGGCTAACACATAATACTGAGAGAGTAAAAAGTACTGAAAAGTAGCAAATATTACTGTTATTATTATTTTGAGACCAAGTGGGCTTTAGCACTACAGCTGTGCACTGACTTCACCTCAGAAGCCCAACTAATGTCAATGTTGCTCTCATTTTTGTGTCCACTTAAAACTTGTTCACCCAGGTTGTTCACTCGGATTTGTCTATCGTTGAAGTCCACTCTTTGGATGCTTTAGTTTTTATTCTACTGGACTACAGCTTCGATTTTGATTTTATGTGGTTTTAGAGCTCTTCTAGATTGGTTTAAAGAAGTGTAGATCCTCACAGCATGTGTCCTTGCATTTTGTTAGGTTTTGTCAATTGATGTCACCTCTATGTCCATTTATTTAATTCTTTTGGGGGGCTTTATTTAGATCTATATTAGGACTATGTAAAGAAAGGATCTAGGCAAGCCTGTTTGGAACCAGCCAGTTACGGCTCAAGAAATGCTGACTTGTTATAGGAGGGATATATAACTCTATGAGGGGAATAAATTAAATCAGAGAGGCTAAAATCTCAACAAACCATCCTCTGGTTAAAAAACAACAACTCCCAAACTTTGGAAGAGACTATGATCCAGGTTGGCCCTGCGGTTCCAAACCTTTTGGTTTCTCTCACTCACCTTGCTCCTTCCCACTATTATAATACAAAAGTGCCATTTTTTCCTGATACATTATAACATTAATTTTTAGAAAAAACAGGGAGTAGAACAGAGGAGGAAACCTCTTGTTTCTGATATATCTTATAATTAAAAATAAATCCAGTGTTCCAGCTGATGCTGGGAATTTCCAGAAAATAGTACTGAACAACCTAAATGTTAAGTTGAAGGCTTTCATGGCTGGCATCCATAGTTTTTTGTGGGTTTTTTGGACTATGTGGCCATGCTCTAGAAGAGTTTCTTCTTGACGTTTCGCCAGCATCTGTGGCTGGCATCTTCAGAGATTTTGAAGATGCCAGGGAGATTCTGAAGATGCCAGCCAGGGATGCTGGTGAAACGTCAGGAAGAAACTCTTCTAGAACATGGCCACATAGCCTGAAAAACCCACAAAAAACAACCTAAATATTGTTGGGTTATTTAACTCCCCTCTCCTCAAGAATTACAGGAACACATATGCTATGTCTGGAGGAATCCATAAACTGTTTTAGGTTTACCTATACAGCACCTAAAATTTTTTCCAGGTGTAACAGTCCAGGGATTTCTTGAGACATGTAACATTCTCTGCCTAAGAAAGGGGCAGTTAGGTGCACACAGGTCAGAGATTGCTTAAGGGAAGATTCTTTTCTGTTTCTTAAGGGACTGAAATTTTATTACCTGTATTTTGTGGCCCTTTGGTCCTAATCCTCACATGGCCAAGAAGAGGTGTGGGTTTTGCTGTTTACATTGAGGTTCCTCTAATGTAGTGTGGCATCATGGTTTGAAAGTTGGACGACTCTGGAGACCAGGGTTTGATTCCCCACTTGGCCATAAAACCCACTGGGAGACCTTGGGCAAGTGACATTCTCTCAGCCTCAGGGGAAGTCAATGGCAAATCTCTGAACAAATCCTGCCAAGAAAACCCCATGATAGGTTTGCCTTAGGGTCACCATAAGTCAGATAGGATTTGAAGGCACACAACAACAAAGATTATCTTCACTGACAATAGCAGTAACATCTGAATCAAAATGTAGGCCTCTGACTCTAACATCATCACTTTTCTTCTCCTGTGTGATTTTAATGTCTTTGTCTGGTAAGGAATCTAGTAAAGCTTTGAAAGCTTTCATGATGTGTTTTCTACATTTTTGTTGGCCCAATGAAAGTACCACTTTTCTGTAGATTTTTGATTTTGTTGTATTTAGCTGCATGGCTGAATGTATGTAAAATTTCATAATGTGATGTCCCTATAATTGTTACTCCTTTAGGTTGCACACAAACCATTTCCTATTCACTCTGTTTCTTTCACCACTTCAGTTAGAACGCCGAATATATGTATCTTGGACTAATAATTGGTTGCCTTGAAAACAAAGCTATTTAACATTTGTCATGACCTGAAAAACAGAGTGCAAGTATCAACGTGAGCAGTCAGTTTTCCTTATGAATGAATCTTCCCTAGAGGGAGATAAGGCCCTCAGGAATTAAGGCAGTTGACCAGTTGTGTGTGTGTGTTTGTGTGTTCTGGTATGGAGGACTCTTCAAAAGAGAAAGGGATTACAAGGACAGGGAATCGTCAGAAATAATCTTACTGTGCAGTTCCTCTGTCCAGTTCCACAGACAACGGCTGCTCCTTTTTATTTGTCAGATAATGCAGCAAGGTTTTGGCTGCCATCTGATGCCCTTGGAAGTTGGCTCCACTTAATAAAATGGGGCAACTTCAGAGTAACAGGCATACAAACAGGCTGCATATTTCCTTTCTCAGACTGTGCTCTGAAGATAAGTAATAGCTTTGAGGCTCCTAAGCAGGCCTTATCAACATCTGGAAGTATTTTCTTATACTTGTTGTGGGAAAATAGTCCCTGGGGAAAAAAGCAGTTATAAAGGCCTTAGAAAGTACAAAGGAAGCTTTGACTGGCATGCACTCAGTGGCTTCTCCTGTTGTTTTATCCTCTTTGTTGTTGTCAACTAATCTTTCATATAAACAACCAAAGGCAAGTGTAGGTACAAGAAATGAGATATTTGACTAAAGAAAACCTTTCTTGGAAGAGAGTACAGGTTGAATCTCCCTTATCCACAATTCTGAAATTCAAAATATTCCAAAATGAAAAACTTTTTTCATGTGTGGCTGAGATAGTGACACATTTGCTTTCTCATAGTTCAACATACACAAACATTGTTTCATGCACACAATTATTAAGAAATATTGTATAAAACTAACTTCAGCCTATGTAAATGAGTTGTACATGAAACATAAATGAATTTTGTGTTTAGACTTGGGTCCCAACTCCAAGATATCTCATTTTGTATGTATATGCAAATATAAACATTCAAAAATTCAACCCTCCCAAATCCAAAACACTTCTGGTCCCAAGCATTTCACATAAAGGAGACTAAACCTATACCAATAATTTCCCAATATTAATACTTCTAATGCTATTTCCAATTTAAGTAACCTTTTATGATCTCAACAGTCATAGTCACATCATGAACACTGTTATTTCATTTCTTTTGAAAGGCGTGACTTGGGTTGGGCCAGAAGGGAATCAACTTCCTAAAGGATTGCATTCCTCCATGCATGCTTGCCCAGGTGTTGTGATCTTTAAGAGGAGGTACTTTTCACTATCCCACAAGCCCCAAAGTTGCTTCTGGTGGGGATGTGAGACACAGCTTTCATGGTGGTTGCTCTGGGATTCCTTTCCAAAGAAGATAAATTCTTGATGCTCTGGTAGACAAAAACCTTTGCGTTCTGGCTGCTGCAAAAGGGACTTCTAACAGCTGGGTTCTGTAATTTCTTTATTGATGCTCTTTTAAATTGCTTTTAACTCAGTTGTGTTTCACTATTACAATTTTGTGTTTTCACCCACACTTTTTTTAGTTAATCCATTTGTCAGCCTCCTCGAGTCTCATTTGTGGGGGGAAAAGTGGGATATATATATATATATATCAAGGACTATTGGAAGGTAATTGTTAATGATGGACACAATTAAAACAACTTAGCCAATTCTCATTGACTAGTGTATTTGGGACCTTGGGCACTGATGCCTCTTTATGAGCTATAAAACAGGTACCTTGCACACTTTGTATGTAGTCTCTTGATATGCTCATTACCATGGCACCCAAACACCATTGGCTATCAGGATGTTTAAACCAATTGAATAGCAACATCCACACAAATGATAAGGCACTCTTCTCCTTATAGTGGGGAGATGGGTATGTTTGCGTTTCTTCCATCTATTCTCCAGAGGAAGCAACATTCAGGCACATATGTCTGCCATGGGTTAAGGCTATAGTATTCTGGGATTGGTAGTTTTGTAAGATATTTAGCCTTCTCTGTCAGAGAACTCTGGTGCCATAACAAACTACAAATCCCAGGATTCCACAGCACTGAGCCATTGCATTTAAAGCAGTGTCAAAGTGCATTATTTCTGCAATGCAGATGCAACCAGAGTGGCAAATTACAATGCCAGTTGGAGAGCATATGATTTTCTTTATCCATATGTCTGTGAGACACTTGAAGGATGCCAACCGTGGCTATTGCTTGAGCTTGGAAAAGTCCAAAGCTCTTTTGGACTATAGCTCCCAAAATCCCCTTCAGGCTATAATGCTCACCATGCAGAGAGATGAATAGGAAAACATTTTGGAATGGGTTTTCAGATTATAATTTGGCTGAGGAAGGGTGAGTGAGGGTTCTTGTGGCCTCAGGTGGGCAACAGCTACTTTCTGAGAATCTGTTGTAAAACTAGCAATTTTACTGCATGCTGTTAAGCACTGCTGGTTTTCATCTTTATCTGAAAATAAAACAATATTAAAAAGGCACCCTGTCTTCAATGTTGTTGTATGGCTTCAAGTCATTTCCAACTTATGACAACCCTAGGGAGACCCTATCATAGGGGTTGAGCAAGTCAGCATGCTGTAGTGATTTGAGCATTGGATTACAATTCTGGAGATTAGGGCTTGATTTCCCACACAAGCATCAAAACCCACTGGGTGAATTTGGGCATGTCACACTCTTTCAACCCAGGAGGATCGCAATGGCAAGCCCCCTCTGAAGAAATGTGCCAAGAAAATCCTGTGATAGCTTTGCCTAAGGGTCACCATACATCAAAAATGACTTGGAGGCACATAACAAACTTTAATGTTGACTCACTCAAAGCTGTTTAGTACTGTCCCTAAAGCTTCATACCTTTTGAGGAAAATAACACACTAGCTCCTTACATAGTTCTACAGTTAATACTTACTTAACAGATCCTGGGATGTTAAATCTGCCCATCTTCTCATTTCCCTTTTATTTCACCTCTTTTCTTCCTTTCCTCTAGTAACTCTGATTTCAAGTGCTTCTGAAAGTGTCATAGAGATGATGCCATAATGAATCCTTTTAACAGTAGGCTGTTCATAAGCCATAGGCAGTGAGGAGGTGTGGAGGGTATGTTGGTGTAGGGAGAAGGAAAAGAGAAAAAGAGAAACATGATTTCGGAAAAGAAATTATAATCATCACAGAATGGAGAAGGCTGTAATAGACAGATTCAAATGGAGAGTTTGAAATGGAGGGTTAAAGTTCATGAGGCTCAAGAATTCAAGTGGAGACTGGCCCAACCAGCTTGTCATTCTCCAGTAGGTATTAGTTACAGGAAAAGCTAATGTGCTAGACACATGGAGTATCTAAGGAATCAGGTAAGAACATTACTTGAAATACCAAAAAACTGAAACAGTTATGCATACTTTGAATTTAAAATAAGCAAGCTGGCTAACTTCTGGAGGAGAAAATGTGATCAGTAGGAGTTTCAGACATTTCAAACTGATGGGAAAGAGGAAAAAACCCCAATTGAGAAAAGGCCAAGAATTAACAGCCCATCTTTGCATGTAGTGTCAAACCATGGTGTGCTTTTTTAAATGTGGCTTGTTGTGATATGCAAACTCACACCTTCTAATAAATTGTTTGTTAAATAGCCCAGACCATAATCTGAAACCATTCTTTGGTACTGGTTTATGAACTCTGGCTTGTTTAAATCACAAATTGTTGTAATGTCTCCATCTGTAACCATGCCTTTCCCCAGATTTTATTTCCTTAGCTGCCCACCTTTAAGCAGGAGTTGACAAAACAGGTAGGAGAGAGGGGAACAGGCAAGGTTTCTTTGGTTGTCTCTGTGTGGCCTTTGCAATAAACCATGGTTAACACACAAACTCTTGTTAACTCTCCCCAGTGTATCTGCATTCAGCTTTGCTAAAGTTGGGTCTGTATTCTTTAGTATGTATTATACATGTGACAATTAGAAGAAACTATAATGATACACCATACTACAGTGCACCCCTTTTTTATACAGGGGATCCGTTCTGGACCCCCTTGCATAAAAAAACCACGTATGCTCGAGGCCCATTGAAAATAATGGGGCTCGTGCATGGTGCAGTGGTGTGGCAGCTCGGCGGCGCACAAGAGCCATGGGCGTGCAGCCCATTAGTCTTAATGGGACGTGCCACCCCTTGCGCCCTGCACACTCCTGTGTGCTCCCTTGCGGCTTTCAGCGTATGCTGAATTTAGCATGTCTTACAAATTAGTTGTACAAATTAGTTGTAAAGCATATGCTGTATTTAGCATGTCTTACAAATTAGTTGTACAGGTCATACTACTAATAGATTTATGAAATCAACTGTTTGCGAATGTGAATATTGCATGGAAATATTGGAAAAAGGAGAACAGGTCCATGAACACTGATTTGTGTATTTTATAGTGTCCAGCTTTATCTCACTTGTTTACTCTACTTGCCAATTTTGTCAAGCAATTAAGAGAACAGTAGGTGCTTGTGCCTCCTCCTACCCATTTCCTGTAGTTATACTCAACCAGACAGACTAGTTCAAGCGATCTTATACCTTCTTGACTTAGCAGCATGAGCAGAATACAGAAAGTGTGACTGAGCCTTTTCATAATTTATTCTGCCAGTTTGGACATCAGCAGCCTATATATCTGAGGCTGTTCAGTTGTGTAGTAGGATGATTTTGTTTGGTTTGGTTTTTTGAGAGAGAGGAGGAAGGACATTCATGGTACAAGACTTAACACTATCTTCTAAAAAGTGAATCCTGCTGACCTGGAGTTGTGGTTAGCACCAAATTCTCATGTTCATGTTTGTTAGTGGATTTCTCAGAGGGCTTATGCACCTATGTAGCCTGAGTAACACAGGCAGTATGGTGTCTTTGGGGCTACGTAGACCTTAATCCTCGGCAGGATGCGTGGATCGAGGTCCCAAGCTATTTAGGGCTTTAGCAGTCATCACAAGCCCCTTGAATTCATACCAGAAACATATGTTGTATTCCAGTCAGCAGTTGAGTTGCTGCATTTTTCACCAGCTGCAACGTCCGAGATTTCTTCGAGGGCAGCCGGTTTCTACCTGTTCATGTAAGCCTCTTCCTGTTGTGAAATGTCACAAGATGCTTTAGTGGCATATTACAAGCAAAAACTCTCAGAAACCAGGCAAGAAGGAATTAGCAATATGGGAGAATCCTGTCACATGATTTGTCTGTTTAACTCACTGTTTACTTCCTAGGCAGCAGCTTTTTAGGGTCTCAGTGTTCTCTTCTGTAATAGGTTATTAATCCCAGACCACCACATGACTTTGTTTGCTTCTGAACACTGACACATGTTACTGTTGTTAAGATAAGTTTTATTAGTGGTAAAGGATATAGCTGGTGGTCTACTGCAAAGCAAACATGATAGTCGAGTCCAGCATTCCCTTCCAGCCAATAACAACTAATTCTACCCAGTGTCTTTGGTCAGCAAGCCAATTTCCCATGGTTGGTTATGGAGAGCCCTTGGGCTGTTGCATCCCTGCTCCCACAGGGCAAGGCCAATACGTGATTGATTTCAAAGAGTTACATAGTGCAGAATGAAACAATGAAAAGTTGAGTGTGCAAACATGACCCATTCAAAATGACACCTGTTTAAGCAGGTTGTAAAAAGAGACCGTTCATTCCTCCAGTCCATTGCCAGCCTTCATATTTTTTCCTAGTCTCAAACTGCAAAACCACAGCAAAAAGTATCTATTGTTATAGTATTTTGTGGGTTTTTCGGGCTATTTGGCTAGAAGAGTTTATTCCAGACGTTTCGTCATAGCGTTGGACTATGACTCTGGAGACCAGGATTCAAATCCCCGTTGGGGGTATGGAAACCCATTGGGTGGCCTTGGGCAAGTCACACTCTCTCAGCCTCAGGGGAAGGTAATAGCAAACCTTATCTGAACAAATCTTGCCAAGAAAACCCTGTGACAGGATCACCATAAGTTGGGAATGACTTGAAGGCACACATCCTCATCAACAAGTGCACTTAATGTTTGTCCTTGAAGACTCCAAAACCCATTTTCCTCATGGTGGAGGCCAAACTCACTACTTTCAGGATTCTTCTGGAAGAAGCTTTCACTATGTAATTGTCATGGAATTTTACAGGTTGCCTCTGGTGTATTTCCACCACTTGGACAACTCATAAGAACAGAGGAAACCAGCTGACTCTGAGTCAGGTTTCTAAACCAGCATTATAAACTCTGACTGGCAGCTGCTCTCTATAGTTTCAGGCTTGGTTCTTTCACTAGACCTAAGAGACTGCAGGTTATTTTTTATCCAAGCACTAACCAGGTCTGATTTGACCCAGCTTCCAAAAATCAAATGAAATTGGGTGTGCTCACAGCAAAATGGAGGACCAGCTGTATTTTCCAATACGTATTTGTCCTTTTTTTTTTTTGTCCAGAAGAAAATCTATAAAGGAAGGATAGTGCCAGTCGCTTCTCAATTCAGTTAATTATTGATTTTTGTTCTGATTCTAATGGCTTTATTGTTTAACTAGTTTTAAGCTATGTGAATTATCCTGGTTGTTGTTTTTTATGTTAAAGCAGGATAAGCATGCACAAAATAAAATAATTGGTTGAGCTAGGGGCATTATTTTTGAAGGCACCCTCAGACATGGATCTTTCGCACTATCTGTTTTCCGAGCCCTTTCTAAACTGTCAGAGTTTGAATTGAGGTCATCTGTGTATGTTCTGCCATAGAACTGCGATTCCTCCTGGGAACACCCAGTTTTCTTTAAAATAATGGAAATTGCGCTTGAAAACGTACACATCAAACAGCAAAATTCAAAGATAATTCATTCCTGCTTCTCGATACATGTTGTTCCAACTTTTGCCCTCAAAAGATGGCATTGGAAGTTGCATTCTTGACCCCTCCATGGATGGCGACATTTTTTCTTTGTTGCTGTTCTGCTTCCCTTCCTTTGATTTGTGGTCCTTCAGCTTCTGTGCCCTTTTCTCATGCCCTGAAAAAGCACACTTCTTTCTGGAGTGTGCATGGGAGCGCGCACACACATTCCTGTGATCTTGGCTAGTTTTACATGGTTTCTTTTTTCCCTTCAAACATCTGGCTCTCAGAGGGGCTGCTGCATTCCCTTTTTGACCCTCCCTTGGAGACTTCCCTGGGCAAAACATTTTTTGTTTGTTTGTTTTCTGCTGGGTTTTGCATCAGACAAAGGGCCCAAACAGACAGGCCAAAATAAAAGCTGCTTCAGGTCACTTTGGAGGTATGCTGTTTAAATGACTCTCAAATCTTAAGAGGCCAGAAGCTGTGCCAAAGCTGCGCTCCAGTCCTTAGGATTGGCACGTGGTTTTGGCATGGCTTTCGGACTCTTAGGATGCACGCATCATTTAAACAGCATATATCCAAAGTGACCCGAAGCAGCTTTATTTTGGCCTGTCTGTTTGGGCCCAAAGAAACACAATTGCTCAAGTGAGAGGCAAAGAGAAAAGCAGTGGAGACAGGCTGGGAAGTGCTGGATCCAGTTTAAACCTACAGTCCCATGCATTTTACTCCCAGGTCCTGCCAACGATTTATACCAAGATGAGTAATGTGTGAACCAGTGTGGCACAGTGGTTTGAGTGCTGGATTGTGACTCTGGAGATCAGGGTTCAATCTCTGCTCAGCCACGAAATCCATTCGATTACAAGTCACCCAGTGGACAAGTCACACTCTCTCAGACTCAAGGGAAGGCAATGGCAAACCTCCCCTAAACAAATCTTGCCAAGATGGGTTCACCTTACAGTCACCATAAATCAAAACAACTTGAAGGCACAACAAACAAGGAGTGTGTACCTGTCTGGACTCAGAGGTTATTGGAGTGCAACACCTAGCAGCCTTAGTCAGCATAGGATGAATGGTGGCAACTGTAGTTCAACATCTGGAGGTCCCCACAACAGTCATAAAATCTTAAAATCTACCATTGTGCTTCATAAATTACAGCTCATCACTTGTTCCCTTCACACTTTTATCATTAGCTGCTAACTGGGACATTTTAAAACCATTATCTTTCCTTCTTTTACGCCAGTATATTAAAGCATAGTCACCTGTGTGTTTGTATATGTATGATGCGGTGTGTGTGTGTTTCTGCTACTGACATCTCTTGAGAAGGACCCTGTTCTGTAACAGAAAACACACACACACACACAAAGTCATGAAAGACAACAAGATGTCCACAAGAACTGGAAATCTTATAGACCCCCCTCCTTTCCTCTAAGTAGAGTCATTAAACTCCATTGGGATTTACTTCACAATAGAGAAGGGGCCCATTCACACTATACAATTGTAACACTATTATGCCACTTTAACTGCCATGGTTTTATCTTATGAAGGCCTAGGGTTTGTAGCTAAATATGGATATGCGTTGTGTGCCTTCATGTTGTTTCTGACTTATGGGGACCCTAAAGGAAACTTATCCTGGGTTTTTTTGGCAAAATTTCTTTATTGTCTTCCTCTGAGGCTGAGAGCATGGGACTTGCCCAAGGTCATCCAGTGGGTTTCATGCTTAGCTGGAATTTGAACTCAAGCCTCCAGAGTCATAGTCCCACATGCCACACCGTATGAAGCAGTATAGAAATGTCAATGCTAAGTGCTAAACAGACCAGTGTGGATGTTGCAGAGAGATGTTGTAGCACCTTTGAGACTCGCTGAAAGAAAGAAGTTGGCAGCATGAGCTTTCCTAGACTGCAGTCTACTTCCTCAGATGCATTTGGTCAGACCTTAAATCTATGAAAGCTCATGCTGCCAATTTCTTTCTTCCAGTGAGTCTCAAAAGTGCTACAAATCTCTCTAGATTCCGATTCCACAGACTAACAAGGTTATATCTTTGAAATAGACCAGTGGGGAATAGTGGTTTGAGCACTGGAGTACGGCTGTGGAGACCTGGGCTCGAATCCTGGGTCAGCCATGTAAACCCGCTTGGGGTGACCTTGGGAAAGTCACACACTCTCAGCCTCAGAGGAGGGCCATGCCAACCCCCCTCTGTGAAGAAACTTGCCACCCTCCCTCCAACAAACAGGACCCTCTTAGGGTCACCATAATTCAGAGACGACTTCAAGGCACAATAACAACATCATGCACCAATATATCTTTCCTCAGTGGTCCCCTTAACTGTGGTCCCTTTAAGAGCTTTTGGACTTCAACTCCCAGAAGCCTCAGCCATGTTGGCCAATAGCCCGCGACTCTGGGAGCTGAAGTCCAAAACCCCTTAAAAGGACACAGTTTGGGGACCATTGAGTTAAACAGCCACTCTTCCCTATACAGCCCTTGCTCTTGCTCCGCCTCCAGCCTATAGAGAGAGATTGCATGGCACTCTGCTTGCTGTTCCCTCACGCACAGCCCCAGGGCCAATGAATATGGACATAATGAATGGCTTGCCGCCACGTGCCATAGGGACTCATGCCTCCCACATTCCAAGGCACCGCCCGTCGCGCGCTGGCCCCGCCCACTTTCCCGGGTCCCAGCGTTCGGCTGAGGCCAGGCCGCCCGCTGATTGGCTGGAAGGATCACCTCAGTTCCCCTCCTTCTCGCGCTGAGTCACAAAGAAAGAGCCAAGCAGAGGACTCCAGGAACTCTAGAGGGAAAGGGCCCCTTTGAAGAGGGATCCCGACGGCCGAGGGGGAGGGATCAAATCATGCCAGCAGCCTTTTTATGCCTCCACTTCTGTCAGGGAGACCAAGGCTGGTCCTCCTTTTCCAGGACCTGTCCTCCATGTTGGCCACCTTCTGTCCCTCAGGAGGAACTCCACAATGCCCTTCATTTGGAGCATGACTAAAGCATGCATTTCACATTTATATGAAGTGTTTTAGGTGCTTTTATGGGGTCGTGTCCCCCATTTTTCTGGAAGGTCCTCCATTCTGCAGCGCACTGTCCTCCTTTGTGGTTAGAGGACACCTGGCCAGAGCTGGTCCTCCTTTTCCAGGACCTGTCCTCCATGTTGGGCACCTGTCCAGGAGGAATTCCACAATGCCCTCCATTTTGAGCAAGAAGCATGGATTAAGTGTTTTTAGGTGTTTTTATTTGGCCATGTCTTCCATTTTTCTTGCATGCCCTCCATTTTGAGCATGACTAAGAAGCATGCATTTACATTTATATTAAGTGTTTTGAGCTTTGGTTGGATACTTACAGGAGTGCTTTGAGTTTTTATGGGTCCTACATTTTGAGGGGCCTTGTCCTCCTCTTGGGTGCTGAGGACCTCTGGTCACTCTGACCTCTGTAGGCCCTTGCGCTGTTTTGTAGGGATGTTTTGCAGGCCCTCCATTTGGGCCAAGGCTCCCCTGCCCTTCTTGCAAAGGCTAAACACTTCAGGGACTTAGGGTGCATTGACATTGTAGAAATAATACGATTTGATCCCACTTTAAGTGCTGTAGCTCCCTTCTTTGCAACCCTGGGGTTTGTAGTTTCACAAGGTCTTTAAGGTCCGAAACACACTGCAGAAATAATCCAGTTTGAGACCGCTTTAACTGCCCTGGCTCAGTGCTAGGGAACCCTGGGAATGGTTGTTTGTTGTGGCACCAGAGCTCTCTGACAGAGACACCTAACTCTCACAAAACTACTTTTCCCAGAATTACCAAGCACTGAGCCAGGGCAATTTAAGAGGTCTCAAACTAGATTATTTCTGCAATGTGTTTTGGACCTAAGCCTTCTCTGCTAAAGAGGATGGGGTGCCTCACAAAACTACAAATCCTACATGATCCTAGAGGGTGGGACCCTGGCAGTTCAAGGGGTGTCAAACTGCATTAATTCTGCAGTGCAGATGCAGCCTCAAATTTGAGCCTTTGCCTCGCTTCTGGGTAAATTGAACCTCCCTCAGTAAATCATCATCATCATCATCATAAAGCATGTAGGGCCTGATCTAGAGTGGGACTCTTTTGAGTGGGAGTGGGATTACGTTTCCCCTGAGGCTGCTTTTCTGCCATCAATTCCATCTCCAAAACAAGAGTTAAAAATGAAGGGGGAGTAAGATCATGATTGCCAACTGAGTCCTTAAAAACATAGACCACCATGTGGTGGGTGACCATCCATGGATACCAAAATCTGTGGATGCTGAACTCCCATTATATACAGTGGGCATCATCATCATTTATTATTATTATCATTACCTTGGTATCTGCTGGGGTTTGGTTCCAAGACCTTCCTTGGATAGAAAATCCAGGGATGTTCAAGTCCCATTAGATACAATGGGGTTTTCTGGGCAAGTTTCCTCAGAGGGCGTCTACCATTGCCATCCTCTAAGGCTGAGAGAGTGTGACTTGCCCAAAGCCAGTCAGTGGGTTTACATGGCTGAGCAGGGATTCGAACCCTGGTCTCCCAGTGTCCTAGTCCAATGCTCAAACCACTACACCACACTGACTCTTCTGCACATGCCTTACCTTTCCTTTAATCATTTTGTTGTGTACTATATATGAATCATTCTACTGACAAGCTAATGCATACAAATTCCGATCCCATTTTCTTCCTTAAGCAAATATCAATGTGCAAATACTGTTTCTGCAACAGATGATGATTTAATTGAGACAAAAGTCCTTATGGAACATGTCTCTCGCACTGACTCACTGCTTGTATGAATTCTGTAGCCTAATATCACTGTTTACCAAGCATTATTTCCTTTATAAGCACCTGTAGTTGTGTGCCTTAGAGTCATTTTTGACATATGGCGAATGTATCACTGTATTATGTATCAAGTAGTTTTATTATGCTTTTTAACTCAGTTTAAAGCATTGCTTCTTGTTGTGTACCTTTGAGTTGTGTCTGACTTATAGCGAATCTATCATGGGGTAATCTTGGAAAGATTTACCTTTCTCTAAGGCTGAGAGAGTGTGACTTGCCCAAGACCATCCAGTGGCTTTCCATGGCCGATGGGGAATCCAACACTAAAAACATTACATATATGTACTTACTGACCTCTAAAGACCCTTGGCTTGAGATGATGGACTGATGCATTATTCACAAGATCACATTCAGCAGTTTTGCATGCACATGTCCACTGAGTAAGACAATTCTGACTGTACACATAGCAATGGGTCTGTGCATCAATCAGGCTTTTCATCCCCTCCACTTTGCTCTTCATTTACATTTATTAGAATAACAAAGCAAAATAAAACCCAGCAACTACCTACCTACCACTCTTATAAAATTGCTGCCTTTTCTAACAGGTGCATCATAAGCAGTAAACATACAAAACATACATACAAAAGCTGATACTGATTAAATTAACTGTGGCATTCTTAGGGTATATCTTACAAAAATATTTATGAAGGAAACTCAGTAAATTCTAAAATATGGAATATTTATTTATTTTTATAAAAAAAAACACCCACTATAATTTCCAGGATCCTTTAGGAAGATTCTGGGAGCTATAATCCAAAAAAGTAACTTTTCCATATTGATTTATTGGTTTACTTTTGTGACAGAATAATTTGGACTGAACTCTTAAATGAGTTTATTGGGTTACCTTTACTATGACATTTATTAAAAAAAACCATTATTTATAAAATTACTGTCAGGTAATTTTACCTCCATGTGTACGTATATCAAACATAAACAAATGTCATGTTTTGACTCCAAGATATCTCACTGTGTATATGCAAATATTTCAAAATCCAAAAAATAAATACAATCCAAAATCCAAACGCTTCTGGTCCCAAGCAGTTCGGATAAGGGAGATTTAACATATATCTGTCCGCACTTCTTCTGCCTACCCAGAAGTTTAGCAATTTCCTCAATATATGGCAATCGGATTAATGGGGGCTTGCCTTTAGTGGCGAATGGCTTGCAGAGCCAAACATGTACTGTGTAGGGTCAGGAAGAAGCAGGCCATGTGCATCAAGAGGGATCAAGCCTCTGTGGCTCCCTTGCCACATTTTGTCCAAGTTGTGTCATATTTTACCCTTGATTCCCCCTCTTGCCTCCTTTTTTTTCTTATGGTCCCTCCTCCAGGGCGGGCACCAGGCTGCTGATGTGGGATGAATTGACATCCTAGCAGAAGCTTGTTTGCACACAAAAGCAAAGCACAGCAGCTCTGGCTGAGGAAGGACTTTGCCTGTTCCCTTATGATGGTCCTCTCTTGCTAGCCTCCTCTTCAGCACTTGGTTGCTCTGGACCAGGAGAGCCCTGGGCAAGCCAGACCTTTGCCTATTCCTTCTTCCTTTGGGACAGTTGCTGATGTTTCTCAAACCAGGCAGAAGCAGCGCAGACAGGTATGAGATAGATGGATAAAAATTGGGCAGAGGAGAGGAGATCAGAATTGCTGGGGGCAAATGCATGGTGGTCATAGTGGTGGCAACTAAATTTTGCTTAGAAGCTGGACTGCTTTTAAATGAAGGCAAGGGCATAGTTTCATTTTCTGTCACTGTCAATTTTTTTTTTTGGCTGGACAAGCATCCCCCAATATATATGCCTTCTAGAAAAAGAGAGATCCTCATCTCCTTGATCTTTGCCATGCCCTTAAATGTGCCTTTTTCATAGCAATCTACATACTCAAATACCCACAGCATGTGAATAATGTATTTTTAAAAAAAATATCTGGTTGATTTAATATATGTTCATCAAGGCACCTTTGGTGTCCAAGACTCTGATACTGAGTGGAAGGGGAGAGGAATATCTGTTTTAAGTGTGCCTATGGTGGGCAGTGAAAAGGGTTTGCAGGCCTGATGCAGATTTTAGGCCTTAATGGGAGCCTCATTTTTGAGAAGAAAATGATTTAATGTCCTCTTGTCTTCCTTTTTGCTGACTGCTGTTCTGGCCTAAGAAAAAGACAGGGTGCCCTGGCCTTGTGGGTGGAGAGCTCTGTGACCACTTTGAAGTGTAAAATAATATGGTATTGCAATTGTGGTGGCATTGTGAGATGTTGCTGAAAGTGCTGCACTGCCATTTCCCCCTCCTATTCCCGTGGATTTGTGCTAGAGTATGTTCTCTTTGCACGGCTATCTAAAGTGTATGGGAAAATAGTCCAGAGAGACCATTAGGTTGCTTAGACAAGATTGTAATTCACATTGCATTTGTGTGTCGTTGTATTCTGAGTTTCTCTGCTACATTGCACATTGCATTGTCTGCTACATTTTCAGGCCAATTCACCCTTTTCATACCTTTTCTTTAGTCTAATAGGTGCCAGATAAGGTCAGTGCGCTTTTAAAACTTTGCTTTCCATGTCATGATGGAAGCAGCTAGAGCCATTTCAAATTGTTGTCAGCATTTTGAGTGCGATGCCAGCTAGAATATTTGGATAAAGATGGGCCTTTGATTTCAATAGGAGAACATCTATTAATAAGGCATGTAGGGAGGTGCTTAAATTTGATGGACTTGCATTCTTGCTATTGGGAAAAACAGTAGAACCTGGAGATGGTTTAACTTAAAAAGTTCACCTCTTTATTCGCAACCCATTTTTTTCTCAGTAAGGGAGAAGAAATATTTTGAGGTACTTCTATTTTAATTGCTTTAGTCATACTGAACATTTAAAAATCTTATTATTGGAGTAATATATCACAATGTATTGTGATGGAATTGCATGTCATCACAACAAATAGAATGTCAGTTTTCCAGGTTTTCTGGGCTATGTGGCTGCATTCTGGAAGAATGTATTCCTGATGTTTCACCTGCATCTCTGGCTGGCATCTTCAGAGGGTGGTGGCATGGAAGTGTGGGGTATATATACTTGGATTTTAGGACTAAATAGGATTTTAGTCCTAGCCTCTTGTTTCATATTGAGAGCCAGCATGGTGTAGTGGTTTAACTGAGAGACTTTGAGCGACCAAAGTTTGAAGTCTTGCTTAGCCATGGAAACCCGCCTTGGGCAAGTCACACTCTCTCAGCTCCAGAGAATGGCACTGTCAAACCCCTTCTGAACAAATCTTGTCAAGAAAACCCTGTGATAGGGTTGCCTTTGGGTTGCCATAATACAGAGACTGCTTGAAGGCATACACAGGAACCTATAGATTGTGGATCTGAACATTTTTCTCTGCATTGTAGAGATAGCCAGATTCAAATCTACTGAAGACAACAAGACAAGTTAAAACAAGACGTGCTGACAGTTGATGTAAGTGCAGTAAATAGGCCTAGGTTTTAAATTCTTAGTTGTACAGTAAATTGCTTTGGATGATGTTATATCCCAGCCATCTTTCCTTTAGTGAATTCAAGGTGGAACACATGCCACTTCTCCTCTCCAGTCTATCTTCATAACAAGAAGCCTATAGGGTAGGTGGGTCAGACTGAGAGAGAGTGTGATGGACCCAAATCATTTTCTGACATATCCCATGATGTTATTGTTAGCATAATATGGAGGGGGCACTTTGAAGGGAGGGTGGGATGTATACCAAATAAAAGAGGTGGTTACAATGGAATGTGAGTTTGAATAATTTGAGAAAACCACCTGGAGTTCTTCCAGATTCTCTACTTGTTTGGAACATGGAATTAAGTAAGTTCTCCTGAGTGCAGTGATGTTTACTGCCAGATAAGTATGCATTGGTTGCAACCTTAGACATAGGCTGAAAGCACACACTTAGGACATTATAAAATTCACATTTCCTCATATGAAGGGAATTGCCTTATTGTTGTTGTTTTGTGCCTTCAAGGCATTTCTGACTTATAGGGACCCAAAGGTGAACCTATCATGGGCTTTTCTTCAGAGGGGGTTTGCCATTGCCCTTCTCCAAGGACGAGAGTGTGTGGCTTGCCTAAGGCCAACCATTGGGTTTCCATGGCTGAGTGGGGATTCAAACCTAGGTCTCCTGAGCCCTAGTCCATCACTCAAACCACCACACCATGCTGGCTCTCAATTGCCTCATGTGAAGCACTAATACAAAGCACCCAAATAAGTTGTTTTAGGTGAGAGGTGATGTGGCCCTTTTGTCATTGATTCACTAGACATGGTTCTGTAATGACTTATCTTTGACTTCTTTGGCATCAGTGGGGCGGCAGGGGTTCAGCCAGGAAACTGATAGTTCTGTTTTTCATGATATTTGCAAAGTCTTTGAAACGTAGTGTGACTCTGTGTTGGGCTCAGATGTTTTGGGACCTTGCTTTTGAATTGGTCCTGCAAGTAGAGTTTCTTATTGGACTGAGATGGCATTCACAAAGTACAGCTTCTACAGATGCGCTGTCACAAGCTGCTGCTGTCTTCCCCTCTAAATGTGTTTATCACTTGTGTGGGTGGAGAGTATGGCAGGAGCATTCTTTGTACAATCAAATATGACAAAAGTACAAATCTCGCTCTTGGAGGCACTTGAGACTGTTATTGGATATTGAAAATGCTAATAATTCTAAGCATGTCTGTGCTTGCTTTTGTTTTGTTACGTTCAATAAACAAACATCAAGTATTTGAACAAGGAGATTCTTGTTTGATACATTCGTTGGCTTTAGAAATTCCAGGCTCTTTCCCAGAGTTTCAGTACATAACTGAACTGTTCGGTTTATTTTAGCAACATGAAAATTTTGTGGCACGCTATCATAATGACACATGGTGCAGAAGCATTCTTAAAAGTAGGGCAGGTTAATTTCTGGAGTAGGCAGTGATTTGTGGCTGGGGATGTTGAGGTGTGCTGTTGGAGACACCTTTCAGACCATGCTGAAAGAGGACCTTATTTTGTGGGTGCTGCTTTGTAAATTTCTATCATCAGAATTAAATGTTTCATTCTCTTTGGTCACTAAAAGGCTTTGCAATGGCAACTGCTCTGTCTCTTGCATTTTTTGGGGATGTTCTGGAGTTTTCTACATAATAGGAAACCCAAGTACTGTGGTTGACTATTAAGACTTCTATCTTACCTCCCCTGTTCTTATTTCCTTTATTTGTATTCAGGACTTCCTGTTTAGCATTGAAAAATGCTAATATATTTGGCCTGCTAAACTGTGGTTTGCATTTCTTCTCAAAACAGATGTTGCAACGTGATGTAATGGCAAACTATATTCTGTACTAAGAAGGAAAGAATTGAATTAGTGTATGAGGGAGGAGGAAGAAGTGTGAGCCCGAGAGTTTGTTATTGTTTGACATATCATCTGACCTGAATTGGTTTCATTAATTCTAGTTTTCTGCCATATAATGTGTGGGGAAAACTCTTGAATGCTTTTATTTTAGAAGACATTCTTCCATTGGGGAGGGAGTATAACTCCCTGATAGAACATTCAAATCTAGACAACTCTAGTTAAAAGGATGAGGTGGCAGATTATGGGAAAGACCTCTACATGAGAGGCCAGAGTAGAACTTCGATATTTTACTGTTTTGGATTACAGCTCCCAGTATCTTTCAGCATGTTTTTTTTTTTTTTTTTTGGGGGGGGGGGTTCTGGCTCAAAAAGCCACTGCCAGTTAGAGTAGGCGGCAATGGTGTTCCAGATGGGCAAATGGTCTTGCATGGTACAGCGTTGTTTCTTTTGAATGCACCTCATGTCCAGCCGACATAGAGATTTGAGATCATTGGATGGCATCTTTGAAGGACTGCCTTTTCCGAAATGAGCCTGCCCACTCACTGAACTTTTTATAAAAGGCTTTGCTTGTGTCCAGCTCTTTGCAGAGATTTGGACGGTTGCAATGCGTGACATAATCTATCTGGTTCCAGCACCTAGGTTATGGAATTCCCTTTCTCAGGAAACTTGGTCAGCATCCTCCTTCTTAGCTTTTCAGCATCTGGTAAAGACATTTCTGTTTTGCTAAACTTTTTGTGTTAAATTCAATCTTTGGCCTCGGTTATCCAGTTATGCTATAACTATAGCTATAGTTATAGTTATATCTATATCTAACTCTTTCAAAAACTCTTGATGACGACAACGACGATAATTATTATTATTGTTTTTAACTGGTGATTATTGTTGTTTTTAACTGGTGATGTAAGTCACCTTGAAGACCTTTTTGGTGGCTGAAAGATGGGGTAATAATCATCTTGTACATAATAAAGTCTGTTAAGAATTTTCTGTTGCTAGATTTGGTTACTCATCTTATTAGCCAGTTTCCTTTTTCTCAGAAGACTGAGAAAATAGAGAACCCTTTAACTGTATTGAGAGCCATTGTGGTGTAGTTGGACTAGGACTCGGGGGGGGGGGGGAGCAGGGTTAGAATCCTTGCATGGAAACTCACTGGTGCCCTTGGGCAAGTCACACACTCTCAGCCTCAGAGGAAGGAAGTGGCAAACGTTCTCTGTATGAATCTTGCAAAGAAAACCCCATGATAGGTTTGCTTTAGGGTTGCCATAAGTCAGAAGTGACTTGAAAGTAAATAATAGCAAGACAACATAGCTGTACTAGAATAAATTGAAGAGCACAGTGGAATAATGAAAGCAAAGCCACACTTTTTCAGTACTGTGCCCAAACACAGGAGGTAGCTGCTTAAATAGAAATGTCTCAAGAGATATGCACTGTTTCATTCATTGCTTTTGATGTCCACAAATTTCCATAGGCTACATTTCAGTAATACCTTCTTTCTAGTAATATACAATATGTTGAACCATGGCTTCTGTTCAGACTTGCAGCACTGCAACATTATTTTGAAAATGTTTATCCAGGGAACTGTCAGAATGAGTATTCCCCTCTCATTTGGAGAAACTTTCTGCCTTCTTGATAGCTTTCATCTGACATTGGCAAAGGAAAGCATATGAGGGAAACATCATTCAGGAGGCTTGTAAAGGATTTCCTGTTTAATAATGCAAGTAGCATTGATTGTGTGGAAAAAAACCCTAGAAAAGATGACAGTGAGTTCACAGTTAAGGCTCCCATTTCCTTTCTTGTGTATACAAACTGAGCTTTGCTCCCTATGTTGGGCCAGTTGTGGCCATTTGTATGGCATATTTCTTGGTCCAGCCACTGGAGGATTTGGAGGTCATGAAAAAGACTACGGGAGGTTGCTGTCAATTTGTTCTGTTTTATGCTGTTCTTAAGTGAACTAGGCCTAGGATTCAATCTTTTGTGAGTTACAAGAGGTAGAATTTTTGTAGTCTTGCTGCTAGCCCCCTTACTTTAATTTTTTGCTGTCACAAATGTAAATGGGCGGCAGGGATTTTTGGGGTACATTTTTCATCCCAAATGTTTCTGCTTGGTTTTACAGAGCTGCTGTGTGCAGTGGCAACTAGTAGTTTCCATGACAGTAAGGAAACTATTCTGGATTTCAGTCCAGACATTTAAAGGACTTACCCAAAATACTAAACTGTATCCTTTAGCACATAGGACTGCTCCTTAGACTTTAGACTAAAACCTAGAGCAGACTTACTGACATGGAAGTTGCCAGCTGCCTCTGGTTTTAGGCATTTCGCAGAAGTAAATCCTACTGAATTCAGTGGGGCTTACTTCCAAGTAATTGGGATTAGTTCCAAGTAATTGTATGCAGGAGAGGCAATGGAAATGAAAAATCCTTTTGCATTTCTTTCCTAGGGTTGTGATAAAGGTAAGACAAGATGCCCCAAAGGGTTGTCAAACTTCTTTTATAGAATTTTGAAATCTGTACTGTTGAAAACCTTTTCTTTTTAGGGCACAAGACTATGTCCAGGCAGAGGCAGGTATGAATTTTCAGCTGGTTTGTATATTTTAAAACAAGGAATCAAACTTCCTGCCCTTGCAGCTCCTATTTTGAGCAACTCCCAGCCCAGGAACTGCTCAAAGGGAAGCCTTCAGAGGTCAGATCAGGTGATGCAGCCCTGTTTGAATGCCTACAGAACTCTCCATTTTAGTTCAAAAGTGAGACAGTGCAGATACTCCACCATTAACTCAAGTTTTCCTTTTCCCTTCTTATGCCTCTAGCCTTTTGCATGTAACATCTTGCCCTGGAGAACTCAAGAGCTTGCATTCATATTTAAAAAATTAGGAATTTTGAAATGGCCAACACAGCTACTGTTCCTTCTTTCCATTAATCAGGGGTGGGAGTCATGCACCCCCCAAGATGTTGTTGTACTACAGTTCCCAGCATTCCTTACCATTGGTGATGGTGGTTAGGGCTGATGGGTATTTCAGTTCACAACAGTTGGAAGGCCACAAAATTCCCACCCCTCCTGTGGTGGGGGTAAGGAAGCCCATTTCCTACCTTGCTTGGTGTGATTTTGTGAGGCTGTTGGAAAGAGTGACATTAAAAAAACCTGTGAAGACTTGAAGTAGATTAAGGCCTAAGGATGTGCCTTCCTCCCTATAGCTTTTTTTTGTTTTTGTTTTGGTTAACTGCCTTTGAGTTGATTTTGACCTATGGAGACCATGTAGGAAGTGATTTGCCCAATATTCCTGAATACAAGTCTAGAGGCGTGAGGATGCTTGGCAAGATGCTACACCAGTTCTTTCTCTGACCCTGGTAGCTTCACCCTGGAGAGGAAAAGCTGCAGTAGTGGCTGCACTGAAAATAGCTGTTGGTTCTGTTTTCTTTCCACTGCTTATCTTTAGCTGTTCCTTTCTCATCCTTCCTCCATCAGCATGAGTTTTTTCTCTCTCTAGGTAGAAAAGTATGAAAACACCGGAAGGCTCTGGATTCTGAGCCAAACACTTATCTCTAGACACTTCCAAATCCTTAAACTGTCTTGCCCTGTCAGGTTCTAATTGAAGCAAGATTCCATTTATCAACCTCACCCATGCCTGATGGGACATGCAGCCTCTCGTTGACAGTGCAGGAGGAGCTAGATCTGCAGAGAATGATTCTTAGGAGCCATGGAACAGCTGCCATTGTATTTTCTAGCCATTGTCTTTTAAATGATTTTGTACTAGCTTCTGCATCCTTTTCACCAGCCTTGCTTGGGAATGCTAATTTTACAGTGGGCACTTGGTATCCGCTGAGGTTTAGTTCCAGGATCACCACCCTCCTCCCCGTGGATACCGAAACCCATGGATGCTCAAGTCCCATTAAATATAACCCAGAGTAAAGTGGTGTCAAAAATGGCAAAGGTTTGCTTTCAGGAATTTGTATTTTTAAAAATATGTTCAAGCCATGCTTGAATCCATGGGTAAGGAATCCGTGGATACAAAGGGCCAGCTGTACACTGTACACTGAAGTACCCCTGTGTACAGCCTAAACTAACATTCTTTACAGGCCACAGCTGCAATTTTTGCATTGGCTGGATGGCATGTGTACAATTAAGTTATTCTAACAGGAGAAAAATTAAGAAAATTTATACTGAATTTCTGTTGTAATGCTTTGAAACAATTAGTTTTATCTTTGAGCAATGTCACAATGTCACATTTCTGCTGCGCTAACCTGCTGTGCATTGTGTATTGCCAGAGGTGTGTGTTTACATAGAACTCCTATCAAATATTGTAAGCACTGTATGCAGGTCTGTATAAGATGGACCTTTATATAATGTGGATAGGGAAAGGAGAAAAGAAAGACTAAGGGATTCTTTATTCATTTATTCATTACATATGTATTCTGTCTTTGCCATCTGCCCTCTCCCAGCTGCCTTTCCTCCAAAAAAAGGGGCCTAGAACGACATTTACAGAGTTATCTTTAAAAATCAAACAGGTGTGAAATAAGTTGAGTTGCAAAGCAAGTCTGTCTAGTGTCATTGCTAAGCAGAATTTGGATCTAAGGGTGCATCCACTCTGCACTTTGATGCTACTTTAACTGCCATGGCTCCATCCTACATAATCCTGGGATCTGCAGTTTTGTGAGACACCAGCACTCTTTGTCAGAGAAGGCTAAAGACCCTGTAAAACTACAAATCCCAAGATTCCATAGGATGGAGATATAGTACTTAAAGTGGGTTAAAACTGCATTATTTCTACAGGGAAGATGCACCTTAAGTCTCCCAGCTTCTCGCATACTAACCTCAATAATATATTGCTTAGATATTTTACTCTGTACAAATGTAATCTAATCACTGTGATGAGATGTGAACATGGAACTACCTGGCTTATTCTTTTCTGTTGTGTTTTCTTATGCTTAAGCCACAAAGTACCATGACCTGTTTAAATGCAGTGACCCTTTAAAAGACTCAGATTGCTTCTTGTTTTGCAGCCATACTGTGACTGTTTGTAAACCTGCCTTAGGCTGCAGTGCCTTACACACTTACTAGGATTGGTTCTTGTTGAACACCACAGGATGTGTGTTTTGTTAAATGCACAGTTTGGTAAAATGATGGGTAGTGCCCTTATCATTATTTGATATCATGGTTTTGTGTATTGCCTCTTATAATGTTCAGAATTCACAGTCACAATCTGATTATAAAATTCTCCTTGCATAGTGTATTGACATGAATGGGAGCTGAATAATTGAACAGTTTGTGCCTTCAGATATCTGAACAGCAACTGGATTTCTTTAAGGATTGTTTTGAGAATGGCGTCAGAGATAAATGCTCCAGGCTCTTGTCTCCCAGCTGCAAAGTTGCCAGCAGGACAAAGAGAATGTAAATGGAATTGCCATAGAAAGCCACTTCTTTTATATTTCTTGCTTGGTCCTTGATTGGTAACTAGACAATCAAATGTTACCCTTCAAGGGACTGGATTGATCCTGCAGTTCTGTTTACAATAAGAAGAACCCCAGAGCTTTAGTCCATTATGTAGAATATATTCAGTCTTGAAGAGAGCAACAGTGTATGGAGACTAACTCAGGAGTCATTGTACAATATCCTATATTCTGAAGCTTTCCCTGTTCTGTTTCCCATCTGCAGGCACAAACTATGAATTACGTTGGGCAGTTAGCTGGCCAAGTCTTTGTGACAGTGAAGGATTTCTATAAAGGATTAAATCCTGCCACCTTGTCTGGATGCATTGATGTCATTGTTGTTCGCCAGCCTGATGGAAATCTCCAGTGTTCCCCTTTCCATGTGCGCTTTGGGAAGATGGGAGTTCTGCGCTCAAAGGAAAAAGTGGTAAGGAAGAAAACTCATTGCTGATGTGTTTTTGTTTGTCAGAAGTGCCCTCTTTTGCCCAAGATATCTTGCACTAGAGCAAGGATGCTGGCATACTTTGTACTCTCAGAGCATAACTCAACAATACACTAAACATGAGATAATTTTGCATGTCTTAAAACAAAATCCAATATGCTTTTCTCCATTGCTAGTCTTGACTTGGGCATGATGTATTGGTGTTGAACACTTTGCCTCATGTGATTTTCCCAATAAAAACTCACACACACACACACACAATTGTTAATTGCCCCAAAATAAAAGATGCTAAAGGCACAAATAGAAACATCATATCTGATATATTTCTTGGAGGGATAGGAATGTTCATGGAGAGAAGATTACAGGGAAAGAAAAGTTAAATCTAAAACTGTATTATACATGTTTTGTCTAATTTAATTTGCAACCTGATATCGAGTGGTGTGAACTGACTAATCTTTTAATAAAGAGTGCTCGAGATTTCCACGAATGACAAAACTGAGAGGAGTGATAATTATTATATGACAGCTTGTGTACCAATTGATGGACTGTCTTGGATAATAAGGCTTTTTATCCCTTGAATGTTGAATTTGATGACAGAAACAAGTTTATTTATTTACTAGGCTTATGATTTGGTGACTACCACATTAAGCACTTTTATGTTTCTTGGACTCAGTGGGATTAAACCTTAAACTCTTTTAAAATCACACTGATCTCAGTGGAAGAGACACTTGGATTAAGCATGGAAGAGACACTGGGATTAAGTATGCACTTAATCCTAGTGTTTCTTCCACTTAAACCAGTGTGCCTTAAAACAGCTTAATGGTTAACTTTTGCTGGAGTATTGCATCCCTCTTCCTTTGTTGCAGGGCTGTGGAATTGGTACACCAAACCTTCATCTTTGACTCTGACTCCATCTCTTCCATTTTTCTGCTGTCTGACTCTGACTCCTTCATAAATGGCAAATGTATATTAACTAAAAATAACAGATTTGTGTAGTAAAGTTTTGGCACAAGGAATTTCACCACCACCATGTGATTCATCAGACTACTTACTGTACATACTTATGTATAAATCTAGAAATTTTAGTGAAAAAAAATCAACCCAAAAAACTTGGGATGATTTATCCACAGGTCAGTGTAAGTACTGTATCTTAGCTCTTATCTAAAAAGGAACCATCCCTTTCTCTGAGTAGAGTGGCAAAAGGCGAAAGCTTAATCAATACCAGGAGAACCTAAAGGAGTACTGACCCCTCTACTCTCTCTGCCATGGCACCACGTCTGACCTTTTTGAATGCCTGGATGGGAAAATCATGGTGGGAACACCAAGGAAGCAGAGGGGGTTGGTGGTTTTTTTAGGTTCTCCTGGGACAGAGTAAACTCTCTTCTTTTGCCACTCTACTCAGAGAAAGGGACAGTTCCTTTTTTGATAAGAATCCATACCTTAACTCTTGCCTTTACATCCTTTTTGACATGTGCACATTTTCTTAGTCCCACCCAAGCCACTATTTATCATAATTCCTTCCTCATCCATCCATCCTTTAGGTGAGCAAAAACAGTTATATTTGCCAAAATTCTGTAAATATTTCAACCTCATTTTCCTTTGCTGTGTCTTTTACATCCTTTGCTGCATGTTCGTAAGTTTTACTCTTGACTTATCCACAAGTCATATTAAAATGCATAACTTTGTCCCCCAAACTGCCTTTGGCTTATATATGAGGTCGACTTATACACAAAAATATATGATACATTGATGAACATAAAATATATTTCTTTGATTAAAATTTCTGAACAAGAAAACTCATAAATTCATGTGAAACTAAAGACTCAACAAACTAATGAAAATTTTAAAAAGATAAAATAGAAATATGAAATGATATATTTACCATATATTGTTATAATATTATTAATTTTTATTGAAGCTAGAGTTTGTGCTGGTACACCTTTGTCGATTGACTCCACCCAAAATTGTAAATTAGCCCTGTGATATGCATCATTCATCTGTCAAATTCATGTGTGTGCTCATGCGTGCCTATGTTTTAGGTAGTTAAATCTATATTTATTCAAATATCTTTAATCCCCTTAAGGTTGACATAGAAATTAATGGAGAATCTGTGGATCTGCACATGAAATTAGGGGACAATGGAGAAGCATTTTTTGTGGAGGAAACAAATAATGACAAGGTAAAAACAAATGTGACTCAACCCTACTCCTTTCATTTGTGATAAATTGTGCTGCCCAGGGTACTCTTGTAATTCAAGAAATTGCCAAGGTGTATCTTCAAGCAGTGTAGGAAACCTGGTATCCTGAAAAGGATTTGGACTACAGCTCTCTCATCCCTTTACCACTGGCCATGCTGGCTGGAGCTCCAGGTTGTGATCCATTGTAAAGAGAAGGCTATTAGATAGGACTTCATCCATTGTGGTTGCCCATTATTGTCTGCCATTTCCTGCATCATTTGCATTATTTGCAGTGACAAGTTGAAGAAGGATATAGCACATCAGATGTTGTTGGACTACATACTAAGGCTAGTGGAAGTTGCAGTCCAGCCACTTCAAGAGGGCTGTCCTTTTCCCAAACATGCATTATATAGTATGGTTAAAGGTGTTTTCTTTCATTGTAGGACATAGCCTCTAGCAGAAAAAACATGCATTTGATAAGACTGTTTATTATATAATTGATTGTTATCATTGAGAAACTTAGCTAAGTAGCTAGGTATCTGTGGTAATTCACAGACAAGTCAAGAAGGTTAATTTCCTTATCGGTAGTTATCCTTAACTTTCTCTTTTGCAGAATGGCTTGTCATGTAGAACATTGCAGTCTTAGTTCTGCTAGGATTATAAGGTGCAGGAATACGTTGTTGTCTGTGCACAAAGAAGCAGGTTGAGGAAGAAGAATGTGTTATGTGGGGGTGTAATGGGGAGGAAGAAAAGTAGGTATTACCCTTTACATAAGAATTCTGACCTCTAATAAAGTTTTCCTTCACCCACAAATTGCTTGCATTGCAGAGAGTGAGACTTTAAAAATCTTTCATACTTAGAATCAGAGTTGGAAAAAACCCCAAAGTGTTTTTGGTGTGAAAAAACAAAAATACCTGCTGTTTGTTTAAACCAATTTTTCAATTTAAACCAGTGGTTTTGCATTAATGTGTAGGACTAAACCAATATAGGTCTAAATTAGAAAATTAAGTAGAAAAATGCAGTTCAGGTATCTTGGCTACTGGCTTAAATAATAATTGTTCTTTAAAAAGTACTCCTTCAAAGCAAGTTGTTGTGATTGAACTTGTATTAAATGAAGGATTTGCTTTTGAATGGCATTCTTTGCACTATAAAATTAAGTCATTAAAAAGAAGCAACTGACATTGGATACTGATCTAATAATGAACAACTCCCCAAAAAAGTTTCACTTAAAATGTTTAAATTCAAATAGTCATTGTTGTTCCAGTAAGAGGGTTGGAAAATATCCAGATAATATCCAGATTTTTAAAATAAATAAATAAATAAGTCATTTGGTTTAAACCAACCTGGTTTAAACCAGCCAACCCTGCTTAGAATTATATTAACGGTGTTTGCATTCACTAAGTAATTTAGTCTGCTCCTTTTCTTTGGATGCCTAAACTGAATTTCTAAACATTCAGCTGAAGTTTTAAATTACTGATTTTTTTTATTTGTGGGGGGCATTGCCTTTTTTTGCCTTCCCTGGTAGCTGCTGTTATAGTGTGTGAGACAGGCAGAGGCAGCTTCTTATAATGTTGTATTATGCCATTGGGGAGTGTGCATCAAGAGTAATTGCATGACTGAGGTGGAAATCATATTGACATAGTCCATTGACATAAATGGGATTTACTACCCTGAAATGGATGGGCATAGCCTCTAAAATGAGCCTTGTATTCTGTAGAATGGGAAACTGCTTAAAGGTCATGTTTACATGCAAAAATCACATATTGGGTTATTTCTGTAAAGCCTATATTGGTCATGTAGGCTTGGGCAGGGCTTGGAAAACTTCCATTTAAGAAGAATGAATACAGTGATACACAGAAGCTATCCATACCTGAACACTGGTTGAATTATTAAGGAATCTCAGAGTATTACCCTTTCACTGCTCAGTTAAGGGTGGCGTACACACGTTGTCGTATTTATTCTTCTTAAATACAACTTTGCAAGCTTTGAACATGAGCTATTTTTGTCTTTCTCTGGACAAATGAACAGAAGTATCTTTTAGTCCATATAAGAAATAGGTTGTCAAGGAAGTAAGGTTTTGACTATTCCTTTCTTTTCTCTAGGAGGAAATTCCATACCACCTGGCTACCTCTCCCATTTTGTCAGAGGGGGCAGCCCTCATGGAATTACAGATGAAGAGAAACTCTGCAGACAGGCTAAGAAACATAGATGCTGGTGTTCCTTCTCAGCTGCCAAATACTGCTTCTCCATCTACAAATGAATCCACAGCTGCTGGTGGCTCTGTGAAGAAAAGGAGGAAGCGGAGAAGGAAATCTACTCACAAAATTGACACTTCAAAAAGAGATGAAAATGTAGATACCAGTGAAGATGAAAATGTATTCGCTATAGAAATTTCTGATGAAGAAAATGAGCTGCTAGACAATGCAAGGTACTGATAGTGATGAAACTAATTTATTCAGTGATAACAGTGGAGTCATCTTATCGGCTGGTGATCTGTGGATCTGACTCGCAGATCGCCACAGTCTGTATTATTAAATGTGTGCACATGGATAAGCTGATATGTCCACACTCATGTTGCCACTATTGAATGATATGGGATGGTGTTTTTTACCATCCGTGTATGTGTGGAGGGGGAACAAATCCTCCTTGATGGGAAAGGTCCACTATATTAGTGTTCTTTTAGTAAGTAGCTGTGCAGTACACTTAACAACTTTGTTGCCCCACACATCATTAGGTATGCCAGCTAGGATTACTGAGTGTTGCAGCCCAACAACATTTGGGGGGGGGGGGGGGTCTTATGTTTCTCACACTTCAATTATAGGGCATCTATATATTTTGGGTTGTATACTGAACAAGTAGAAAAGACATACCATATCATATCAGCCAAATTAATTTATAAAATTTATTTGAAAGTTAAGACTTGATAAAAAAAGTCAAATTCAGATTAAAACTGAAGTTAATTAATTAATTAATTTTTATTTATTAGAGTACTTATACCACACCCTAAAGGCTATCAGAGCAGCTTACAATTATTATTATAATTAGACGGTTCCCTGCCCTCAGGCTTACAATCTAAGGGAGGGTAGCAAGTCTGCCAAGTGTTCTTAGCCATAGTGGTTAGGGACATTTTGGAAACTCCAAATTTTTGACTGCCAGCAATTCTGACTGCCAGGATTCATTGTTGCACACTTTTTCTTTTCTTTTCTTTTCTTTTTGCATATATTTTCTGAAGCATCTGGATTTGGATATTGCTTTTGATGCAACAATGAGTTAAATCCAAACTTAATAATACTTACAGCAGACCCACTGAAATCAGTTGAACTGAAGGTAGTCATCACTGATTTCAGGACCTTTTATATTGCATGGGTAGTCATCACTGACTTTAGGACCTTTATATTCTATGGGATTGCTCTTAAATCCTCTTGGGTGGTTTAGGTGGTATTGGTCGCAGCACATCAGCATTGCACAGTGACCATGGGTTCTGTGATGACAAGGGGAAACATTAATGGAAGTGGCTTGGGAACTAGGAGGACAGCTTTCTTTGGTGACAGAAAAACCTTTCCCTGCCTTCACCACTGCTGGAAAAAGTGCTATATGGCTGTTATTCCAGAATAAAGCACAAAAATGTTTCTGGGCAAAATGTGACTAAGGCCTGGTACAGACGGGCAGGAAGAGATGGTGAGACGCCGCTCCTTTCTGCCCTGGATAGTTGCCGTGCCAGTCTTTCCATGCTGCTGCCAAGTTGCCATTAGTGCCATGGAGCGGCATGGTGACATCTCTTGTGCGCAACCCATTTGGATGTGGCGCACAAGGCATGTCATTGGCGTGCGTGGCATGTGGATGGGCATACATCCAAAACGGCACCAGGATAGCGCAGAACATGCAGACGCTCTGCTGTCCTGAGCCCTAATTTTGGCCCCAGGCTGCCGCAAGATGGTGGTCTGTACCGGGCCTAAGTCTGGATCCAACCCTTTGGGTTTAATATTTCATAAAGTAGTGTGGGGACATAAGCATTATCCTTGTGTTGCTGTAGTAGTACTCCAGTGATCAACTGAGATTATGAGGGACGGTATTTTAAACAAAGAAAAACCTTCCCTTTTTCATTTTGTTTATCCTTAGAACATCTGTCCCTGATCTGTGTAGGGATGACATTCTTGAGGTAAACTCCTCTTCAATCAGTGTACTCTCTCATCCTCATTCAGATGGAGAATGGTCACCCACACAAAGGTACAGTATATGGTTTTGGAATAAGCTTAAAACTCTTCCAGTAAGGTCAGGCAGAATAAAACAATTTATGGCAATCCTAAGTCAAACCTATCATGGAGTTTTCTTTGCAAGATTTGTTCAGAGAGGGCTTTGCCTTTGCCTTCCTCTAAGGCCCAAGGTCACCTAATGGATTTCCAAGGCCGAATGGGGATTCAAACCCTGGTCTCCAGAGTTGTAGTCCAACACTGAAATCATTGTGCCACACTGGCTCTCAGGGTTACATTTGGATATATGTAAGAAACTGTCGTAAAGTCAAAGCAGTAGTCAGAGAGGTGATTTAAAGCTGAATATCAGAGTAAAAGAGATTCTTTGATTCTTGGGACTTAGGAAATCCAGGTTCAGGTCCCCACAAAGCCATGAAACTGACTTGGTGATCTTAGGCCAGTCACTCTTTCTCAGCCTGATTTTCCCCATCCGACTGTTGTGAAGATAAAAACGGGGAAGAAGAAATCCAAATACAATACCTTGCACTCTTTAGAGGAAAGTTAAGATGGAAATGTAACTAATAAAGTAAGTAAATACATAAGTCTTTTCTCTCTCTCCTGACACTGTTCTAAAGTGAAAAATGTGGAGGAGAAGTGATACTCAAAATTCTTATTCATATTAGAATAGAACATTAATTACAGATGGAAGAAAATGTGCCAATAGGAATAGCCTATATCACTTTGAGTGCGATGTTACACATGGAGACTACCAGAACTTGGAAAAGTTACTTTTTGGTCTATAACTCCCAGACCCCACCAGCTTTTTTTCTGGCCATGTTAGCTGGAAGATCCTGGAAGCTGAAGCCCAAAAAATAACTTCTGGAAGCTCTGACTCCTTACATACATTTTTGAATCTAGAGAGACAGTTGTGTGAATGCAATAGAGCTTCTATCTTCTCAATAATGGAAGAATAAAGAACATGACATGATTAGGAAGCTCTGCCTTCCATAGCACCAGATTCGCATGTGTGTCTTCCAGCTGTGATCATGCTATGTATGGAAGAGTGAATATGGAATCATGTTGCTTGCAAAGTGTTGCTTCAGGATTTTTGTGCCAAGAGAAGCCAATGTGTTTCCCTGATGCTGATTACTGCTTCCCCTATGTAATAAGTAATGCTTGAAGTGCTTGCAAACAATGGCAAAAGCTTTTGTGTACAGCAGGCTTTCTGAACTGTACATTAAAGGCGATTTTCCAGTTAGAAACCAAATCATATAAGGATAGGATTTTTTTTTAACGCAAGGCAATGAAACATTGCCATTCAGTTTTGAAACATGTTTTTTATATAACTTAAAACATGTACTTTTATGATCACATATACAGCACACTCTTTTCATTAAAGACATGCTAAGCATTCATGGAGTATATTTGTCTGCTGTATGCATATACAGTATGTACATGTATATATGTACACATACATATTGCAGATAACATGTCTGCTTGTTGTCTCTGATATTTGCATGTGAATTGGCAAATATCAGTACTCTAACATGTCACACCAAGAGAAACTATTCTGCTTCCTTGGTGCTGATTACTACTTCTCATGTGTTATAAATGATTGCCTGTTACATTTACAACCAGATGTGAATGCTTTTGTGCAGAGCACTTGGGTGGCTTTTCTGAAATGTATTCTACTTTCCTGTATACTTGTTTATGGTGGTTCAGTATTTTGTTATTTAGAAACTCCATTCTGTTTAAACTGAAGTCTCTTTTTTCAAGTGACCCTATGAGTGACCCATCAGCACATGTTGATTGGCATATGTGATGGAATAATGATGCCTGATTTTTCTCTCTTTTACCATACTTTGCACTGACCAGTAAACCTAGAACATGCACAGGGAAGTCCTCTCATCTTACTGTTCCAGCAGAGGGAGGCTTATCTAGTTCTTGTCCTCACCAGTCTTCTCATTATCCTGCTACACACAGGTAGAACAGCTACTCTCCAACTTTATTTGGAATGGTGATTAACCCTTCTAATATTTTTAATAATATACAAACTTTGTGGGACTTATCAAACTACAGCTTATGACTAACCCAGTTGCTTGGCCAGGAAAAAAGGATAGCACTCCATTTACAGCCTCCCTGTTTCCTTGGCCTTTCCTTCTCTGCCAAACTGTAACTCTGTTGTCTTTTCCAGCTCTAAGCCACTACGTGTATTTGCCAATTCTGTTCCTTTGGACTAAAAAGCTGCCTAGCTAATATTAACCAAAGAAGGAAGTTTAACTAGTGGTTTTAACAATATTGTGTGCTATAATATTTATCTGCAATTGCTTATGTTGAGGATTTTACTTTTGATTTGAATTTCAAAAATGTTTGACTGCTAGCACGTACAACCCTCAGAATATATCACATGTAAAATGATAACATACAAAATGGATCAAACCCAGCAATTTTTTTTTGAAAGAAGAGGTGAAGTTAGCCAGACTTCAGAGTTGCACAGTAATGCTCAGGATGGCAGCCTTAGGATAAAGGATGAGTTTGGTCAAAATAACTCTGGAAATGTCCATTCCAGAGCAAAATATACAGAAATATGATATCTATTTGTATGAGTTGACAGACTGGATTCAGAACCTTACTGTGACCTTCATTTTGGCCCCATTAGGTAAAACATAATTTTGGTGACTCTAGGATCAGGCATGTGGATTTGTGTAGCATAACAAACAAATGGACAAAGACTTGGAATCACAGTATAGATATCAGGGTGGGTAGTAGATCTGTCCCTGTGTGGGGTGGTGAGTCCAGATTTTACTGCCACTCTTCCTGCAGTTGCTTTGAGTTGAGTGGGAGCTCTGCTGGACCCTAGTTTAGCATCTGCTAAGCTCCCATTTAGGTCAGAGCAACTACAGGAGGAGTGGCGGTACAATCCATAGTGGATTTTCTGGTCCCAAGTGGGTGGCTCCATCAGTGGCCTTAGGATTTTGTCAAGGGTTTCTTGAAGGCATTGAGGTCTTTGATACACATATGGTGTTTCTTTGCCCTCCTGGCCTTCCCTAAGCCTACAGTGAAGGAAGACAGCTCTGCTTGAACATGAACCACCTCTCTCTTAGTATAAATATTTGGGTGTGCATGTGCATGCTGTGCATCAGATGAAGAGAGTGCAAGAACCCAGTGTGAGGATCGGGCTATGTCTGCACAGGCCAAATACATGTCCTTTCCCTGTCCAGTAATCTGGTTGATGCAGGGTTCACTCCCTAGTTCTGGTGCAAACATTTCAGATGATGCCTGGGCAGTTCAGGACTGAACCTGCTATATATCCTTCTTGTTATTCTGTGCCTTCAAGTCATTTCTGACTTATGGTGACCCTAAGATGAAGCTATCATGGGGGTTTTCTTGGCAAGATTTTTTCAGAGGAGGTTTGCCATTGCCTTCTCCAGATGTTGAGAGCATGTTACTTGCCCGAGGTCACCCAGTGGCTTTCATGGCCAAACTGGGAATCAAACCGTGGTCTTGAGAGTCACATTCCAACACTCAAACCACTACTCCATGCTGGCTCTTATCCCCCCCCCCCCCAACTGATTTAAAAAAACCTCAGCTTTGTTTCTGATTCTTCCATCCTTCAGTCATTGCTGCCCCAAGCTGAAAGTCAGTCCCACCAGATTCTGGAAAAATAAAGATATCCTTCCTGAATTGCAAAAACATCCAGGCTAATTATAAGTCAGTAGTGCTTTTCAGTGAAAGTTACTTTAAAAGTTCACAGCTGTGCTAAATAACACAGACGAGAACTGGACCCCAGTCACTGATGCTGCTCAGCTGTACAAAATCCAGTCATTACGTCTAACAAATGAAACTCCCAGCAGTCACTGGTCTGTTCTTCCCTTTGTAGAGCTAGTGTAGAAAGTTCATACATACCTTTTACTATACTTTCATACACCAAGGGGAAATCAACTCTTTTTGCTTTACTTTTATCTAGGATTTCTTAAGCTAGCAAGGAGTGAGCAAGATGTACAAGTGAGCATGTGTATATGTGTGTGAGGATGCTCTCTTGTATGTTAGAGAATCGGCATCTAGAGGCCCTGGGCCAAATCTGGCTCCCTGGGAACCACTGGCCTTGACCATTGTTAACAGAGACAAGAAAGGTGTGTTTCTCCTTTCTCTTACCTTTTTACCATCAGGAAAATATATTTTTTGTTCAGAATGGCCTTTGACATTCAAGCTGGCTTATGGCTGGAGGGATTTTTACCTATTTGGGTGGTGCTGTTGGGGTTGTGTTTCAGTCATGTCTTTATGTTTCTATCATGTTTTGTTTTACTTGGATTTTATTATTGTTAGTTGCTGTGAATGCCATTTTTGGCAGAAGGCAGACTATCATTAAGGAGTATAATGATGATGGCTCTTGCACTTGGACTTGCAAGCAGTTTACTGTGCCAGATGGATGTAGGGAGCCTTGAGAAGTTCATGTTTTAGTCCTTATTAGTCCTTGATTGTTGATCTACATGCTTTTTGAACAGGGTGTGGGAAAATCTGTACGTGGGTAGAAAGCCTCTTGCTTTAAGCAACTTTCAGCTGTCTCTTGCATTTCCTTTTTTTACTTTGTAACCCCTGCATAGGTTCATACTTTCCCTTCTGTAGAGTCTATTTCTTTGTGGTTGTTCACCGTCTCTGATTTAAAAGATTACAATATATTTCCGGGTGTTGATGTTGTAAAGCTAGCAGTCACAAACTGCAGTCTTCTAAGTCTTCCAGAAAGAGTTTTTGTAGCCCTTTCAGAGGGTGATAGTTGAGAGAAGCCTGTACGTTTGCATATGAAATCTGAATTGTTGTCTCCTTCCACTCCTGCCCTTTTTATTGCAAAGATTACTTATGCATGTAACCTTTAGTTCAGGCATACTTCAGTTAACATAACCTCAGAAGATGAAGCTCTTTTTTTACAAAGGCTTTTTATGCCTCTTCAGCCCCACTCTTCCCTCTTATCCTCTGGGAGGTTTTTCTTTTAACAGCATCAACATTAAGAGGATAGTGAAGGAAGGCTGGAGAAACACAAACTTTTGGTTTTGGGTTGCAGAGCATGTCCACAGTAAATAATGCAATAAACAAAGTTTGAGCAGCTCCTTTTTGCTACAGCTTTTCCTGCCCCACCAAAGCTTTGCAGGGCTGTGGTGGTGCACAGCCTCTAAATGTCATGCTGCTGACATACTGTGAAGCCGCCGCATGTGCAGTCAGCTGTGCAGCTTCTTGGCAATGTGGGGGTCTGAACACCACACTTTTACACCGCTGTGAAACCGCTGCCGTATTGTGCCAGTCTATACCGGCTCTAAACTTGCCTCACCAGATATCCCAGTATGTTAAAAAAGCATAGACCTATAAGTTTGGCCACTAGAAGTTGGAATCATAAGAAAAGTGTAAGCTGGTGAAAGAAGATTATCCTTGGTTGCATTGTGGAAGAAACCTTCAAGTGGATTTAAAAGTTTTAATTTACAAATCCAAGGCTTATCTGATTAAAAGTTTGCTAATGCAATCATGCATTAGGAGGGATTTAAAGACCTTCCTCTTTAGTGATGCATTCCCCGACTAAAGTCCACTGGGCCTCCTCCCTCTTCACTGGCAAGGGGATAGGCTAACTCGGGGCTTTTCTGGGTTTTTTTATATTGAACCTGTTCTGTATTAATGTTTTTATTGTACTGTTTTTAACGTGCTGTTAACCGCCCTGATCTGTTGGAAGGGCGGTATATAAATAAAAATTTTATTTATTATTATTTTATTATTTATGCTCTTTAAGTGCTCTTTTTTTTTTTAATGATGTAGGAAACTTTCCTGTTCTTTGCCTGCTTTTACAGTTTCTGGTACCAAATTTTCTGTTAAAGAAATATACCCAGGGACATAAAGACCATGTTAACTGAGATCCAAAACACACTGCAGAAATAATTCAGTCTGAGACTGCTTTAACTGCCCTGACTCAATGGTAGGGGATTTCGGGAACTGTAGTTTTGTGAGACATCTGTCAGAGGGCTCTGGAATCACAATAAAATATAATTCCCAGGATTCCCTAGCTCTGAGCCAGGGCAATTAAAGTGGTGTCAAACTGGGTTATTTGTGCAGTGTGTTTTGGACTTAAGGTATAACTGTACCTTATACGTAGCTTTGTGTATACCTGTGTTCCTAACTCTATTAAATAACAGCTTTCATATACCTTTAAATGTATGGAAGACAACAACTGACCCTTAAACAGGAGTAGATAAAGTAGTCACCTTTGAGCAATATATAAACATGATTGTTAAAGTGCAAATGCATATTTCAGAAATGAATAGAATTATATATGCAAAGATAGAAGGTGTATGTGCACTGTTCAATTAATACAGTCTGACACCACTTTAACTGCCATGGCTCCAACCTATAGAATCCTGGGATTTCTAGTTTTGTGAACGCTTGGGCAGAGAAGGCTAAAGCCCTTGTAAAACTATAAATCCCAGGATTCCATAGGACGGAACTAGAATACTTAAAGTAGTGTCAGACTGCATCATTTCTATAATGTAGGTGCATCTTAGAATACATTTCACACGGAGGAAGGCTTTTACATATTTATTCTCCCAACTTTATGTAGGCTTCATGAAGGCAATAATGGGAGCTATGTTTTATCAAAACTATGTGTGTTCTTCTATTTCTGGAAAATATTGTTATTTATCCTTAAAATTTCAGCCATTCTCTGAACAGTGATGGTGAAGCACCCTATCATATCTGAAGTACTAAAAGTTTATTTGTAGAATGCAGACCAGCTGTCTTTTATTAGGTCAACATAACCAACCAGGTAGCAAACAATATTATCAAAGAACCTAAAGTACATTCTGATTAATTATTAATAATAATGTTACTGTTGGGTAATTCCCCTACCAGAAGTGTTTAAAATCTGCATATATTTTACTTAGCCAATATTGACTTCTGCACTATTGTAGAAACCTTTAATGGAGTTTTTCACTTATAGCAATACAAAAAGAGAAAAGGGATCTTCTATACAAGCTCTCCATCATTCCTTTCCAGAAATTTGACAACCAGCTGATTTTCACCATACACATTTAACCCCTTTGCTTTTATTTCATTCAGAGATAATACATGGTGTATTAAATCAGAAAATGGCATCATTCCTTCTATCCGAGTAACCATATGTGCAGTTTCAGATACTTATACTCTGATCAGCAGGTACAAACCTTGTGTAAAATGAGGGGGGAACTTCATTGTTCCAGATCCAGAACATGTTTTTGTAAAAGTGTGTTCTGTACAGAGGAAGGGATACATATCTAGGGTGGAGTTGCAAAGAAAGCTCACTACATTACTGTACTTGTTCTTCATGACACAGGTTCTCTTAGTAGGTTAGACAGGCTGTTAAGAGTTTCTTATCCCTTGAAAAATATTTCAACTCCAGAATGAGACTGAGACAGTGAGCGATGATGGGGAGGGTTGTCACGTATTCCACAATTTGCATAAAATACCCATAATTTCCATAATTTGCACAAAAATTTGTATATTTTCCCTTTGTGAAACACACACAACAAGTACAGGAGGAATCCTTGATTGATCAAAAGTGCACAAACAATCCATCCAGTGTTTCTAATGGTTTAAAATCCATGCATGATGATGATGATGCAGCTATTATAGTTCAGCTGCTGCTCTGTGGGTGGAACTGGCTGTAATTCCAGGTTTCCTGGAGATCTCATTTGGTGCTTAAAACTGACACTCATCTCTCTTGTAAGATAATATTTACCAGTATGTTGATAGATGATACAGTGGGTGCTCTACAGCAGAACAAATATCCCAGTCTTTCAGTTGATGGGGTCAGCATACCGTCTTTGCAAAGGGCAGAATGGCCCCCCTAAACATTCAATTCAATTCCCTGTGGCTGGCTGGCTCACCCCACCTCAGGGCAAGCCCAGTGGAAGATTAATTCTAAGGGTTAAATAAAAAAGAATTAGGAAAGGAAACAAGAATGTGCAGATGTGACCCATTTCCCATCACAGTCACTGTGAGAACTGTACAAATAGGTGGGTAGCAGTAAAAGTAATTTCCTGAGTCCGTTCCCAGCTATAGGTTCTTTCTAAGCCTTTAAACATCAAGCTAAAATGAAACTAGCAAGCCATAGTAAATGCAAATTAACCATCTCTGTGCCACTGGACAGTTGTTGTCATTTGATAATGATGTTAACAGGGACTCTGAAACCTGGTGGCAGAGACTGTACACTACAGCTATGCAATTTGAACAATTTATGCACTTGCAGATTGAAAAAATATCTTGGGACTGACAAATGATACCTTATAGTTTTGCATGTGACTAGAAAAATTGTGGTTTCTCATTTTCTCAGGATCAGCAAAGATTTTCCTCTTAAACAGAGTTTATGTAGCAGCTACACTGTGCTTTGATTGCCTAAACAGAGTATAATTGCTATGAGTTCTGATTCCACTGCTCACCTGTGTTTTTGTTTTTGTTTGTGTCTGTGCAAAGAAATGGAACCAAGGCAACAATTCCCTCCTTCCCTCTCAACAGTTCATCTCTACTGTTGTTATATATTTACTTGCTTAAAACATCCTTTTATGTAAATATGCAATTTATTACGCAGAACAGTAGCAGATTTTGTTTGGCAAAGCAAAATAGTGTCCACATGGCTTGTAATCCATGTGATTTTTTTTCAGTGAGAGCCTGGTTCACACATTTCTTTTTTTGCACTGTGTTTTTTCTGTCTGCATGTACAAAAAGAAGAAGAAGAAAGACACTAAGGGCCCATTCACACTAGGAAATAACCCGGTGTGGAAACTGGGTTATTTACATATATTTTCCATGATCAAATCTCTCTGTGGTCTTTTATCCCTATTGCCATTCACACTCAGGGAACAGCAATAGGGATAAAATGCCGGGGAGAGATCCGATTGTGGCAGGAGGAGGAAGGAGGGAAGGAAGAGGAGGGCCGATGCAATGGAGCAGAGGTAGGAGGTAGGATGTGATGGCCAGTAATCAGTGCACGTGAATCCCGATGCCCTCTTCCTTGGTTCAAGAGCCCACATGTCTGCCCGCCTGTATATGTATATGGCCAGTACACCAGATAGGCTTTTTCTCGAAGCCTATTCAAGTGTTCAGCTTCCACGTGGAGTATATGCTTACATAGGGAGAGAGTATGCTAGTTGTTCTACCCTGCATTGCATTGTTTTCCACACATGTACAGTAACTGAATAGGAGAGAGCTGGCGTTACTCATGAATATTCTCTGTGTGATTGGGAATGATGATTTTCCAGTATTTCCAATATACATTGAGTATATCCATGGCTTACACAGACAGTTATATTCAGAAAAATTCCTGAGGTTTGTGGAAATTGTAACAAAGAAGGTGGAGCTAGCATGCTGTCCCTTCTCGTGTCTTTAACCCACACAGATTTAGAATACATAAATAGGACTACTGTCTTCCAGTGGGTCATCTGAATGAATTACCCTTGGTGGACCTTATTCCACTGAAGAAGGACTGGGAAAAAGGAAGCATACTTGAACAAATTACCAATTATTGAGCTATTGCCCTTATCGTACTTCCTTGGGAGTTTGTGTCCCATTTAAACAAAGGAAATTCATCCCCATCTAACAGTGTTTAAAACTCTTTTGAGAATTCATATTGTAGCCAATCCCTAGCTATCCATCAGAAGAGTTCAGTGAGCTTAGTTTCAATTGATGGTCCCAATAGCAACCTAGCATGTGTAGCCAAGACTATAATCTGGTCCTTACATGGAGATATAATCCTGAAAAGCTATTGGATGAAGGCAGGCTAGCTGGATGGCTTAAGTGCTCTGGCATCATTTTTGGAGTGCTGAGCATCTGATCTCATGGTGCTTGACATCTAGCCTTTTCTTCTCATGTTTTGTGCTCGGCTGCTATCTCTTGGAGTAGGCCTTTATCTTATTATTTATTATTTTATATAGGTAAGAAATGCTTTTGGCATGTTTAGGTTCAGAGTGGCACTAACACTCTAATCAAAGCACACAACAAATTGGTATGAGGTGGTGTGTTAATATCTCTCCTCCTTTCTCCTGTCTTTTCTACTTTCTCTTCCCTCCCCCCTTCTTTTTTTGCAGCCCTTCAGGGTCCCGTCCTCCCACTCCTAAAAGTGATTCAGAGCTAGTCAACAAATCTTTGGACAGGGGTATTCAGAAGAGTAATCCCCAAATGCATTGGGACTGGGGAGAACTACCTCAAGCCACAAAGGTAAGAGAACAGAACATAAAACAGGACCAAATGTTTTCAAATGAGGTTGACGAAGTATCTAATTTTAATTTGTTGTTAAGGCTGACTGACTGAAACTGACACAGAGCTAGGAAGGTTCAAGTCAGATATTTTGGGAGAATCCTGACACAATGCTTAACCATGGCTTAGTGCAAGTGGGGGAGTAGCTTTGGCCCTCCAGATGTTGATGAACTACTACTTGCAATTGGCCAGTCTGTCTAGGACAGTTGGGAACTGGAGTTTAGTATCTGGAAGAGCACAAGTTCCCCAGGCCAGGCTTAGTGTTATGTTTATTAAGCATGGATCTGTGCACTTCTTCCTCCAGTCTCTTCCTCTGGAGTGGCTGTGAAGAGATCACAAGCATTTGTTTTCATTGCACCTTTTTCTTTTAGCTTGTCAGTTTGTGTAAACCAGGACAAAGTACGGTTTATACAAGAGCATTTCAAATGGTGAGCTTAAAGTGCTAGTCCCAAATAGAGTAGACCTATTGAGTCTGTGGACATTACATAAGTGTTGATTTCCGAAGCCCTCATTAATTCAAGTCTGCTTTAATTTACACACTAGCAATTGGATTTAGGCCTATAATTTCTAATTCTTGCTTTTTCAGATAAACTGGACAGAGGGGCAGTGTGGAAGCCAGGGACAAATTTTCCACCTCTTGACCTCTTTCTCCAGACCATAATCCTTGCAAATGCCAAAATATCCATGTTTTCCTGTCCCCCCCCCCCCCCTCCAAAATAGTAACTTGAAGTGGTATGACATAGTCTTCAAGTCAAGGAAAGTAATAGGCATTGATGTTATATTGATAACTGTATTGTTGCCTTTTTATTATTGAGATGTATTGCTACTGATATTGTGATGTATTTGAAATATGCAGTGTTATGTTATTGTTATGTAAATTGTTGTATTCTCCTGCTGTAAACCGCCCTGATCTTTGGAAGGCGCGGTATAGAAATAATAAATTTATTATTATTTATTTAATAGTCTCACTATGGTCTGCTGGTCAGGTGTACATCATCTGGAGTACTATATTCAGTTCTGGGGCCTCATTCTAAGAAGGATATAGTCCGCCCTCTGTATCCACAGATTCTTTATCCATGGATTCAACTATTCACAGTTTGAAATATATTTTTTAAAATTTCCAGTAAGCAAACCTTGATCTTATCATTTTATACAAGGGATACTATTTTATTATGCCATTGTATGTAATGGGACTTGGTTTCCCATGTTTATTTTTATCCCTTTGCCTAGCAAGGATTGGATCTTCACATTACCAAACCCTGTAAAAGAAAACATACTTGTGGTGAAGATGAGAGATTCTTGGTTTATCCCACGTGCATATGATCTTAGTAAATTTACATGACCACTAAGATTGTGTGGTTTTTCCAGTTTTTCCCAATAACATATTCTGGTTAGAGCCCTGGATCACTGCCACAGGATAGATACAGCCACCCCCCCCCCCCAAAAAAAAAGTGTATCAACAAAAAGATTAAATTTACACTCCACTTTCCTTCCACCATGGAACTCAAGGCAAAGTATGTGGGCATCCCCAGGCAGACTCCCATCCATAGGTGTTTGAAACATGACTATAAGTACAGCTGCTTTCAGTAGTGAAAACAGGTTGGCTGCAGCTTCTTTTGCAGACCATGCATTCAGCAGCAAACCCAGGTTTGTTTATATAATCAGCCCTCCATATCAAGTATCCATGGCTTGAAAATATTCCAAAAAGGTACAAATTCCAAAAAGCAATCCTTGATTTTGCTATTTTATATCAGGAATACTATTTTACTGTCCATTGTATTTAATGAAACTTGAGAATCCACAGATTTTGGTATCCACAGGGGGCCCTGGAACCAAACCTCAGTGGATACCAAGGCACAACTGTATGTTGAAACAATCCTAAACGTGATTCGATTTGTTACTTAATGACAACCGGGTAGTGTGGTATGAAAGCAACATTCGGTGTACTTTTTTAACCTTCTTCATGTCCCTCAAACCTTTTTTAAAAATTGTGTATTTGATTTTTCCTTTCTAGATGTCTGCTTCGCTCAAGCCAAAAGAATCCAGCACGACAGTGAATGTGAGTCCCTCGGAAAACACACACTTCCGAGTCATTCCGAGTAATATTTCAGAAGAGCTTCCGAGCATATCTGCCTTAACCATCCTTGAACGGGACTATACAGTGATAGCTCTGGAAGAAGCTGAGCACCGGAGAGCAGCTGTACCTGAGCTATATGAGCCAGATGTAGACACTTTAGGGGCAGCTGCACCTCCACTCCCTGCAAGTGAAGAAGTAAAACAGGCTTCGACAAGTTTGATGCATCCAGTGAGCAAAACAGATTCTCCCTCCAGGAAAAAAGGTATATATGGCTTTGTTTTTCACATTGTCCAGGTGCAATTTAAAAGAAAAACAATATACCCAGGGATTATGAAAGTTGAAACTATTTGTAATTGGAGAAACAAATTGACTTTCGTAGAAAGAAAAGTAAGAGAGAAAGCAATTTGCCTTCTATGGAAACAGCACCATGACCTTAGTCTTACACAGAGAAAAAAAAAGGAAGAGAGGGAGGTCTTTTCCTCAGTTTGAACCTAGGTTGCAAACTGGTCCAAAACACACTGTAGAAACAATCCAGTTTGAGACCGCTTTAACTGCTCTAGATCAATACTAGGGAATTCTGGGAACTGTAGTTTTGTGAGACATTTAGCCTTCTCTGTCAGAGAGCTCTGGTGCCACAACAAACTACAATTCCCAGAATTCCCTAGTACTGAGCTAGGTCAGTTAAAGCGGTCTTAAACTGGATTATTTCTGCAGCGTGTTTTGGACCTAAGTTTAGGGATGGTGAACCTCCAGCTGCAGGCTAAATGCAAAACTTTCTAGGTTGCATCCTTTCACTGGTTCTTTTCTGGATTATTGATAATTCCTTACTACAAGGATGTGAGATTGGCATGGACTGGATCTTCAGGTCAGGAGGTGAGGGCAGTGTGACCACACCTCTCAGTGTCCCCTAGCTAAGGTGCTGCAAAGAGCCTCACCTGGCCTTGCTCCTCCCTCACTTTTCCCATGCAGATCAAGCCAAGCTTCTCCTCACCTCTGCAAACTGTATTTTTGTTCACTTCGTTTCAGGAACTTAGGGGTTCCCACATTCCACCATACCCTCCCATGCTTACCTCAGCAAAAGTGCAGTCATGTGCTGTGCGACCATATTTCATAAAAACTGATTTTTACTCAGCTAACAGTGCAAGTGCAAGTTTTCAAAATCTCAAATGGCATCATAGGGTCCATGCTACTTCCTCTTTAGAAGCTGTTTTTGTCTGTTTGCTTTGTGACTGGGCTGTTTGTGTACATCTCCTTCCCAAGCTCTTTGATCTTTAGGAGGTGTCCTTCTAGTGGTGTCATACTCTCTTCCGATCAATGTGGAGTCCACTCAGAAAAGGACATTTAGTGTGCCTGGACCCTTCAAAATCCCTTATCCCAGGACAGCCTTTTGAGCGTTTGGGGCATGATAGAAATATTCTTTTCACCCAATTTGTTCAAGATTAATTTTATTTTCATCTGTCTATTTCTATTCCTGTGTATATGTGATGTGTATGCATCTTTATATTGATATGATAGCTTTTAAAAATCATTTTATATGTATGTTCTGTATGCTTTTATTTCACATCACCGTAAGAAATCTTTTCATAAGGAGTACAGGTTGAGTATCCTTTATCTGGAATTCCAAAATCCGAAATACTCCAAAATCTAAAATTGTTCACATGGGTGGCTGAGATAGTGACAGCTTTGCTTTCTGATGGTTCCGTTTACACAAACTGTTGCATGCACAAAAGTATTAAAAATATTATGTATAAAATTGCCTTCGAGTTATGTGTGTAAGGTATATACAAAACCTAAATGACTATCATGTTTAGACTTGGATCCAATTTTGGGTCTATGGGAAAATATTCCAAAATCTAAAACACTTTTGACTCAAACATTTCTGATAAGGGAGACTCAACCTATATGTATATTTTGTTCAATCAATTCATTAGTAAATCTGGATAGAAGTTTGCTGTAAATTATTCAACTTCTGGTAACCTCTTGCTTGCTTTCTATATTTAATTTTCATTAACTTTTATTGTCACCCACTCAGATCACCTTTGGTATTGGTTGTTATTGTTGGTTTTGCTAAGTTGTGGTACATACTTCTGAGGGAGGATAGGCTGTGTTGGGATCTTTTTTATCAATGTGTTTTAAAAAATCTTCTTAATACAGTAATCTTTTAACATATGTTTAATTGCATTTTAATATTTTACCTTTTTGTCTTCTTAGTTATTATCTTTTTTTTTTAATGAAGTTCTGAGCCATTTTGGGTCCTAGCATTGGGGAAAAGTTGTTGTTGTTGTTGTGTGCCTTCAAGTCATTCCTGACTTATGGTGACCTTAAGGCAGACCTATTGTAGGGTTTTCTTTTCAAGATTTCTTCAGGGAAGGTTTGCCTTTGTCTTCCTCTGAGGCTGAGAGAATGTGAAATGCCCAAGGTCACCCAGTGGTTTTCCATGGCTGAGTGTTGGCTAGTCCAACATTAAAATCACTACACCATGCTGCTTCTCACTAGGATAAATCAATAAACCAGTAGGGAAACATACAAATATTGTAAATAAATTCTTATAGCAAATTCTTCAGTATATGACTTGGATGTAGATGATGGCTGTTATAAGCACTGAGAATCAGATATTTTATTTTTAAAGACTTTAAAAAAAATTGGCAAGAAGAATGTGATTTCCTTTTAAAGGGGGGAAAATTACTTTTGGGATTGATCACATTGTTTGTGCGTTCCACAGATAAGCGGAACCGGCATCTTGGTGCTGATGGTGTCTATTTAGATGACCTCACAGACATGGAACCAGAGGTTGCTGCACTCTATTTTCCTAAAAAGTACGTTTGGTAATAATTTACAATATTATCTTCTCTCGACAAAGCATGTTGTGTATGCTTTTATTTTCTTCTTATTAAAATGAAAGTTCAAATTTCCCCCTGCTGGAGGATGTTGTGCCCAGTTACACAAGTCTGTTTTTCTGTAGTACTTCCTTGGAATTGTGTAATCTGACACAATAAGTTGCCTTGAATCTGTTAACAAGTGTTTTTATTTCATATTCTCAGTGTTTTTTTGAATATTACTTGGTTAGGAAAGCAGAAGTTCCAGATTAGCAAAGGAAAGATACAGGACAACAAATGGAAACTTTTTGATCATGAAGAACCACATAAAAAATATCAGGCACCACATTTTCAGGTTTACATCTATAGCTATAATGTCTGTAAATATAGCTTGTTTAAAGAATAACAAATGCCTGGTTCTAATATGTATTATGATCTATCTAAAGGAAAATCATATGTTGCCCAGTCCTGGTAAATGGAAATATCAAAAAGCACCAGAATGAATGAACCTAAATGCCCTTGGGCCCATTCATGCTACAGAATTAAGCACTATTATTCTACTTTATTTGCTATGGTTACATTCTGAGGAATCCTGGGATTGGTATTTTAGGGAAGAGCATTTGAATTCTCACTCGGAATGCTTCTCTGGCACCTCTGATCAAAGTATAAATGCCAAGATTTCGTAGGATGAAGCCATGGCAGTTAAAGTGGCACTGTAATTGTGGCATATGAATGGACCCTTTAAATACAGAAAAGTGTAAAACAGACATCCTCAACCTAATATGATCCAGATGTTTCAGACATCAACTCCCATCAACCCTAGGGTCAATGGTCAGAAATGCTGGTGTCCCAAATATCTGGAAGGCACCCGGTTGGGAAGGGCAACATAATAGCTAGTAGAGCATCTATACCAATACGATACAGGTTTAGTTGTGTAAGATGAGTGAAATGTATGGATGAGAAGGAAGAAGATGCAAATAACGGTTCTTCTATCCTTAGTGATGATAATGCCACCCATTTGAAGAACATGACTGAAAATGGATCCCGCTCGGCGAATCAGTCCCCCCAATCAGTCGGAAGCTCAGGCATTGATAGTGGCGTAGAAAGTACCTCAGATGGAATAAGAGATTTGCCATCCATTGCCATTTCACTTTGTGGAGGACTTGGGGACAGCAAAGAAATATCAAAAGGTGTGCAACAGAACTTCAGTGCTTAACATTTTATAACCATGCCTTGCTTTTAAAAAAATAATCTAATCTTTTCTGGAAAATTATACAATGACCTCTTGTGGCTGTGCTATGGTAAGGCATGATTTAACATGTCAAAATAAAAATAAAAATGAAAGCACATGCTATGACAAATATAGGTTGAGTCTCCTTTATCTGGAATATCAAAATTCTCCAAAAACCAAAACTTTTTAAATGGTTGGTTGAGATAGTGACGCCTTTACTTTCAAATGGTTTAATATACACAAACTTTCACTGCACAAAATTATTAAAAGTATTGTATGAAATTACTTTCAGGCTATGTGCATAAGGTGTATGACTTTGGTCCTATCTCCAAAATATCACATTATATACATATATGCAATATTCCAAAATAAAAAATAAATCTGAAATCCAAACCTCTTCTGATTCCAAGCATTTCAGATAAAGGAGACTCAACTTGGAGTAGTAAAAGAACGGTATTGACTCAGCTGTATATATCAGCTTTAGTTTGGCCAATTCTTTGTAGTTCATGTGCATTTTCATTTGTCCTCCAAACAGAGAGGTTTTTGGAACAAGAAGTCACATATCAGCAGTTTGTGGACAATCCAGCTATCATTGATGACCCTAACCTTGTGGTTAAGATTGGAAGCAAGTAAGTATAGCTCAGCAGGAAAAAATGAGTGTATTTTGCCAGAAACAGCATCTAAGAATACTTGATGCCATTTTCATATTGACAGCTGTTGTGGAAGTCCAACAAAGATTTCGAATTCTGAGGCACTCTTAATCTTGTTCTCAGTTGTTATAGTGAAGGCCCATATTGGATTTAATGGAATACCTTTGTATTTATTAATCCACGTTATAAATATTTGCTGACATAGTTCAAGGCATGTAATGTTTTGTAGATGTTAACAAAGGTATATAAACTTTTCTGATCCTCTAGATATTACAACTGGACAACAGCAGCTCCTCTCCTGCTGGCAATGCAGGCATTCCAGAAACCTTTGCCAAAGGTGAGATTGACTAAGGAAGCATTTGGGGGGGGGGGGGGGGTGTACAGGTACAGGTACATTTGTTCAACAAAAAATAAGTGTCCATAGGCATTTGATAGTATTGAACACAATCAACGACTCATTCTGGGTTTTTTTTCCCCCATCCAAGCTTTTACTTCCTTGAATTCTTGATTGTGTTATGATAAAGCATTCTGTGGAGCAACATGGTTCTGTTTCTTTCCTTTTCCAGTAATCCTTCTTTTCTTGGGTTTGGGATTATCAAAGGATTGTCCTCTTACACACTCATGTTTGGTTTGTTTAATATGGGTTGCTTACTAGGATGAAATCTAAGAACTTCTGTTGTTGAATTGTAGTTGAAATTACATTTCTATTTGCAGGTTCTTGAAGTTTGGTTTAATTTGGGCATTAAGGTGGGTTACAGACCGCTGAAAAGCGGCGGTCTGCTGCCGCCGCCGGTTGCAGCGTCTGGAAACCACAGCAGCCAAACGGCGCGGTTCCTGGACGCTGCAAAGAAGGAGCGCGAAAATCGTGCTCCTTCCTGTGCCCCAGAAGAGACACCGCAAGTGCCGAAGCGTGCACTTGCGGCATCATTTCCGGGGCGAGACGTGCGGACACAGCACGTCCGCTACGTCAAGATGGCAGCGGCTGTGTGGAACGGCCGCCACCATTTCATATGGACTCAGTCTGTACTAGGGTTAGGGGCGTCTGGAAGAGATGCCCCTTTCTAACCCTAGTACGTGCTGAGCACGTACTTTCCTTCCTGTTTGTAACGGGCCCATGTTTGCAATATCAAATGCTTATGTATACCAGTGACTGTTTTACTCCAGGGGCTGCCAGGATATTAACAAGTGCTTCCTAGAATCTATAATTTTCTTGAAATTGAGCGTGTTGTTATTAGGGATTTTACTTGTATTTGCATAGCAAACCTTTAGGACTGAACAGTTCATCTTAATAACTGAACACCCTTTTCATAGGAAGACAACCTTGACTAATGTATATAGAGTACAGTGGCCCTATCAACTCTGTACTGTAGATGGATGGTAGAGTTGGCTTTTTAGCCTTCGTAATATCATCTCTCAGGAGAAAGAAGGATTGGAGTTTAGCATCTCCTGGACAAAATAACTGTTAGAGTAATTCCAGTTTGAAAATGGAATAAACTTCACAAGATTCACTTATATCAAGTTACTAACATTCCCCTTGTTGATCGTCCATTCACAGTGAGTAGAGTTTCATAATGACACTCAGCAAGGCCAGGCTAGCTCTTGTGTGGCTTAGCATTTGAGTAATTGATGGAATAGCTGGCATGCTTTTCCCTTACTACTGAAGGGAAGATGGATCTGCACACTGCAGTAACATTCAGAGATCTAACCATAACATTTCAACAGATACATTCTTGTCAATGGCTGAGCAGGCTGTGATACAAATATATCTACCAAGAGATAGAAATGTTTAGCTGCTCATAATTGAGTAGGAGCCTTAGCTAGTACAATAGTTTCATGATGTTAATAGTGTTCGACCAGGATTTACTAGAGCCTTGGCTGATTTATCCTCGAGAGCCATATGCCATATTCCTTCCTCTACCGTGGCTTAGACAAGTTCTTTCATTACTTGGACAGTGACGAATGCATATTATTTGATTTGTTCAAACTGTTACTGTAAGCCAGAATTGGGGAGCATTAGTCTGTCAGAAAGTGGGTTCTAATATGTCTGCCCTAGTCAGTATAGCAGAAGATTCACAATAATGAGAGCTGTGGTCCAAAAATGTCTGGAACATCAAATGTTCCATAACATTGCTTCAACTGGCCAGTGAATGTGAGTAGACTCCTTGGAAAAACTGTAGCATTAAATATGGTATGAGGAAATCTGGAGAGTTCTATCTCTGGTTTTGCAGTTGATGTTCCATTCATACATGCAGATCATTACATGTTGGTAACACTCTTCAGCTGATTCATATGTGCATCAGCTCAGATATTTTAAAATAGAGATAGGCCAAGTTATGTTATTGGATTGCCATTCCCATTGATTCTGCTGGCTAGGGCTAGATCAGAACTGCCATACCAGCCGAAGGGCTGAAATTTGCCCCCTTCTGTTTTAAAATATTTCTCTTTTAGAAAGTCAATTGGTTCAAAGTGAATTTGAACACATGCAGTTTTTATTTTAATTGTAGATATACTGAAAAGTTAATTCTAGCAACAGTGGCTTAAATTCCAAAATGGAGGAACCACACTGAAGTGAATACTGAATGCACCTGATTTTTATATTTGTTTTTGTCAGAATAAAAGGATATCTGTATTTATAAGCTATTCATTTCCAATTATTTTTATGAAAACAAATCTTTTTCTTCATCAATAAGTGACTAGTGGCCACTTGGTAATCATGTGTGTGTATGTGCCTTCAAGTTACCTGTTGATTTATGGGGACCCCATGAATTTCATAGGGTTTTCTTAGGCAAGGAATACTCAGAGGTGCCAATTCCTTCTCTGAAATATAGGCCACAGCATCTGGTATTCATTGGCGATCTCCCATCCATGTACTAACTAAGGCTGACCTTGTATAGCCCCAAACGGGATCTGGTGCCTTGAAGGCATTTAGGTTGAGCACATGGAAATCATAGAAATTCAAAAGGGAATCATGAAATTCAAAAATTGGATCTGTTATACTCTTTCATCTATTTCCACCGCTGAGTAGTTTTCAGGAGACACTGACTTGCCCATCTTGCTAAGTTTCATTATGATTTAAGCAAGGACATCTTGCCCACCTCTGTTCCTTACCAGCAAAACCCCTTTTATGATTTTTACTAAAAAAAAAGCTGAAAAGTAGAGACTTCTTTCTCCCCACTCTCCTAAACATTATACTAATGCCTTATTATGCTTTTTTTGTTCCCATTTTTATTTTCTATTTTTATTTTCAAATTTCCTAAGTGTTCTTGTTTAAGTTATTTCCGCTCAATTCTGGATACCATTAGGTTTTGCTTTGACAAGATTTGTGGACCACAGCCAGTATGTTTCCTTTGGCTTCTCTTTGCCTGAGTTTAAATTGTGTGTGCTTTGCTTGTTTGTTTTTAAACTTTTGTTTGCATGAGTTAGATTACCTTTTTGTTCTGTTCCATTATTTATGTTACCATCCATTTATCACAGGCCACTGTGGATTCTATAATGAGGGATAAGATGCCCAAAAAAGGTGGAAGATGGTGGTTTTCTTGGCGAGGGAGGAATACCTCTATCAAAGAGGTAAGTTTGAAAACGAGATGAACTGAGTTTTCCTTCTAGGTTAGAAGAGCCTGTATTTGGAGAAGTATGTATCCCATGTAAACAAAAAGTTCATGTATCTCACTTGGCGTTTGGGAAATCCAAATTTGGCATTAAAAAAGAATATTGAAATATATATTTTTATGCAAATCTACATTTTTGTGCATGATTAATCCAGTATCCTTTGCTGTTTTACTCAGGTTTCTCAACTAGTTCATTGGGAGGAAGTTTAAAAAACCACACAGAGTACTGAAGCCTAGTTAAAACATATGATGAGTTACAGTGTTTCCTCAAATGTTGGTGGCCAGTTTTGAAGCACAACATGTTTTTGTTTTTTAAAAAAATGTAGGCTGAAATTCTGTAGTCAGGGTTAATATTTTGCACTTCTTTCTGCAATCCTGCATAATAATGGCAGACATACAGTTCTGCAAATAATAATAATAATAATAATAATAATAATAATAATAATAATAATAATAATAATTTCTTATTATTATTAATATATATTAATTATTATTAATAATAACAACAACAATTAACAAACAAGATCAGTTGAAACAAATTAGTTAAAATCCACATCCATTTAAACAGACAAATAAGATGTACATAGATGAAAACAATCTACATTTAAAATTCGCAGTTCAAAAATCATCTGGATAAGCCTGATGGAAGAGACTGGTCTTCAGTGCTCTTTTACATTTGGACAACTTATTCACCTGTTGCACCTCTTCCAGCAGGTCATTCCACAGTCTAGGGGTTGCTGAAGAAAAAGTCCTTTGGCTGACTGTTGCCAACCTAGTCCTGTCTGACTGGAGTAAATGTCCACCAGAGGACCTGAGCATATGGGGCAGATTATATGGGAGGAAGCGATCTTGTAGGTAACCAGACCCAAACCATTTAGGGCTTTAAAGGTAATAACCAACACTTTGTACCTTGCCCAAAAACTAATTGGCTGCCAGTGGAGTGAATGTAATATGATCCCTCCTGGATGTCCCAGCAATCAAACTGGTTGCTATGTTTTGAATTAGCTGAAGTTTCCAGACTTGGTACAAAGGCAGCCTAGTGTACAGTGCATTACAAAAGTCCAGCTTTGAGGTTACCAGCACAACCAACGTTAGATCAACCAGCTCTCGGAAGGGGCGCAGCTGGTGTATCAGCCAAAGCTGATAGTAAACACTCCTGGCCATCAAATCTGTCTGAGCTGTCATTTGTAGTGATGGTTCCAGAAGCTTCTTCATGTTCCTTCAAATAGTGTTCTGAGCTGCTGTCTAACAACAGAAGAGCTGCCTTGCGGTTCTTGGGCAAGATCCATTTGACAGAGCATTCTGCCTCAAGCAGTGCCCATCCAGATGCCCCTGGGAAGTTTAATGCAAGGCATGATGGTGATGGGCACATTCCTGTTGGTACTCTTAAGGCAGATTTCTACTGAATTTAGGAGCAATGTAATTGCTTCAGGTGAGCTGGATGGAAAAGATGAGGAATAGGTTGTGTCCACTGAAGTTTTTTCACCAGCAGAAAGGCTGCTGCTGGCACAATGCCCCTTCTTTCCCACACTGTCCTGTGCACCCCCTAAATCTGTTCCAGAGGATTGGAGAACCTTGTGGATGGTATTTGGGGGGCTTGCAGGGGAGACTGGAGAAGGGGAAACTCCAGTTTCCAAGAAGAAGCTCTCTGACTTCATATTGTATTTGGCCCACCAATGAGAACAGCTTTGCACATCCATGCTGTTTCTCTTCCTTTCTGAAAGTAGGGGGAGATAGTGCACTGCAGTTCAGTTTCTCTTCTTCATTCCACCAAGACAATTCTACAATGTCCGTGGGTCTAATTTGTAGAATCAGCTAGATTTTCATTCATTTTCCTCTTCTTAACTTTCCTCATAGGAGACAAATCCTGTGCAAGGTCTGAGTGGGAAGGAAGAGTCGGACATTACAGACAGGTATTGACATTTTCTCTTCTGCTCTTCAGTTTCTGCAGTTCATTAGAATTCTAACCCCATTCTTCTCAACAAGCCTGTGCAATAATTTGGCTGAGAAAGTAATGGACTAAGAGTTTCTTAGCTAATTAGGGATTTAAACCATGATTTATGTACACAACTGAGAGGTTGTCAAATCTATATTTTTTCTTTACACTTAAAAGACACCATGGTTATGGGGTGAAGCAAGGTAATTATGTCAGCGTAGCTTTGGGCATAAACTTAATAGAACCATCCTGCATCTACTTACAAGAGGGCATTTTTACATAGTGCAGAAGGACTGCTCCAGAAAAAAATAATTTAAGGATTAATGTCTATGTGTCATTTGGGATCAGTTTGAGTGATTCTCAACATGGTGACGGTGGAGCAAGCTCCACTTAGAATGAATAGCATTTGTCTTAGATCACACCAATCTCAGTCATTGTTGTTTAGAAAGTGTGAAAAGCTTACCATAGAAGGATATTAAGAAGGCTTTGCTATCTAAAGTTAGAAATATGTGGGTAGATGTACAATTATTGTCTCTCCGCATGCATATATGTATACAATAAAACAAAAAAGAATCATAGTTTTATTGCCATTGAGGCTGATGTGTGTTTCTAATCCTGTGCAAAAGGGTTGCAGTTCCTTGGTTTTTGTTCTAATTTTTTTGAGGTGCCCCAAAGAAACAGGCAGTATTGAAGTTTATTTATACATAATATTTAGAAATCAAACTGTATGGCAAAGCAAGGATAGATCCTAAGCATCTATTAAAAGAGAACTGTATTATTATTATGGCAGTTTCAAGGATTCAAGGATTAATTAAGAAAGCAGCTAACTCTAAATATTTTAGTCTGACCTCTGTGTTGGAAAATAACCCAGGGCTAAATAGCTGAGCTTGCTAGGTATTGTTGACTCAATTTGGCCAAGAAGTCAGTTCGGATATTCTTTGTAGTAGTCATCTTAGAAGACCAGTTGATGTGGTGTTGCTGGTGTAGCTGAAAATCCATAAAGGGGAAAAACTGAATTGTCAATAATCAAAGGCTGATATGAATGAATATATGAATTTGCAATCAGATTAACATTATTGAGGCCAGTGTGATATTATGGTTAGCCTGTCAGACTAGGGTCTTAGTTCAAATTCCCACACAGCTATGGAATTCACTAGGTGGCCCTGAAGCTGTCATTATCCCTTGGACTAACCTATCATATAGGGTTGTTGCGAGATGGGAATTTTGTATGCAGCCCTGATCTCCTCAGAGGAAAAGTGGTATTCCATTGTAATAAATGGAATAAATAGTGAGAGTTATAAAATGTGCATTTATGCACTTGGTCTTTGACAGAGCAGTACAAAAAATGAGCTCATGCATTGTAATGTGTAATGTTTCAGAATCAAAGATGAGTCATCTTCAAGTGATGAAGACCCTAGAACTACAAATCAAGCTTTTGGATCCTTAAGTTCAAGTGCCGGTCTCCATCCACTATTGTCTGGAGTAGGTTACAAAAAGACCCTTCGACTCACCTCTGAACAACTTGTAAGTTCTTTTTGTGTTGACTATTTGCTGATTTACTAGATAACATCTCCACTCACTCCCATCTTAGATCTAAAGACAAGTATCAACATTTCACATCATTGCCTTAGAAAATTGCATCACAACTGTTCATGCTCACCCTAAAGCCTGGATGGATAAGAGAATAGAGAGGGGTTAGTGATTCCACTACAGACTGCACTCTTGCCTTTCACTGAGAGATGGTTTCCTTTTTTAATAAGAATTAAAGTACAGTACTTACATTAACCCATGGATGAGTTGACTCAGGTTTTTTTCGGTCAATTTTTTTACCTACATTTCTAGACTTATACATGAGTATATACAGTATGCTGCTGGCATAACCCCCGGTAATGTGATGCAAGTGACTACACTAGAACTGATGAACAAACAACTCTCCCCATGTGTATATGGGAAATCATTGGCGCGGTAGAGACCACCCAAAAGGGCAGCCTGCTGGCGCCTGTTTTTCCGCTGGAAGGAAGCCACAGGGGTTTATTATGCCGCGGCGGCAGCGTAACAAATGCTGTGCGAGCGCCACACGGCGCTTACATAACAATAGCGGCACCCATGTATACAGGGCACCACCATTGTTACGCCCTCGTCACATGCTAGGGTTGAGAGGTGTGGGTGCACCATCCCAAGGCAACCCTAGCACGTGACGAGGGCGTCACGAAAGTCCCGTCTGTTCTGGGCCAATGCTATTCACTGAAACTATCTAAGATGAAATAGGAATATTAAATAAACTCAAGAATTTTAAGTCATGCCTAGTAGCTTCATATGAAAGGAGAAGCTGGATACTTGCAAAGTGTTTTGCATTGAACAGAAGAAGAGAATCTTGATTGGGAGCATGGTATTAAGCATGGTTTTTAGAAAGAGAGAAGCAAACCTGAAGTGTCTGGCTGACAAGGATTATTTGTGAACTGTGCTCTGCTTTTTGCAGGCTAAATCTTTAGTGATCCCAATGACTGGATTGCAAAACCAAAGGATAGCAGAAGGCAAAGGGCTGCACAAGCATCAGTGAATTACTATGTATTTTGGAAACTCCAGATAGGGTAAATGTCTTTGCAGGTTGTGGCAAGTTGCTGTAGTTCTCAGGTTGTTATTTTTTTAAAACCCAATGGATGTTTCTGCTGTCATGCACTATTTTCTGCCTACTCCTGGCACCTGTTGGAATATTTTATTGCAGCCTTTGAGACACTTTTAAATTCGGACACAGTGTGGAACTAAAAAAAGTATCACTCTCCCCTTTCTCTTTCTGTGTTTTTCACAGTTATGGCATATCAGTGAAATGGCACTGTTATACTATAGCATTATAATTAAAACAAACAAAAAAAATCAAAGAGGAGAATATTTGGTCCTCAAACCAGCAAACAAGATCCTAATTATACAAAACAAGGGGAAGGGCTCTAGCACAGATCCATGAAATCACTATGAACACTCCCCCAAAATATTGGAATGGGTGGACTCAGAGATAACAACTACCAGAACTCAAGGATCTATATATTGTGAGAAGTCGGGCTTCTTTAGACCAATCTAGATGAGTTCTCAGTTGGTGCATTAGTAGCAGTTTAAACCAGTAGTAAGAAAATGTGCTTGATCCAAAACACACTGAAGAAATAGTCCAGTTTGAGGCCGCTTTAACTGCCCTGGCTCAGTGCTAGGGAATCCTGTGAACTGTGGTACCAGACAGAGAAGGCTAAATATCTCACAAAACTACAGTTCCCAAAATTCCTTATATTGAGTCAAGGCAGTTAAAGCGGTCTCAAACTGGATTATTTCTGCAGTGTGTTTTGGACCCTTATTTTGCTGCTTTGTCCATTTCATGCCATGAATTGTAGAGTGGAATGCCATGTTAATGTCATTGGTGGGTTATATGTCAAACATGAATAAGGATGGACTCTGAATTTTTTGTTTCATTGTCAGAGAGGGGAATCTAATCATGAGTTACTAAAACAATTGACCATCTCCCCTGTAAGCCTGTGTATAAGACTGTGCAGTATTCTGAGTTATCTGGATTGTTAGTTTGTGCAGCTCTAACTTTGCACATGTTTGTGCATCTTCTTATTCATAAAACAGAAAAGTCTGAACCTTAAGAATGGCCCCAATGATGTAATTTTTAGTGTTACGACACAATATCAAGGAACATGTCGCTGTGAAGGCACCATCTATTTATGGAACTGGGATGACAAGGTCATTATTTCTGACATTGATGGCACAATCACAAGGTGAGTTTTTAACAAGACAGTGGATGAAAAAATTCCATTCAAGGAACCCTTTTTAGAACTTTCTGATAAAGCAAGCCAAGGAGCAATTAGCAAAGTTTTTGAAGGCTCTTGTTTTTCCACTTTTCACTGAAATAATTTTTAATGGTTGATCTTTGCAGACGTTGGGGGCCCAGTATCATTTTTTATTGTTTTATTCCTTGTTACTCAAGGAATAGTTTCATCCCTTGTTAATGTATAATGCCTTTGCCGTACTGGATGGAATCCAGTCTACACCTGGTGCTTGCCTGCACCCATCCTATGACACAACAGTGACATACAGAAGCTATTATGGTATTATGCCAACCTGGTAATGCCAGATAATGCTTCTGAATGCATTCGATTGGCATTTGCAAACCAGGCAGAAACAAATCCTACTAAACACAAACAGGGATACAGGCTACACATTACAGCAGGGGGTGACAGCTGTGTTGATGGTGGGGACAGTTTTCACTTTCACACTTCTCCCACGTTCACCACCACTGTTCTCCAGCAGGGACATGATGTCACTTCTGGTTTTGTTCTTAGCTGAAAATAAGCCAAGGAGGACTGGAGATTTTTTTTTTTTTTTGGGGGGGGGGGGATCAGATATAACCAAACCATGGTACGTTTGAGCTATTTTGCATTGTTCTGTGGCCAGTCTTTCACTGGAACAATATTAAACAAAATACAGAGGCAGGGGTTGGGAGGGATATTGTAGGGGCTCTGAAATGCTGCAAAAAGGGATTGGAGAGTGGAACATGGCTATTGGGGCATGCTTTCTCTTCACCTGAATTACAGTAACAATAGCTAAGAGTTCCCAACTAGTTTATAATACAGAAAGTCATTGATTGTTAGACACTCTCTGATTTTTATTACTTGTTTTGGTGCTTAGTATTCATTTCAAAATGGTATCCTTCATATTTGTTTCATTGTGATGATCTTTGTTAAACATTGTTGTATATCATGCTGACTACGTTCTTCCTGTAGAAAGGTGACTGATGAGAAGGATGACTATTAGTTGTTGCTAGTAGATCCATAGGATTGAGCTTATAGTAATTCCAGGATCAATTCAGGTCCAAAACACACTGCTGAAATAATAGTTTGAGACTTCTTTAACTCCTGGGACTTGTAGTTTGTGTTGGCACCAGAGCTCTCTGACAGATAAGGCTAAATGTCTTACAAAACTACAGTTTCCAGATTTCCCTAGCGATGGGCCAGGGCAGTTAAAGCAGTCTAAAACTGGATTATTTCTGCTTTTTCTGTGTGTTTTGGATCTCTGTTAAATCAGGAATGGTGTTTGAAAGAGAAAAAAGGTGTGGTGCTTGTAAAATTCCTAGAAACTCCTGTATTGTTACGCATCAAGTTGAAAAGCAGAGCAGATAGATTATATAATAAAAATACATTTTAAACAATTACATAGACTGTCACACCTTTGACCTTTATGACAGCACATAGGTTTATTTCCTATAGTCCATTTGTCTCATTTGGTTTTGTTTTATTTTCTTCCAGGTCAGATACTTTAGGTCATATTTTGCCTACTCTTGGCAAAGACTGGACACATCAAGGCATTGCCAAATTGTACCATAAAGTGAGCCAGTGAGTATATTAGTTCATCTGACACGGATTACCAGCTTTTCTGAGAATGTTTGTATCCATTGAATACACTAGTACAGGGTTCTGTTGTGTAAAGAGATGAATCTGGAGACACATGAGTATGTCTCACCTGATCCTGATGGAGAAGAGCAGTCAGCTGGTAGGGACTGAAGATTATACCTTGTCTGATATATTTTACAAGCTTAGCAATAGGCTGAACCACAAAACCTTTGAGGAAAGGGAAGAATGTAGAAAGAAACATGGCAGACTAAAAAGATGTAACGAGAACCTAGGCATTGGATACCACAAGGCACCACTTGTCTGTGTCCAGGATTCGTCCATCAAAAGACTCTGAAACTGCAGTCAGATCTCCATATCCACTGGTTCTTTATCCACAGGTTAAGCATCCACAGCTTGGACATTTTCAAAAAAGATATAAATTCCAGTACCATTTAACTCTGCCATTGTATATCATGGGACTTGAGCATCCATGGATTTTGGTATCTACAGGGTGTGGGGGTGTGTGTTCCTGGAACAAAACACCAGTGGATACCAAGGGTCCTCTGTACTCAATAATGTTCCCTTCCCCATTCTTATAATTCGGGTATGTCTTCCTTCCCTGTGATTGAAGGGAATGTTATCTACCATAATGCCATTTGTCCAATATATGACACATACTCAACGTTAATGGATTGAATCTTGTGAAGAGAAAGGCTGCTTTCATTTACAAACAGAAGTGTGATCCAGTGGAGGAGGCAGTTTTTCATGGATTCCTGCTTTACCCTCCCTACATTATTCTGGAGATTCAGAGCAGATTTTATGAGGATGCAAGAAGCTCCAGGAGGCAGGTGTCTCTGTCTGCTGCCACTAATGGACCAACTCCTTCAAGGGGAGACTGACTGATGAGTTTCCAACCATAATCATATCACTTTGTTAAGTGTTTAACATGGCTGATAATGTCTGCATACAAATGCCCTCTATGGATTGACTGTGAGAACATTTTTTAGTATGTTTGATGGCAATGCTGATAACAGGATGCTCTCTGTCTCTCTCTAAAACAGAAATGGATATAAGTTCCTGTACTGTTCAGCACGTGCTATAGGGATGGCAGATATGACTCGAGGATATTTGCACTGGGTCAATGAGCGGGGGACTGTACTACCTCAAGGTCCTGTCTTACTGAGTCCCAGCAGTTTGTTCTCAGCCTTCCACAGGTATGATAACACTGAATCTCATAAACCCTGGTGGCTCATGATCTGAACAGATGGGGTTGCTTTGTTCTAAGCACTCTCCCCGCTGGATCATGGGTTGCCAGTGCTTGTAATTATGGGCATTTCACAGGTTAATATGAGCTCATAGTACATGGTTCCAATTACTGTATATGAGACTGGAAACATACATTCTTTCTAGGAATTTCTAAGTCTTTCAATGGACTCTCTGGTCCACTTCCAGCAGAAGCATACCAAGGTATCATGCTGGAGGACATAGAAAATGCCTAGAAAGAACACTTTGTTGTTCATTTCAGGCACACACACAAGCGTTCCAGATTATACACAAATTTCATATTACCCGAAGGGACCCTGAATAGATCCCTTGTGTAATAAGATATCCAATTGTATTTTTAGGCCTTCAGAGATTACGCACCTTTATATCAACATGAGCCTTATCTGGGCCAGCAAAATCCATAGTAGCTCCCTGCCATGTGGTGGTCAAATTCAGTTTTGCCTTCACTGTGAGTTCTCTTCAGCCCTCTGTGGCCTGAGTCTTGCAGAATATATAATAATAATAATAATAATAATAATAATAATAATAATAATAATAATTTGTTTTATTTATATACCGCTATTCTAAAGATCATAGCGGTGAACAGCAAGTAAGCTAATTAGCAAGTAAGCTATGTTGGTGACAGCAAAGAGACTTAGAATTGTCTGGCCAACATTTTTGATTAAATATAGTCATGACTAGCTTCAGCTCAAAATGGGACCCACAGTTTGAATGTTAGCCATACATTTATTTTTAGAATCCATAATTGTGCAGAATACCTGTTCAGGGCAGGCAAAAGGCTGCAATGCACATTTAAGTTTTTTGAGTTCTTCAAGCTACATAGGACAAAAAGCAAGGGATGGAGGAAGAGATGGAATAATGAAAATAATAATAATAATTAGGCCAGATTTTGTAACCGTGGAGTCTGTCATTACAGCTGGAGCTTTATGTTTTCAGAAGAGTTGTGTGTCCACCATTGCTTTCCCGCTTATGAAGTCTACATGTAGTCAGATACATGCAACACCTGACAATGAGTAATTCATTTGACTGAAATATCTGTATTAAGATTGAGTTTAAATTCATGCCTTCAAAATCTGGCTGACAGTTTTTTGACATAATAATAATAATAATAATAATAATAATATAATTTATTTATATCCCGCCTTTTCCCAGGGGAATCAAGGCGGATTACAACAGAAGTATAACAATAAAATATCATAAAAATACAAATCCGTGCTAAAACAATCCCACATACCAATCCTCTCCCAAACATAAACCATAAACCAAAGAGCAGTAAAATAAAAATTCAATGACAAATGAATTAAGATTAAATTAAATTAAAAATTTCAAATACAAGTTTGCTAAAAAAAATTGGGGAGATTTGAGATGGAATAAGTATCTTCTTCTAGGGGGGAATGGGGTGAGTGATGTCGTGAGGGGGAGGCTAGTCTAGAATGGCTCATCTGGAAACGCATGTTGGAAGAGATCCATTTTAACAGTCTTTTTAAAGGCTTCTAGAGTAGTAATATGACAGATCTCATCTGGCAGGTCGTTCCAAAGCCTAAGAGCAGCAGATGACAAGGGTCCTCTGGGTCCCGCAGCCAATCTGGTCTTCTTAGGTTGCAACAGATTTTTCCCAGAGGACCTAAGTGTGCGAGGTGGATTATGACATGTTGGATCCTATTCAACTGAAACATTTCAAGAAGGCTGAGAAAATTAATTGTGTTATGTTTATAAAGCTAAATCATTGTCTTTTTGTGTACTTCATTTCAGAGAGGTGATAGAGAAGAAGCCAGAGAAGTTTAAAGTACAGTGTCTAACTGACATCAAAAACTTGTTTCACCCCAACACAGAACCTTTTTATGCTGCATTTGGCAATAGACCCGCTGTAAGTATCTGAGATAACATTATTTACTTAAGATTTTATCCAGAGAGAAGCTTCTGCCCCACTTAATTCATGATGTCCTCTCTGAAACAGGTAATGCAGATAGCAGTGGCTGCAAAGAAATGAAACTGTTTATAGTTTATCCACTGATTTTTTTATCCATAGATTCAACCATCCTATATATATTCTAAAGAAGCAAACCTTATTTTTTGCCATTTTATATAAGGGACATCATTTTACTATGCCATTGTATTTAATGGGATTTGAGCATCCACAGATTTTGGTACCCATAATGGGGTCCAACCACAGCCAGATACCACTGTATACATGTGCATTTGTGTAACCCATCTTCATTCATTTGAGCTTTGTTATCCATGTCAGTTTCTTATTGTACCACTTGGTTTAGTGGGGATGGATGTGAAGGTTAACATACAGTGGTGCCTCCTTATCCGTGGCCTTGCTATCTGTGGATTTAAGCCCCTGTTGTCCCCACTGGCAGCACATGCATGCAGCTATGCCAGTGGAAGCACATATGTTGTGCCACCATTAGGAACAATGGAACTTGAGGTCCTGCATTTTTTGGTATCTGCGGCGGGGTCCAGAACGGATCCCCTGCAGATACCAAGGTCTTGACTGTACTTGTCTTATGGGGTTGGCACCGATATCTTTGCCCTGTACCATTGTTATTAAAATGGATTTATTTGACTTCGGAGGAGAGGATGTGAGGTAGTATCAGCCTTCTCCATCCCTGGTTCCATGGCCCTTCTACATGGATACGTGATAGTCTTGAAGTGGAAAGCTGCTTGTGGAGACTCTCTACATGAGTTGGAACCATAGTTTTTCAGAAATCCTGGCTCTCTCTTTCAGATCTGTTGTTATCCCCACATAGGAGGGTGACAAAAAGGATGATGGAAGATGTAGAGCTAGCACATTTCCTCTCCTTTTGTAGTTAGGAGTAAACACATATGTAGAACAACTACATATGTCTCTTATGGTTTGCGGACACTAGATGAGCTAGCTTCCCCCAGCTCTCCTTTCCAGCTCTGTGTGAATAAGCAAAGAGGTACAACTAGTGTTGGCTATTTATTCTGTATGCATGTCCCCAAAGCATCAACTTAATTGGCTATATTGAGTCAGGCTCTCACTCATGTATATAGGGCTTGTCTATATGGGTTATTTACTCTGAATTCCCCTGGGGTTCACTGCATCATGTTTATATGACGCAGGCCCCAAACCCCAAATTGGGTGTGAACTGTATTCACAATGTCTACACCCAATTCAGCATTTCCTCTCCTTAACTCAAATTTAAAACCCTTACCTTTTGTTCAAGGATTCTGGCTCTCTGCAGTGACAATGGGCAGCTGCTTTCCCATGCAGTCCCTGTGAGTTGCCTGCTGCTGCAGATGCAGGTCGCCCTGAAGTCAGAACAAGGTGCCTAACACTGATAACATGCCTGGGCACCTCATTGGGGATCCCTGTTGTAGTGGTCCTGTTCTTCACTGCAGGCATTTCAGCATAATTCATAAGGCATCCTGAGTTTGAGTGCATTGCTTAATATCTTGCCTTTTTTAGCTCTTGTGTGCAGACAGAAGCAGCTGTGGTGAAAGCAGTTTTCCTGTGTTGAGTGATCTTTTCGTGCAATGCTTGCTTCTGCCTGGGAAGGCAGACAATGCAAGCTATTTATTTTTATTTTTTATTTTTTTGCCTTACTCTTAGTCCTTTCCCAGGCATTCCTTGTCTGTCAGGGTAGAGAAACAGGCAGGAAACTGACAGTTAAAAACAGACAGATCCAATCATTTCACTGAAAAATTTCCCCTCAAAATTTTTGGCTCAGTTTATTAATGTTTTGATAGAATCTCTGTTTTTCTCATCAACCTAAACTATAGTTCCCAGTGCTTTTGGGTAAATGGGGGCTGTTGCGAATCAGCAAATGAGGGAAGCAGTTGGAATACATAAAGACAGGAAATACAGGCGGCAAGGATTTATTGTATATGACATTAAAAATGTGTCATGAAAAATTTTTAAAAATTAAAAATATTGTATACAATAAAATTATCTTTACGCTATGTGTATAGGGTGAATTTGAAACATAAGTGAGTTTTGTGTTGAGACTTGGGTCCCATCTCCAAGATTTTTCAAGATGTATGTTTATTCAAACACAGGTATTCCAAGTTGGCAAAAAATAAAAATAAAAATCTGAAATCCAAAACACATCTGGTCTCAAGCATTTTGGATAAGGGAGACTCAACTTTTACAGACATGGATTTCTGGTGTTGACATTATTTACTACAAATATGGAGGACATTATTTACTAAGGATATCCATCAATATGGTGGCTGAATAGCCTTGAAATTATGTACTGATACTATGTTACTTGGTGGCTTAAAATCGTTGCAGTTCCTCCAGTATGAATAGTGCAAAGTTTACAGCAGGGTTGGGGAACCCATGGTCCCTCAGAAGGTTTTAAACTACAACTTCCATCATGCTTCACTTTTGGCCATGCTGGCAGTGTTTGGTGGAAGATGGAGTCCCGCTAAATCTGGAGGGCTACAGGCTTACATAAATATTTTAGAAGAAAATTAGTTATTTTAAGAGGAATCTCACTTCTTTGTTTCTTTCTTGTTTCTCGATCTAGGACGTATATTCCTACAAGCAAGTGGGAGTCTCATTAAACAGAATATTTACTGTTAATCCAAAAGGGGAGTTAATTCAAGAGCATGCCAAGACTAACATCTCTTCGTGAGTATCCACTTAATGTAGCACAGACCACTTAGTTCTCTTTCTGGATGATAAAGGCGTGGTACGGAGCACCAAAAAGAGAGGCCCTGGGGAGGCGCCTCTCCTTGCTCCGCAGAAGCACCGTAGCAACCCAATTGTGCAGCGCTGCTGCACAGCAAGAAAGGAGCATGTGGTACACTTGCACTGCACCAAAGCGCCAGAGACGGTGTGATGACGTGCCAGCGGCACAGCGCTGTTTGGTCACTGCGCTGCTGGCACGTCATTGTTGCGCACACCATTTGGATGGTGCTGCGCAGCTGTGGCGCGCCCATGAGGTGCTAGGATTGCAGGGCGTGTGCCCACCCCTGAGCAACTCTAGCACATCATGGGTGCACCGCAAAGGACCCATCTGTACCAGGCCAAAGTTACACTACCTAGAAATATGCTCCATATTACCTAGTTTTAGCTTGAGAATGTGAAAAACAATCTCTCTTTGATTTATAATAAATAATTGAAATTATTGCATTTTTAAAAGAATACATCATTTAACAATAGCTTTACAATGAGTAAAAAATAATAAAAATAAACTTGTCTTTCAATTCATGCATACAACAGAACCCATAGAACAGAAGCTCTGTAGATGAATTGCTATCTCCACTTGTCTTTCAGTTATAATCCACATACACACTTATTTGATCTCTTCTTTTTCCTTTCCTCACCTATCCTCTCACTTACCCACCCACTGATAATTTTCCCGAGCCCATCTTCCTTATGTGCTTAATTACTCTGTTAATTAAAGCAGAATCTCTCTTCTTAGTCCTTCTGTCTAGTAGCCTAGTCACTAAAGAAGTCACAAAGAAATGGATTATTAAAAGTATTTGGATTTAAAATCTTGACAGAGGGAAGGGATGTGGAAAGAATGTTATAGCATTCTGAATGAGTGAGCTTTTGCAAACTTGGCTACAGCTACCTGTTACTACTAATAATATGCAGGGTAAGACTTCCCTAAGGATTCATAAATCTGACTGGGAAATTTAAGATCTCCTGTGCTTTTGCAGAGTTTTACCTGGGCTCCTGTGTCTGACTTACTAGCTAGATTTAGGTCTAGACTTTCTGAATGATCATATTTTCCTGTGCAAATCTGCCAGAATCTTAAGATGCTTGTGGGAGAGCTTTCCCTTGGTCTTACCATTGTCACAAGTCTGTGTAGTAAGGACATGGGAGAGAGTCTTAGTGGCTGATTGCAGCTCATGGAATTCACTTCCATGAGGTCCCCTCTCTGCTCTCCTTTTGCCAGGAGGTCAGCAAGGATCTTTATATTCAGACAGGCTTATCCATCTTGGCCAATAGTCTGGGATTTTGGGAGCTGAAATCAAAACACCTGGAAGGCCAGAGTTTAGGAATTACTGTCCTAAATCCTGCTGTTGCCTAGATTATAAGGCTGGGCAATGGAAAATGGACTATATAAAATATGTTGTGATTTGCTAGCTCCATTAATGATTATTCCTTTCTAGTCCCTCCCCTGACTTGTACTATTATACACTGATGCACATCATGACCAAGATCACAGATGTAGTTAAGAATTCTTAACTATGTATTGCCTCTTGGCCCAGTTCCCCAAACCCACCTTAACAGACATCAGCCACACCACGTGACAGAAATACATCCTGCTGGTGACTGGAGTGAAGCAAGTTGGGTGGCGTTTCCTGCCTTCTCTCACCAGCAATCTGTAAAATAGCAATTAGAGACAGGAGCCTTGCCACAACTCCTTGTCCCACTGCAGATCACTGGTGAGAGGAGGGTGAAAATACCCTGCAGTGTCCCATTCATCAACAGAATAGCCTTCATGAAGTCGAAGGCTTTCCATGGCCAGCATCCATAGTTTTTTGTGGCTTTTTCAGGCTATGTGGCCATGTTCTAGAAGATTTTCTTCCTTCTAGAAAATCTTCTAGAATAGCCTTCCATTGCTTGATGTGGTTGCTGACTATTAATGTAGGTTTGAGGGGTGGGGCATTTGCAATTGTAGCAATGCCACGATCATAAATATGAATATGAAACAAAAATGTATAAGTCTGTCTTACAGAGATTGATTATCTGGGCTTATTTTTTTTCCAGGTATGTGAGACTCTGTGAAGTGGTAGATCATGTATTTCCCTTGCTGAAAAGAAGCCATTCTTCAGATTTCCCATGTTCTGACACGTACAGTCGGTTCACATACTGGAGAGATCCATTGCCACCCTTTGAAAACCAGGACATTCATTCTGATGCACCATAATGACTTCTGAATCTGCTGAGCAGCAATTCAAAGGTTTCACTTCAGGTTCTGCACTTCAGCTATACGGCTGGATTTTTGCTACTTACAGTTCACCTGGAGTTTGGGATGTAGTGAGCATTTCTTAAATGCCAGTTCAGAAATTTCGTCATTGTCCTTTAAAGTAACATTTTTGAATGTTTCACTCCCAGCTCTTCTCCAGCATCATGCTTGAGATCTACCACAAATGGTATAGTCTTATTATGCAAGGACATTTCTGAGTGCCATGATACTGGGCTTCTTAAAAGCAAATCCTGTGTGATCTTCAGTTTTTCCATGCCAGGGCGGGATATGTTTCCATGCTGTGGTATCAATGGGAGCTTCCAGTTCCTTGTTTTGGGTAGAATGGAATGGAGTAACTGTATGACACTGAGCTGAAATACCTATTTTTATAGACCCCCATCATCATAAAAATATTTGATGAACAAAGTCTGACCAAATCTACTGAACAAAAGTCAATTGGTCTTTACTCTAAACTTTTCTAGCATATCTATAGTCTCTAGAGCTGAACTTAGTTTCCATTGGTGAGGTGCCTGGTCATGCCTCCTAGTACCATGTATGCCAACATGGAACTGTCAGACTGTTTTATACACTTGAGATAACCCCTTTCCCTAAAAACAACAACAACATTGAGTGCATTTATGCTGGCAGTTTGTGTGTGCTCAGCTCCTCTGGATCTTGGCCACAATTTACAGGAAGAAAAAGGAAAAATAGGGTTTGGCAAGGTTCCTGGAGAAGAATTCAAATGCTTCATTTGTGCAGCAGGTTTTGTTTTGCTCAAGGAGTAATCCTGCTGAAGATATTGGAATCACTAGTTGTCCTGCCTTACAATACCTTTCAGGCCATGTATTAAGACATGTTTTGTGAGTGGGGAGAGGAGTCTGAAGGCATAGTTATTCAAATATAGTATGAACCCTTGAGTCAGCTTAGATGTGACATACCTGCTTGTAAATCAATGAGAATGAGGAATCATTCTCAACAATGTGTTTGTCAGTGTGTTTCCTGATCGCCGCTTCTGTGCATTCACCAAGAAGAGTGGTGCCACTTAAATGGACATGGGATGCTCTGAACTGACAAGTACAGCACATGTCAGTATCTTTTCCTAAATACAAACGACATGTTCCTGGAAGCAGTCTTTATTTGCCTGATGAATTTCATGAGAGTTGCATTGCTTGCATCCACAGATTTTATTTGCACTAACTTTTGCCATGGTATGAACCATTTTTTTGATGGCTGTGGGTCCTCTTGCTGTGTTTTCTTTATTCCCTGTCTCTCCACCACTCCCTGGAAACGTTAAATATGAGTGGGTTCCATACAATATAGTCAGGGAGTTTACATTTTAATTTTGCATTTCTTTTCTTTGTACAGTTATGAGTGTTCATGGTCCTCTTTTGTTGTTTTCTAATATTTGGTTGCCTTGAGATATAGTGATGTTCATTACATATGAATCCTATCTGAGTAGTTTTTCAGAGAATCCGCTTTTACAAGTTGCTGGTCTTCCTTAAAACAAAGGTTTCTGCTGCTGATATAAGAAATGATGCTAGAAGCTATCTGGCTTTTAATTTTTAAAAAATAATATTTATTTATAAGTGAGGGATAGAGGCTTAGAGGCAAAGCAGGTGTGATGACAGCCAACCTTGAGTTGCTACCAAACTCCTCAGATGAGATTTTTACATTGAAGGGGGGTGGGGGGGAGAAGATTCACTGAATCTGTACCCTGATTGTGTATGCTTTTCACAAACATCTTCTCCCCAGCCATTTTTTTTTCAGTTTATGGTGAAAGGGAAATAAGTACTTGGCTTTATCAGCTCTTTACCATCTCTTTGAGGTGTGTGTGTTTTGAGTTTCTGTGGTACACAGTCCTTCCAAATTCTTATTCTGTTAGGTTTACAGTGCAGTCCTTGGCTTGTTTACTCAGAGGTTACTTCAGTCAGTTCAGTGGGACTTATCCCACTCAAGTGTGTATCAAATTGCATCCTTAATTTTGTAAGATGTCTACTCCTCCACATCTGTTATTGATGTACTACTGTGGTTAAGGTGCATGGCTTCTGGAGCTAATTTTGACCTCCCTCCTTGGGGGGTGCTGCAGACAACACTCCGAATCCAAATGTGATTATTTCATTTTCTTTCATTCTGCTTTTGAAGAAACACTGGAAACATACCTCCCACCCTTGCCTGCTCAAGACTATAGCAATGGCCTGCATCTTGTTCTGGAGGACAATTGCTGCTCTTGAAGGCTTCCATTAGTAGCAGCTCTCATTCTTTACTGGGAAAAAACCACCTGCCTCATAATTCCTGTTCTTTTGTGCATCTCTACATATTTAAAGAATCTGAGTCCATCTCAACAGGATTAAAATTCAGATTGATTCAAAGTCTTGCCTGGGTTGCCTGGACTGTGGGTTTTTTTAGGCTGTCCCACTCAGAACCTGGCTGGACTTTGGTTGTACCTTTTAATTTAATGCTTGCTGTGCTTATTTTTTTTTTTTTAAAAAAACACACTTGTGAATGGTTGCCTACCTCTTGAAGCAGCTTATCTGCTTGCAGTGCTTCCTGTTTCTGTGCAACCTAAAGGGAGATGTGGAGAGATGAAACAGTTAAAATCTGCTGATCAGATGTTTGTCAGGACAGCAGAATTGGGCCTGGGAATCAGTCCAACTATCCCTTCCAAGCCACTGACCAGCAGAATTACAGCCATTCTGAAAGAACTCTTGTGCAATCCAAGTTGTTGGATTGAAGAAGGGAAACACGTGTGCAAGCTCTGTTTGCACATGTAGCTTCCTATCCAGCTGTGGATACACACATGTTTCTTGCACGTATATTTCCTTCAACTGGATTATGGCACTAATGTTTACAAAGACATCAAATCTGCAGTAGCTGGGGGTGATAGTTTGCATTTGGACAGTGTCACTTTAGGATATGCATAATAGGTACAATCCAGCTAAAGTCATTATTAAATCCCATAGAAATGAATGAAATAAAAGGAGTTTCTGTTGAAGCTACCAAGGACCTGTAATCCAAGTCAGGGCAGAGAGCAGTTCCCCTAGTCAGGCTGCAGGCCACTCTGATTAAAGTTGCAATTGAGAGAAACCCTAATAAGACTGAATGGAGTAAACCTCTGAGTATACACCCATAGGAATCAGTTGCAAGTCTCAGTCCTTTAATGGAACTTTACTGTGATCAGATTTTTCTAGATGTACAATATTATGCTCAGTATACATGAAGTAATATGATAGGGATAGGATCATGAGCTAGGATGGTTAAAGTGGGTTTTCACTGAAAATACAGTGGTGACTACAGAAATTGACTTGGTAGTAATTTGGGTGCATAATTTTATACAGCCAGAGCTGACACACACACACACACACACACACACACACACACACACACACACCCCACCCCCCACCCCCCCCCCAGATATTGATGTAATATCTGGGCATAATTTTTGGCTTTCTCCTGTTATCAAACTTGCCATGTGACCAAAAAGTAATACAATTTTTAGATTACAAATCTTGAGACAGAGGCAACTGCAACGTACAGTGTTTTAGAAACCCAGAACCTAATATTAGGAACTGTGAAGCCATGGGCGAAAAAACATCTGACAGATACCAGTTTTAGAGAGATGTTTCTCATATTGCAGGCTACTTCAGTCAGTTGTATCTTATTTGACATTAATTTCTCATCATTATATGTTGAATTTCAAATATACAGATGTTCCGTTATGTCAGTACTTGTTCTGCCCTTGATCCTGTGACTTAGACTATCTTGGCGATGATCCAGCCAAATTTAAGTAGTTCTTATTATTGACTTTAACTGAAGAACTTCTTAACTGTGGGGCATTTGAACTTGAGCTTGTTGGTCCTATATGTATTCCAATCTATTTAAGAAGGAAGTTCTCCATTTTGTAGGCCATTAGCCATTAACTTTATTTTGTGGATGTTTTCTCATGCTATCATTTCATGGACTTGCACTTTACTGACCTGGAAACTACATAGGCCTGTCCAGTTCCTGAAAAAAAAATTTGTTTGGGGGTGGGGGGAGGATTCTAGGAACTTGTGTGCCTTCAAGTTATTTCTGACTTACAGAGACTCTAAGATAACCCTGTTATGGGGCTTTTTTGTCAACTCAGGAACACATCTGCTTTGCAAACTGAGATATAGCTCTACTGTTAATGCATGCTGTGGCAACACACCCCACCACCCTTGTTGTGTACCTTCAAATTGTTCCTGACTTATGGCGAGCCTATTATAGGGTTTTCTTGTCAAAAATTTGTTCAGAGGAGGGTCAGCATTACCTCCCTCTGAGGCTGAGAGAATGCAGTTTGCTCAAGATCAGTCAATGGGTGTCCATGGCTATGTGAGGATTCGAACCCTGGTCTCCAGTATTGTAATCCAACACAAAACACTACAGCACTCTGGCTCCCTGTTTGGAAACTATATTCCAGACATGTAATATTTCTAAACCCTGGGCCTGCCGTGGTTATAGGAGATAGGACATGATCTTCCCCAGCATTGAATGAAGCTGTGGATTTCTGCAAGTTCATTTAAAGCTATTTTCAGAAACACCAACAAATGTAGCTCTTACACAAAAGAAACCTGACTCCAAATTACTCTTCAAAGATCATCCTGCCTCTGCCCTGTCAGAGGTGCTATTGTGTAGCCCTTTCTATATAGTGGCATAGAAGACCTGCAGGTACATTGCACTCAGCTGATATGTATGACCTTGGTTGGTTATTGCGGAGAACAATTTAAGGCATCTTAATTACTGTTACTTAGAGTTGTGTTTTTAATTAGCTGAAGGTCCACAGTTTCTAAATAGTTTCACTTTGGCTGCTCATTTCTTTATGCACACATTTTTAACTATATTGTTGAATTCCCAAAGAAAAGCAGCAACAAAAATGTTGGAATGGCTGAATGAATTCTTATTCTTTCTATGAAAGAAAAAAAAAGTATTTATCATGATTTTCCTTTTGATGTACTGGTGGTTTTCTGTTACAGAAAAAAGGTACTTCTTCCAATGCACTCTGAATGCAAAAATAAAATGCCGACAATATGCTCTGTTTTAGAATATGCAAGAAGTGCATCGCAGTTGGTTTCCATAAATTTGATGGCCATTTACCATGCACAGGTGCTATGTGGAAAAAAAGAAATCTCAACATACTAAAAATAGAATTTAAAAATGCCAATGTAATTTGAAGGTTGAGGTGGGATGGATGGTATTACTTTATTTTGTTTTGGAACTGTTGATGAGTATGTCTGGAAATTCCTCTGTATGTATGCACTAGTGCAATGAATTATAGAAAACAATTTAGCATCTCATTTTGATGATGAACTGAATGCAAATATATATATATTGTAATACATGCAATCCAATAAAAGATGTTCTGAAAATCCAGCTGTGGGTACAGTTTAAAACATACACACACAAGCATGCACACAGATAGGCCAGCAAGGCACAGTTCATCCCAAATTGTTATTTTACATCAGTCTTCTCTAGTTTGGAATCATCCAGATGTTTTAAACAATTTCCAGCATGGCTAGTAGGCTGTGGGAGTTGTACTGCAAAATACTGGGAGGACACTGGATTAGAGGCTACCTTAGAAGTTGTTGAATTCCACAGTCAAAAAATTTAAGCAGATGATAAAATAGCTTGGAGAAGAGAAGATTTGAGAGGTGACATGACAGCTATTTTTAAATATCTGAAGGGATGTCATGTAGAAGGTAGAGCAAGCTTGTGTTCTGCTTTAGTTACTAGAACACAGTCTAATAGATTCAAATGACAAAATAAATTCTGTTTAAAAATTAGGAACTGTTTGACAGTGGAATAGACTGCCTCGGAGGGTTGTGAATTCTTTTAGGGATTTACAGTTGTGTATTCCTTCTGGGCAGGACGTTGGACTAGGTGGCCCTTGAGGAGCCTTCTAACAAGATTTGATGATTCTGTCTCATTGAAAGAGATGGGCATTGCTTCTTGTATAGTCCTATGCTCGTGTATGTGGAGGTAAGTCCTACTGAGTTCCACAGGGCTTGTTGTTGTGTGCTTTCAAGTCATTTCCGACTTCTGATGAGGGTTTTCTTGGCAGGATTTGTTCAGAGGAGATTTCCCATTGCCTTCCCTAGAGGCTGAGAGCATGTGACTTGCCCAACGTCACCCAGTGGGTTTTCATGGCTGAGCTGGGAATCAAACCCTGGTCTCCAGAGTCCTAGACCAGCGCTCAAACCATTATACCGTGCTGGCTCCATAGACTAAGTAAATGCATTTAAAATTGTTTCTTAACTGTAGCTAGATAGTGTCCTGGGCTTGGATTCTATTTTTAAAAAACTAATATTCTGGTGTTAAAAATGTTGCATATATAAATATACACACACACAAACATCCAAGACATTGTGCAGTCCATTTACTGTATATATTATCCTATCCTTTGTCAAGGAGGACATGGGTTGTCTCATCCTGGCGATGACTTTTTCTATGCCATTATCTTGCTTTTTCAGTGTAGGAAATGTGACACCTACCTCTTTCCTGTCTGTGTCTCTTCTCTTCCTGCCCCTCTCAGATGTCCACTAGGAAAACACTGAAACATTTCTGAATTTTAATGGAACTCTCCATCTCTACAGACATACATCTTTACCTTGGTAGCTTTTAGCAGAATGACTGATCTGTTCAATTAGCACAGACAGCATGCTAATAGAAATTGGCGAGGGGGGGGGTTGAGAGCCTCCAATCCATTGGCAACCCTTGTCTGACATAATGGAAGATGAAGGAGTTGAATTGCTTTCCAGAATGATTCAATTCAAGAGTTATTTTGAGTCACCAGAGAGGCCTGGTTTCATGGCATTCTAAAAGCCTCTTGCAATGTCAGGTGTTCGCTTGGCTGACAAGGGTCTGTTTATTGATTCCGGAAATCCATCTCGCATGGCTTTTAACAAGGTCTGCAAGCAAGCAGCTTCTGGTTATTCGTGGTTTTCTGAATGGGAGCCTACTGTGGTGTTTGGTATCATGAAGAAGGGAAGTGTTGGGGGCGGGGGGAGTAGGATATGAACCCTGATGCCCCTTTCTTTTGTCTGCTGAACCTTTCATTTTCTTTGGCAGACCAAAAAATAATTGCACAAGAATGCTTGTTAGAGTTTTTTCAGCAGATTGTATAAATATCCTATTCCCAAGATAATTTTTAACAAAGATTCTACAATCTTAGATGATGTCAAGTTGGGTCAGTTGTGTTATTGAGCTTTTCACACACAGAGGGGGGGGGGGCTTAACAGAGCTCTCCTGTGACTATCTTTTGTTTTATTAAACATAAATGGAAAAGTAAATGATAAAATGCGTATTAGAAACAGCTTTACAGGAATAGGTTTTAGATATATTGCCAAGAGCCTTAAATGCTGACCTTGCAGCAGCAGTAATTTGTAAAATAGATGAAGGTGAGCATCCTAGGACTCTTTACCTGAGAGGGAGCTACCCTGAACGTTGTTTTAATGTATATTGGAAGCTGTTTTGAGTCTGATTTTGGGTAAAAGGAAGGATATAAACCAGTGAGTCAAATAAATAACGCAATGGGCTTGATCCAAATAAGTCCTGGTGGCAGTTGCTTTTATCAGCAGAACAGGGAGGGTATGACAACTTCTCCAAAGCCTTCCTCAAAGTATCCAGGGAACAAGGAGAGGAGGAAACTGACGACATGACTGTCCAGTGTTGGAACTGCTGTGGGAGGAACTTATTGCACCTGAGAACTAATGGCACAGCAGCACAATTGAGAACTTATCAACAGTTTTTCCCCATCAATGAAAAGGTGCACTCTAACCATGCTCTGGATGCACAGCAGCAAGGAGTCGAAGACGACATTGTGCGATAAATATTGCCAATGGTGCTATTTTCCAACTTTAATTGTAGTTTAAAAATCATGTGATAATCTCCTGCACATCAATTATATCCTCCTATAGCAGACTACAATACTACTTTGGAAGAATTGCCAACTGGCCCAAAAGTTGAGGCCATGTTAGTTAAAGAGATGCCAACTCCAGTATAAGAGGCAGTCTGCCTGTACAGTGGGCCCTTGGTATCTTCTGGTGTTTGGTTCCAGGACCCTCTGTGGATACCAAAATCCGTGCATGCTCAAGTCCCAGGATATATAATGGCATAGTAAAAATAGTGTCGCTTGTTATAAAATAGCAAAATCAAGGTTTACTTCTTGGAATGTATATATTTTTGGAATATTTTCAATCTGTGAATAAAGGATCTCTGGATAAGTAGGGCTGACTGCCCATATTAGTTGCTGAGAGATATGAGACAAAGGATATCATAGCATTCAGCCCTGCTTGTGGGTTTCCCTTTGAGGCATACTGTTGGCCACTGTGTGAACATACTGCTGGACCAGACAAGCCTGTGGACTGATCCAGCTTTTCTTACTGTCCTTCATTCCCAGTCCAAATAAAAAATTGCCATTTTTTTTATTTGCCCCACTCCAGCAACATAATACTACAGGCAAATCCTTGTCAATATTCAATGTGACAATGGAGGAGATTGAAACGTGCATTTAACTCTCCCATTTCCATCAGTTTGCCCCACTGGCCCTAGCAGGCTGAGATAATAAAAACTTCAACAAATAACTTTTAAAAATCAGCAGGATGCAGGAACATTTAAATATTGTCTGGTTCAGGTCCAAAATGATTAAGCAAGTGAAGACTTCCTTGGCCACCAAACAGAATGTATTGGGAAAGCTTTGGTTGTGTAACTTCTGTGTTTTGCTGTTTTAAAGTTTGTGTCAGTTATTGGTGCTGGCAATTAAATAAAAATAAAACCTGTGTCAGTCTAGAGCCCATCTCTTATCCTAACCAAGAAATCTGGACCGGGAAAATATTCAAAGATATATGTGAATAACCAAGCCAGGCTGCTGGTCTTTAGTACACAAAAGAACTGATACAAGATGCTAGAAATGCACTTGTCAAATATAATTTTAAAATACATGCATATCCTTCTGCCATGTCTGGTTGTTGTAAGTAATTAGTAGACCTTCATGCCCTGCTACTGTGTCCAGTTATAATACATTATAAAGCAGCCAAAAATGACAGGAACATAAACAAAGGGAGCACAAACAAGGCAATGCTTAAGGTTTGCGAAACAGACAAAGGCTCACGTGAGGAGTTTTAAAAATTTGCGTTGAGAAAGGCCTACTAGAGAAATGATGCTTCTTCTAAACCTTACCTTTGTTAGGTTGACGTTTTCCAGGAAATAAGAGCAAAAGAGGCAAATCGGATTCAGCAGAACAGCATAGTTTAGAAAGTGAGCTTGAGCTTTAAATTTAACTCTTAGCCAAGATTTTCTCTTGCTGAGTAAGTGCAAACCTGAAGGGAGATATGAATGAAAACTCCACTTTGTGCTTGTTTGTCCCGGATATTTGCTAAATGGTACATTTGCCAGATGTTCCTGAGACTCTAAAACATCTCTCCCTTCCTCTCATCTATCCGCCCATCTATCTTCATTCCCCCCTCTTGTTGTACCCAATACAGATTCATGTTTCTAAAGTCTCTTTAACCCTAAGGATCCCTCCCTGGTTTTTTAAGGCCAAAGAGGAAAAGAAGGGAGAAGGATTTTTTGTAAGGAATGACTCCTATTTGGAAATAGGGTTGCCATAAGTCAGGACCTCCAAACCGGGACAAATGTAGGACAAATGTAGGATAACATTTTCAAATGTAGGGCACATTTTTTTAAAAATGGAGGACACTCGAAAAAATTGGATGCTTTTTAAAAAATGTTAATATAAATGCATGTTTCTTAGGCATGATCAAAATGGAGGACATTTGGGCATTATTCCTAAACAGATGGCAGAAATGTACTTCCCTTTCTGCCCCCCTCCATTCCAAAACACACACTAGGCACATTGGAGCATTTCACATGGCTTTACTGAACATGGCCTCTTTGCATCAAAACTATCAAAGCCAAGCCTGTGAGGGTTTTGCTTGTAAATCAGCAGAGCAGCAGAATGTGCGAGAGAACTTCCTAAGCAATTTACTTAGATCACATGATCTGTTTACCAACTTACAAAGGTATTTATTGCCCCTGTAATTTAGCAGGACCAAATGGCATGCAAATGGAGATAGAAGACAGTAGAGATGCATGTAGGAAAATCCTATCTATCTGAGGAGGGGGAGAGAGAATGCAATGATTTTCCAACACAATGGCAACCCCTCTCTGAAGAAATCTTTGCAAATCCCTGGGAAAACCCTTCCTTCTTTCCCCTGTGCTCCCATTCCAGAGAGAAACCTACCAAGGCCTTGCAATTGCAAAGTTTTCTGTTCTGAGTCTCTGCCGGGCTGAATGAAAAGCTCTCCCTCCTCCTCCTCCTCCTCCCTGCCTGGCCAATAGGGATCATGCCGGGGAGCTGGAAGCCTCGCTGCAGCCTCTCCAGCACAAACGGACGGACGGAGGCTGCTTTGGAAGGGAAGATAGATCAGACGTCCAGCTGTCACGGGTGACAGAATGCAGAAGCCGGGAAAGACCTTCCCCAAGGTCAAAAAAACGGAAAGGTCACGGCTGCAGCCATGAAATGGCAAGCCTAGTTGGAAATCTTGTCCTTTATAGGAATGTCAGACATCCCTTATTACAAAAGATGCCCCCTGTTTGAATACTGGAACATTTTTCATTTCATATAGACTGAACAAGACACAAAAAATCTCATATTTCTTCATTGAGACAGAGATGTATGCATCATGTAGTTTATGAATGTGAGAAATACGTTACTTTTATAGAGAAGCATATGGCCAAGAGTGCATCTACATTTTAGAAACAATGCAGTTTGATGCCACTTTAACTGCCATGCCTCTATCCTGCAGAATCCTGGGGTTTGTAGTTTTGTGAAGCACCACCACTCTTTGGCAAAGAAGGCTAAATACAGTGGGCCCTTGGTATCTGCTGAGGTTTAGTTCCAGCCCTCCACTCCCCATGGAAACCAAAATTTGTGGATGTTCAAGTCATTAAAAACCGTGGCCTAGTAAAATAAATAATAATAATAAATAATTTATTTATATTTCCTGCCTCTCCCTGTGGATCGAGGCAGGATTACAATCTAATAAAACACATATGAAATGCACTCAATAAAACACAACAATAATAATTCTTATACAATTAAAAACTAACTCTACCACAGTACAAAATTTAACAATAAGATTGCACAGTAATCATCATCAAAGGGGTGGAGTATTAAATGGGTGGAAATCCTATATATGATCAAATGGATAGGCCCGCCCGGTGTCCCTTATATAAAATTGCAAAATGAAGGTTTGCTTTTAGGGATTTTTATATTTTAAAAAATAATTTCAAGCCGTGAATGTTTGAATCCTAAAAATCTGTGGATATGGAGGGCTGACTGTACCTTGTAAAACTACAAATCCCGGGATCCCATAGGATGGAGCTGCAGCACTTACTCAGCCTGTATTATTTCTACAGTATAGATGCACCCTAAGTTAATTAAATCGATACTTCAAATTGGTATTTCAGTAGAAAGCAAACTTGTTACTAGCTACTTCTTGAGTGCAAACTTGGCATGTCATGAGTTTTGATTATGACTGTTATTGTAAATCTGGCAACACTAAAAATGAGGGAAGGGCATCTTTTAAACACACACACACACACACCAGCTCCCACATCTGCATCCAAATTGAGAGACGGTTATTGCACGAGACAAAAGAAAGAGACCATCAATCACATGAGCCTGGAGTTAAAGCCATCTGGCTTGTCGGCAACAACAACACCAGGTGTTAGCGGCAAAGGCAGGCTTCCTGTGTTGCAACATTGGCTTCAGGGGAGACGTGTGAGGCAGGCGGGCTGCCTATGTTGCAGCGATGCAGAGAGAGAGCGATCTGTCATTATTAGTATTAGTGTGTAAAAATAAAAATGGTGCTGAGACAGGGCAGGCATGGAGAATGGTTGTTATTCAGCACTGATAGTTATGAGAAGATGCAGGCCATTTCCCCATTCAGTTGCAGGGCTTCTGGGGACAATAAAAGAAAAATGAATACAGCTGAAAAGAAAAGTCGATGCAGGGTAAATACAGAAAGATGATGCATCTCCATCACCACATATATTTTCAGGATAGTTACAAAACAATCCAGGGTGACACAGACTCCCTTGAAGTCTTGCCACAATAGGATCTGACCAGGAGGAAGGCAGGAGGACTGGTGATACCTGTAACAGAAAATCATCCCTTTTTAAGACCAGTTTGATTTTTTTTCATTCAAAGCTAACAGCAAACAATTGGGAAGTGTAGTTTAACCCAAGATAGCCTGCTGAAATAAATGGACTGCGTTTGTTACAATGCATAGTTCCATGGATTTCAATGGGTCTGCTCCAAGTAGAAATGGAAATGTGAGGATGGTCCGATAATTGAAGATTGGATGTTAAAACTATATGAGGGAATCGAAAAGGACAGACTAACACAAATAATTAAAGAAAACTCCAAGGATCAGCTAAAAGATGAATGGTCAGATGTCATTAAATTTCTGGAACAAAGATGGGGCAGTATTAAACTTATAAGGTGGTAGGAAAGGAATTAGTAAGGAAGCAAACTAGTCACACAATTTACGACAAAGAAAAGGGTTACATTCTAAGGGAAATGGATCCACAGTTAAAGAAACATATGTAAGAAAGACACTAATAACAATAATAGAGCGATAATTCGTGGAAGGAAGTCAGCATGTTTGTTATATGTATATGTGTTTAGAATAGATTAATTGGGAGATAGTATTAGATAGAGACACAGTAAGAGAGAAGAAGAGTAGTAAGGAAGGATAGGGCTCAAAATAGAGGGGGAAGGTAAGTGTAGGAGGTTAGAGTAGGTAGATAAAGAACCAAAGAAATTAGGAGAGGGAGTAGTAGGTAGAGGAAAGGAGTTAATGAAAGAAGGTATTTGGAAAGGTTTAAGAATAGAAGGTTAAGGTTTGATTAGCAAAAGAAGAAAGAAGGATACTCTCTTTTTTGGACTTATGGTAAAATGGCTGTAAATGAAGACAAGATATATGTATAGAGATACAAATTTGTATATGTTGTATATAGATGTTAGTTGATATGGAGACAACTGTGATGTATTAATTTATAGTTTTTGTATATATCGTCTTTTTTTCTTTCTCTTTTCGTTTTATTGTATTCTCTTGTGTTGTTATTTGTGTTGTATTTTTTTAACTAATAAAATATTTTAATATTAATTTTTTTTTTTTTAAAGAAAGACATCACTTTGTGTGGATACATCATCAATGAATATTGCAAACACAATCACGGTTTAAGTCCTACCTATCTTGTTGTGTCCCTTCAAGTCATTTTTGAGTCATGGCGTCCCTAAGGTAAACCTATCACAAGGTTTTCTTGGCAAGATTTGTTCGGTCTGTGTGTGTGTGTGTGTGTGTGTGTGTGCGCGCCATCTTGCTCTGAAGCTGAGAGTGTGTGACAACAATGCAACAAATTATATATGAAAGTGAACACAGTCCTTCCCTAAAATTCCATGCATACAATGAAATGCTAATGCATTGATGGTAGAAATGTTCCATATGTGCTGCTCAGTAGACAACAAGAAATCTTATAAACAGATCCTAAAACCCCAAATAAAAGATACAGCATAGGTGGAAATGCATAACAGAATTTTCACTTATAAAGAATTTACCCTTTCCCTATTCCCAAATGTATAATTGAAAATCCCGCTACCTCATTTAAGCCTTCTCTGCCAAAGAGTGCTGGTGCCTCACAAAACTACAAATGACAAGATCCTGTAGTAAGGAGCCATGGCAGTTAAAGTGATGTCAAGCTGCATTATTTCTACATCCCAAGATTCTTACAGCAATGTCTCAGCAGCTAAACTGAAAGAAAATCAAGGTATGTTTGTTATGAAGATGTCCTCAACAGGCATGGGCCACTAAGAATGCCATCTTTTCTTACCTGCTCCTATGTGTTTATTATTATTATGCTTTATTTATATAGTGCTGTAGATGTTAACAAGAAATCTTGCTTATACCCAGGACTTAAGATCCTTCAACTGTGGTTTTTGCAAATGTTTCAGAAGTATAAAGCACTAGAGAAAGCTCATTTTGAGGTTGAGGTGGAAATCCTAAAAGAAATGATCCAGCAGTATGAAGCTATTGTAAGCTCAGTAAAATCAGAGGGTTGAATCATAGTGTGCTTTTATCCTAGTTTCCTCCAACCTGGATCCTCATAATAGTTTTGACTACAACTCTGTGGAGTTTATGACATGAAGGAGATTGGGAGTTTATCCTGTGAATATCCCAGAAATATTGCATAATTACATGAAATGAGTTCACATAACATCACACAAAGCCCGCCATTAAAGTGGTCACAAAGAAGCATTAAAGCACAGCTTTTTACTTTTGGGATTTCAGCGACAATGCATATCCAATATCACTTTATTTGTGCGATTGCGTGTGATAATCATTTGCGCAATTACTCACCATTTTCGCTTTATTTGCAGGATGCTTTATATGTGCTTTAATTTCTCTTTAATGCCGAAATTATCCCCAGTGTGATAAACTGGATGTCTGTCCACTGACCATGTTTGTGAGAGTTTGTGAGAGTTGGGTTTGTGAGAGTTGTAGACCAAAACATCTGGAAGGCTCAGGTTAGGGGAAGGCTGATATATCCTGATGGCAAGATGCCCCCTCCCCATAAGAATCCACTGTAGAAAGTCACGCTATTACCTCTCTGTGGAAGTTGCCAGCATGGCATGGAGGCTCCAGTTCCTCAAATGTAAATGATGAACTGGGCCACTGAAACACGCCACTGGCATCAGAGACAGCTGAAAGCATCGCTTACATCCTGAGAATTGACTCTTACACTGGTCCTGTCACACATTCTGAAGTGTGATGGAAGCTTCCTCTTCACAATGGAGTTACTATTTGGGAGGTTTTGTGTACCACCTGCAATTTGCACATTTGACCACTGGGTGCCACCATGTAACTCATGTAACTCATGTTGAAACCAGCAGTCATTATGTCTTTGCTCCATCAGTCTATCCAAGAGGTCCAATCTTGCCATGTATCTTTTGCAGCATGGGCAAATTTTGCCTTGCAAGGCCCATGGCCGAATCTGCTTTGGGAAGGTTTGTGCTGACTGTGTGACTGCTTCAGGGAAAATTCATTGATTAATACTTGCCTAGTAAGCTACATCAGCCTTTGCTATCATCATCATCATCATCATCATCATCATCATCATCATCATCATCATCACCACTAGTTTCATCTATATCTTCCCATTCCTCCAGTAAGCTCAAGGTAACATACATGGATCTCCCCCTCTCAGCTTCTCCCTCACAACAACCCTTTGAGGTAGGTCAGTCTGAGAGATTAACAGGCCATCCTATGCATTTCATGTCTGAAAGGGAAGCAAAACCTGGATCTCCGAGGTCTCAGTCTCAGCACTAAATGGCTTATGTGTATGTCATTCACCTGTCTCTCTCATGACTATGTGTCTCCTCTTACCTTTGGAAGCATGTTGTATATTTGCTGTCCCCCAACTCAACATTTTCAGTTGTCCTCTGGTGAAATAAATTCACACAGAATATCATACTCTCCAACTGTCCCTGTCTGGAAGGGAAAACCTGTTATTCCACTTTTTTGGATTTTAAAATGTCCCAGTTTCTCTCCCCAGCTTCCACCATTGTTCTCAGTGTACTTCAATTGTTGAAAAATTTCAAAAGTGCAAAATGCAAAAGTGGTTTTTGTGAGTCACAGAACTGCGTTTGACTGCGCCTGCACAGAGCAAGTTCCTTCCCAGTAGCCTCAGGCAAAAGCAAACTGCTGCAGCCTCTCCTTGCTTGTGTGTCCTTCCTCATTAATAATTTATGACTCCTTGACTACAGTCTAACATTGGCTGCCTGCACATAGCCTTGCTTTCATCTCTTTCATTCCTTTCCTTCATATTGAAGAAAAGGCCAAGATCCCTTCCTGCCCATCATCCTATGAATAAAAAACTGGTTACAAAGGCAGCTGAATCTTACTTCAGCATGGAGTTTGGGAAAGTTACTTTTGTGACTCTCTATCCCTGGCTAGTTTGGCCCAAGGAGTTATAGTAATCCACAAATTTGACTTTTCCAATCAAATTATGGTGTTAATTTAAGAAGGGGGAAAAAATCTCTCAAATGTTGCATGTCCTCTTGGCAATAATAACAACAGCAACAATTTAAATTACTGACAATTTGCTGCTTTGTTATGATGTCCCAAGTGTTCCAGATTAGCTGCCTAATAGCAGAGCCAGCCTTGAATAATGATTTTCTTTTATCTCTGCTTTGGTACTTCATTTCTTTTGATATGTTTGTCCTTTCCTTTGTAAAGGTCTCAGCTGCTTTATCTGTCTCTTATTTGTATTGTCTCTGTACTTATTAAATTCCTATCCAGAGCCTAAAAACAAAAGTTAGTGCAAACTAGGGTATGTATGTATGTATTTTATTTGTTCATTTCATTTTGATGCCACCTTTCTCCCAGGAAGGGACCCAAGGTGGCTCACAGATAAAGATAAAATTTGTTTAAAACTTTAAAATAAAAGTTTGAAAAGAATTAAAACCATCTAGTGAGAACAGTATAAAATTACACAAGAAGACAAAAGTACACAAATGATACAAAACTTGAAAAACATAACTAGCACACACTATAAAAGCCTCGCTGAGAACAATTGTATATTAAAAGCCTGCTTGAATAAATATATATTTTACTTCCAGTGAAAGAAAAGCAGGGAGGGGTCAGCCTAACATCCCATGGAAGAGAGTTCCAGAAGGTAGGAGCAGCCACCACGAAGGCTCTCTCTCATGTCCTCCCCAAATGAGCCTGTAATGGTGGTGGGACCAAGAGAAAGTCTTCCCTTGATGATCTTAAAGATCTGGCAGTTTCATATGGAGAGATACGGTCTTTTGGGGCCCGAACAGACAGGCTGAAATAAAGCTGGTTCGGGTCACTTTGGAGATATGCTGTTTAAATGACACATGCATCTTAAGAGAGCAGAAGCTGTGCCAAAGCTGCGCTACAGTCCTTAGGATTGGAGCATGGCTTTGGAGTGGCTTCCAGCCTCTTAGGACACATGCATCATTTAAACAGCACACTTTGAAAGTGAACTGAAGCAGCTTTATTTTGGCCTGTCTATCCGGGCCCTTAGATAGTCCAGACCTAAGACAGAACTTAGAACTTTATAGGTCATAACCAGCACTTTGGATTGTGCCTGTCAATAAACCAGCACTCAGTGAAACTGTTTCAACAAGGGAGCTATATGCTTCCTATAACTGGCCTCAGTCAGCATTATGGCTACTGCATTTTGAACCCAGTGAAATTTCCAAACAGTTTCCAAAGGCAGCCCATGTAGAGTGTGTTACAACAGAGCCACTGAATTGATAGAAGCTTAGAAAGTCAACACTTGCATAAAGACTACTGATTCAATGGGTTTCATCTAACTGAGATTAGCAATTGAATCAAGCCCTAGCGCTCCAGTCTGGCTGCCCTTTCCCTGCCATTCTCAGCAACATTTCTTCAAGGGCATAATGGGGCTTTCTCCAATTTAGTGCTCTCCAGAGGTGTTGGATTACAGCTCCCAACCCCCCCCCCCCCCCCAGCCAGCATGACCAGTATAAATGATGCAAGGTTCTGTCCAACAAATTGGGAGGGTGCCAGATTTGGAAAGATGGTCTAAATAGATACTCCAATAAATACACCAGGAAGGATTTTGAAGTCAGGTAGAGCCTATGCCAGTCCTCACTGAGTATGCAGAGAGGCCACTTGAATGGACATCTCAGCTGTGTCACTGAATTCTATTTTGTGCAGAATTTGATGACATGTCTAACTGAAGCTGAATTGTGGCATCATTCAGAGTGACACTGAGTAATTAAGATCTGGGATCCAGTTTCTATTAGGAAAAAATGGACACATAAACATTGCCCAAAGCAAACTACAATATCTGACATAATGCAAGGAAACTGAGCTTGTTTTCTCTGAACTATGTTTGCATAAAGATAAACATGAGCCTTATTTTACCAAGGCTTCCTCAGATTTCCAATTGGTGCTGTATTTCTGTACATCACAACGTATGGATCTTAGCTTTGAGTCTAAAAAAGTAACTCTCCCAAGCTCTGCTTACAGCCCACCACCATCTGAAATCTGTTTGACATGAAACCACGTGACAACATTTCCTCTGCTGTTGTGGTTATTAGGGAGAGGCCTGCCTGGCAGATCCATTTTCCTCCCTTCCTGTTATCCTTCCTCTGGAAGTTAAAGATCATTTTATTCTTGCAAGTCTTTGGCCTGCTGAATGTTTGATTTATTTTTGTCTAACTCCCTGATGTTAATCGGTTGTATTTTTATCTGCTGTTTTTCGTCTTCTGGTGGTGGTGTGCTTTAATACATTTTAAAAAAATATTGGCTCTTTGACTGCATTTCTGTAAGTAGTTTTCGGTGCCTCTGTCAATGGGAATGTTAGCTTACATCTTTTATTGCCCTTACTGATTCATATCCTAGAATTATGCATACATAACTGCTCCATATTCAGCTATGCTACATATTCAGCACCATGACACTGTTGCCACAATCAAAAAGCCCACTTTAAACTCTAGGAAGCTGCTCTGGTGGTGATCAGGATGCAGCAGGATGATATTTCCAGAGACCTCCTGTCAGTGAGAAAGGCTGTGACAATCAGAAACAGTACCCTTGTTGCAATTTTTTGTTGTACCACAGATCACTGGCAGGAGGGGGGCTGGAAATATAATCCTGCTGCACCCTGACTGCCAGCAGAACAGATATCCATTGCTTGGAGCAGCACCTGGATATTAAGGTAGGTTTGAGGAGTCGGGCCAGAAAATAACACTTACTTACTAAGTCAGTAATGTAAGATCTTGGCTGTTTTTGAAACATAAAACATAAAATAATGTATTAATCAAAGTTGGTCTTAAAAGCCATGCTGCAGAAGAACCTATTTTTATTTCCTGTTAGTGATTATGTTTCTTCACTAGTGGCATAGTGGTTAAATGCTGTTACTGCAGCCACAATCCCAGGGCTCCAAGGTTGACTCAACCTTCCATCCTTGCATAGGTAAGCTTGTTGGGGGCAATTGGCTTACAGATTGGAAACCACTTAGAGAGTGCTGAGTTCACTGATAAGCGGTATAGAAATGTAAATGCTATTGCTAAATGCTATTCACTGGGACTAAAATGTATTTAATGAAGTGACTAAGAATGTGAACTGGAAATCCTCAGTTCAAGAGCTCACCAGAGAGATGAAAAAGATTTACTGTATATTCCTGTATAAATCTAGAAATATTAGTCTAAAAATTGACCCCAAAAACCTGGATCTACTTATCCACAGGTCAATGTAAGTACTGCACTCTAACTCTTATTTTAAAAAGGAACCATCCCCTGGTGAACGACAAGAACACAATCTGTCATGGAAGGACTGACTCCTTTCTATTTTCTCATCCATCCAGCTTTTGGTATGAGCACAAACAGTTATGCCTGCTGGAATTTTGCAAGTTCTTTTGCATTGTTTCATCCTTTAGGCATAGTACAGACCACCCAAAGGGGCGGCCTGCCAGCAGCCTAATGCCCTCCAGAGGGAAGCCACAGCGGCCAAACCATGTGGCTTCCCTCTGGAGTAAAAAGAACCTGGAAAAACCAGGTTCTTTTTGTGCCGTAGGGCGGATGTCACAAGTGCACCAATGGTGCACTCGCGACATAAGCAGCGCACAGTGCTATGTGGACACCGTGCAGCGCTTACATCACAATGGTGGCACCCATGTACACAGAACGACGTCATTGTTACGCCACCACTCTGTACTAGGGTTAGGGACCATGCGGTTGCTGCACGGTCCCTAACCCTAGTAACACTGCAGCCACGCCACAAAGGGCCCGTCTGTATCGGGCCATAGATCCTTTGTTACACTTCGCTAAGTTTTACCCTCAATTTATCCACAGGTCATATCACAATCCATAATTTTGACCCCCAAACCTGCCCTTGACTTATACATGAGGTTGACTTATAGTCGAGTATATACAGTATTCCTAAGTATAAAAAGCAAGCCCATACTGGAAATTTGCAGAAAGTAGTGGACTACAATGGTTAGAATTGGGAATCATAGTTCAAAAAGTAAATTTTCTGAGCTGTGGCACCTTAAAAATTGACCAGTTTACAATGCAATCCAATGCAAATTTGCTTGAAAGAGCCACCACATCAAAAGAGGGTAAGAATTGCCACATAATGGTGGCAAAAGCTTTTATGAAACCATGAAATTCTAGCCTACAAAAATGTCACTCATTTATTTGTCTTTTTAGCTGACCATGCTATCCATAGAACTCCTTTCTAGCACCACATTTCAAATGAGTTTATTTTCTTCCTATCAGCTTTACTCACTGTCCAACTTCCACAACCATACATAGAAATGGGAAATATGATGGCATGGACAATCCTAACTTTCTTAGTATTCAGTGACATATCTTTACTCTTTAAGACCTTATCTAGTTCCTTCATAGCTGCCCTTTGAAGTTGTAGTCTTGTTTTGATTTCTTGACAGAGCCAAAGTATGGAAAATCTTACACTGTTTCAAAGTCTTCATCCTCTACTTTAAAGTTACGTAAACTATCTGTGTTCATCATTTTTGTTTTCCTAATGTTGAGCTGTAAACTTGTCCTTGCAATTTCTTGACTTCCTTTGTTAATTGTTCCAAGCCTTTGCTATTTTCTACTAGCAGAATGGTGTCGTCTACACATCTTACATTCTTTATTTTCCTCTCCAATTTTCATGCCTCCTTCCTTGAAGTCTAATCCTGCTTTACATATGATACGTTCAGTATAAACGTTAAACAGATAGGGTGAAAAAAATGCAGCCTTGCCTGACCCCCTTGCCAACTGGAAACTATTCTGTTTCTCCATATTCTGTCCTAACAGTGGCCTCTTGTCCTGAGTACAGGTTATGAATCAGGACAATCAAATGTTGTGGCACACTAATTTCTTTGAGAGCAGTCCATAGTTTTTCATGAGCTACAGAATAAAATGCTTTGCTCTAATCTATAAACACAGGCTGCTTTTCTTCTGAAATTCTTTGGTGTACCACATTATCTAACTAACATATGTTTGCCATGTGACCCCTAGCACCTCTTCCCTATCTGAACCAATCGGACAGCTAGCATTTCACCCTTTCATCTCTTTTAGATAGTTCTTCCATGTATTGTTTCCATTGGCTTTTTATTTATACTTGGTCATGTAATGTACTCCCGTGCTGGTTGTAAAGCATCTCAACTCTTGGTTTAAATTTCCCTTTGATTTCTCAAATCTTGTGTAAGAGATCTCTTGTACTTCCTTTTTGTTGTCACCCATTTCTCTGCATTGGTTATTATAGCAGTTCTCCTTGTCTCTGCGCACAAGTCATTGAACAGTTGCATTCAGGGTTCTGACTCTATTTCTGTCCCCTTTTCCTTTTGCTTCTCATCTGTTCTCAACTGCTTAAAGAGTCTTATCTGTCATCTATTGAGGCTTCACTTTCTTTTTAGCTACAGATAGTGTCTTTTTGATTTCTTCCCTGAAAATGTCCCTGGCTTCAGTCCAGAGTGTTTCTGATCCCTGGTCAATTAGGCTTAATAATGCAAATCTTTTTTCTTATTTTCTTTCAGTGCAACAGGGATGTTCCTCTTGTTGTTGTTTTTTTGGTATGAGGGTTGATTTAATTTTCTTTCCAGGAGGGAATTCAAAATGTCCTTCATTCTGAGCATGATGATGAAGCATGAATTTATATTTATATTAGTGTTTGTAGCTTTTATTTTGTAATGTCCTATTTTTTTTTAATGTCTTATATTTTGTTCTGCCTTGTCTTGCTGGCGGTTATGACATCTGGTCACTCTGTGCATACTGAACCATCAAAAAGCAAAAGTGTCACCAGCCATGATTTTTTGGGGGGAATTTCAGAATTCTGGATAAGGGATACTCAACCTGTATATAGGAATGTGTATTTATAGGAATATTCATGTATATATAGTGACTGTGTTTGGAATATTCGTTTCTGATTTGCTCCAAAGAACCCAGAAGAGGTACACATGCTCCCTGTTAAAGACAGAGTTTTGGAAAAGCTACCTTTTTGGATGATTCCTCTTAAAATTCCCAGCCAGTACGGCCAACATACTGGGAAGGAGTTGTGCTCATGCCAACTTTCCCCAAGCTGTGGCCAAAGGGCTATCCTGACTCCTTCTGCTGTTGGTTTGTCTGCAATAATCCAAGTGTTTGTGTGTGTGTGTCTGCAGGGGAGGCCCTGAGCCATTCTTTGTGCTTTCCAGAAGATGGTGCCCTGCTGCTAGGAAACAAATCAGTCGAAAACAGCAGTCATCCCAGTTCACTGGCGGAATGTCATGCAGAACACTTTGTGTCTGTCAGCACATTCCTGGAAGGTCACAGCAAATGATGAATGCTCCTGTGTAGGAGCTGGGGAAAAAAAGAAAAAGAAAGGAAGAGGGGAAAAAAAGAAAGAAAGAGGGAGACGGGGAGATTTTCTTTTATTATTTTTTCTTTCCATGAGTTGCATCACTGGGCGGCCTTCTGGCTTCCTTCACTTGATTCCTGCGGTTACAAACCTTTCCCAATTGTTATTGGGCTGCTTCCTTTGCAAGCCTTCTGCGGCCAAGGCAGGATATTCATGACTGCTTGGCCTGGGGAAGCTGGAGAAGGGCCAGACTCTTTCCATAGCACGGTGGCTCACTTCCCTCCTCCTCCCACTTCCCCCAAGGACTGAAATATCCTGTGGTTCTGGTGAGAGCTCTCTCCGGATACACTGCCACCGAAAGCATCTGGGTCCCTCTGGGATGTCTGAGGCTCTCCAAGCATGGCTCATTCAAACAAGAAGCTTTTCTTTAAATTAAGGAAGGAGTTCTGCAGAACTCTTCGCTGTGGTGTCTGGCCCTTGACTTGCCTGTGCATCTGGGTTCCAAATACAAAGAGAATATCTCTAGGGCTGCCCCACACCTCTCGCCACTTTGGCTTTGCATAGGTTTACCAAATATTTAAATTTAACAAAGGATGGCGTCAGTTTGCTACTTTGGTTGACCCCCCCCCCCCCCCCCGGGCTGGCTTTTTAATGGTTTGCTGTCAATCCACAACAGGAACCAAAGTGGAGCAGCTGGACACCATGCCTTCTTTGTCCCCTCCTCCTTTTCCAGGGACATGCAACAGAATGTGGCTCAAGCCATCCCACACCCTTTTGTCTCTTTTCCTTTGGAACCACCCCAACCTCTTCCACACTGTGGTGTTTTGTGAATTTTTCGGGCTATGTGGCCATGTTCTAGAAAATTTTCTTCCTGATGTTTCGCCAGCATCTGTGGCTGGCATCTTCAGAGAATGCTTTGCCTGGAAAAAGTTGGGTGTATATATACTGTGTGAGCCTGGGAATGCAGGAGTGATTTGCATGTGTATTGTTCTGTGCTGATGGCTTGTGGTGAGGCAATGCTCGAACAGGGCTGTGATGTCTTCTGGAAACTTCTGTAGGATGAGTATCATGGTGTCCATTGTGGGGACTTTGGTGAACAGGGAGACCATATCAAAGCTGATTAATATGTCTCCAGGTTGTAGTTCAAGGTTATTGATTTTTCCTATGAAGTGAGCTGATTCCTTGATGTAGTGGGGGTTCTGCCCTATATGGGTTTGTAATTGTGTGGCCAGAAACTTGGCCACGTCATATGTGGGGGATCCAATAGCACTCACTATGGGTCGGAGTGGAAGCTATTCAAGCTATTTCCAGCGGGACAATGGATTCTATGAACAGAGAGATGGGGTAGCAATGGGAAGCCCTCTAAGCCCTGTGATAGCAAACTTTTACATGGAACACTTTGAAAAGCAAGCCCTGGAAACAGCACCAAAAAAGCTCACAACTTGGTTCCGATATGTGGATGACACTTTCACCATTTGGAGCCATGGAGAAAAAGATCTGCCTGTATTCCTGAACCATCTGAACAACATCCACCCCAACATCCAATTCACTATGGAAAAAGAAAAGGAAGGAACACTGCCATTCTTGGATGTCCTAGTCATCCGCAAACCGAACCAACATTTGGGTCACACAGTACACAGAAAACCCACACATGCAGACCGATACCTGCACAAGAACTCCAACCATCACCCAGGACAAAAAAGAAGCACAATCAAAACGCTGGTAGACCGAGCAAAACGCATCTGTGAACCCCACTTCTTGTAAGAGAAACTGAAGCACTTGGACTGGGCTCTACAGGCTAATGGTTATTCCAGCTCAGACAAGTCTACATAGGGACCACCAAACGCAGTGTGCAAACAAGAATCAAGGAACATGAGAGACACTGCAGACTGGGCCAGCCAGAAAAATCAGCAGTAGCAGAAACCATCCTGGACATAGAATACTGTTTGAAAACACTGAAATTCTGGACCATACCAACCACTACCATGTCAGGATGCACAGGGAAGCCACTGAAATCCACAAACATCTGAATAAATTCAACCGGAAAGAAGAAACCCTTAAAGTGAACAAAATTTGGCTACCAGTCCTGAGGAATAGCAAAATAAGGACTCAGCAAATGCAAATGGGAAACCACTCAGAGTCAGGGGCTTTCCCAGCAGATAATGATCATCAATTAGCAGACACTAATCCTCTTTTGCATTAGCCTCCCAGCCTGAGGCCAGCCATCAGCACAGAACAATACACATGCAAATCACTCCTGCATTCCCAGGCTCACACAGTATATATACACCTAACTTTTTCCAGGCAAAACATTCTCTGAAGATGCCAGCCACAGATGCTGGCAAAACGTTAGGAAGAACATTTTCTAGAACATGGCCACATAGCCCAAAAACCCCATAAAAAACCATGGATGCCGGCCATGAAAGCCTTCGACTTCACATTCTTCCACACTCTTTAGGCTCTGATCTGTCATGCTGCCTCCCATGTTCAGCCCTGTGGATCAGTCCACCATTTCAGACTAGCTTTCAACCCCCTTTCACCCCAGCCTACAACATGGGCTGCATCTGAACTGCAGAATTAATGCAGTTTAACACTGCTTTAATGGCCATGGCTCAAGGGATTTAAAGTTTTGTGAAATACTATAGAGTTTATCACACGGGCCCTAAAACAGGCCCTTTGTGTTACAAAATGTGTGTGCGCATGGGCGTGCACGGAACAAGATGGGGCTAAGAAGCCCATTTTACTGCACGAGGGAATGCTGCTGCTGCTGCCGGGCGTTCCAATCGTGTCTTCCCTCCGTTCCAGAGGGCGCGATTTCTGAGAACTGTTCTAATACGTTCTCAGAAATCGCGCCCTCTGGAGCAGAGGGAGGACGCGATTGGAATGCCCGGCGGCAGTGGCGGCCTTCCCTCAGGCAGTAAAATGGGGTTCTTAGCCACATCCTATTTCGTGCGCGCCCATGTTTCGTAACACAACAGGCCCGGTTTAGGGTCAGTGTGATAAACTTCTTAGTCTCCTCTGTCAGAGAGTGCTGGTGCCACAACAAACTACAGATCTCAGGATTCCATAGCATTGAGCCATGGGAGTTAAAGCGGTGTCAAATGGCATTATTTCTGCAGTGAGGATGCAGCCATAGTTCTCTCCCCCCCCCCCCCCCATTATTTTACTATATGTAGAAATAGCCATAGTTCTGTCTCTGTGTCTTTCTGCTCCTCTGTTGTCTTCTCCTTTCCTTCCCCACTTTGCTTCTCCATTGTTTTTGCTTTACATTGCATCTCTCCTCCTCCTATCTTTAAAAACCACTTACAAAGATAATGATACCCCTCCAACTGCCACATCTCTGTTTTTTAAAGCTGAAGGGAGGTCCTCTTCTGTGTGCCTTAAAGGAGAAAAATCAAACTGTATATAGAAAAACACAGCCAATGTGGTACACCAAATTCTGGAGACCAGGGTTCAAATCCCTGCTTAGCCATGGAAACCCACTGAGCGACCTTGGGCAGTCACACTCTAACAGCCTCAGGGGAAAGCAATGGCAAAAGTCAGCCAGTTATGGTATAAAAATATAGTTAAACAGCTCACTTTGTTGAAGGCACAACCAAATAAGAACAATTGGAAAAAATATTTTAAAATACTTAAGAAAAGAGTAAAGTGAAATGGCCTCTTCCACTGCAACCAATGAGTTACTCAAAACATCCAGAATAATTACTGCATGCTTCTGGAAGGACAATAGGGAGCAGGTCAACCTAACCTTCCTTGGAAGGGAGTTTCAGAGTCTGAGAATTGCATTTGTTTGGGTTGTCCAGTTGGGGGCCCATTCACACTACACAATGATAGCACTGCCATTCCATTTTAAGTGCCATGGTGGCATCCTATGGAATCATGGGGTTTATAGTTTGACCGGGGGCACCAGAGATCTCTGGATGAGATTTCTAAATGCCCCGCCCTGGACTACTGATCCCAGACTTCCAAAGGATGGAGCCATGGCAGTTCAAGTGGAATCATAGTGCTATAATTGTGTAGTGTGAAATGGCAAAAGAAATTAGTTCCATCCTTCTTCCTCCTCATTCATTGCCAGTCAAGATCAAAAATGGGCAGCGACTGCATACATTTGGGTAATGTAACATCTGGCTGGCTGATCATTTTTGCTGTCTGCTTGCTTATGTGAACAGCACTGTATAAAATCAGCCCCAGGGGTTATTAAATGCAAAGCTGATCACTGAAAACAATCTGAATTAATATATTTTTGGTAGTAGTAATTTTAAAAAGTACTGTAATATAAGAACGCCAGCATGGAGTAGTGGTTTGAGTTTTTTAACTATGACACTGGAGTCTGGAGACCAGGGTTTGAATCCCAGCTCAGCAGTGGAAACACTCTCACAGCCTCAGAGGATGGCAGTAACAACCCCCCTCTGAAGAAACTTGCCAAGAAAAGCCCATGATAGGTTTGTTTTAGGGTCACCATAAGTCGGAAACAGCTTGAAGGTACACAATAACCACAACGATATAAGAAACCTGATCAGATGGCAATAGATAAAGCCAAGTGACTGTCTCAATGGAATCTGGAGGTGCTTGTGCGCCTGGGAGAACATTCATAGCACCACCCTTGAGTTTGAGGCCAAATGAGTGACCTCTCATAATATAGCAACAACGTTGTGGCAAATTATTTATAGTTGCTGGTCTCCATCCACCCTTGGTGGGTTCAAACTGCTCCTTTGTTTCAGGGTTGTGGTGGGCATTTTAGGTACCCTATTGGATAGACTAGAGCTCCACGCTGAACACCACTCATGTGTTTGCATTGCCCATGGCCACCCACATGGATGGCTGCATAAAGGAATGGGATCTGAATGAAAAGCATTGGAACGTTGCCAAGCAAGCCTGTTTGGAGAAAAGAGAGTGGTGGTGGTGGTGGGGAGCATGTGGTCATAAAATAAATAAATAAACCCCAATGTTCCTTTCTTTCAACAGATCACCCTTTTTCCTGGTGTGCAGATTTCTTATTCAGTGGACTTCAGTGAAGTACAGTAATCTGTCTGTACTGCTCTCACCTAAATATTCTGCTTTCTTGAACCGTTCGAAGCCCTGGGAAAGAAGGAAAAGCATACTGTGTAACTCAAGAATGTGTCGCTTTCATTGAATATCCTTCAAAATCACCACTTTGTTTGTCTTCCTGACAACTTGTAAATTACTTAATGCTATTGGCAGATTGAGCAGATTCCTATTGCTCATTCAAACCACATTTTCTACCATTTGTAGAAAGAAATAATAGAGAGAATGAAAAAAAAGGGGAGGGAATGTGTCTACATGATCAGACATCATCAAACCATTGCTTAGTGTACACCATCCCTGGAAAGGCTTCAGTTTCACTAACTCAGAGTGTGGCCTAAAATACACATTTGACATGCCTCCAAGCTTTGCTCTGCCAAATATAACTTGTCCAAGGCCTAAGTAAAAACACATGACATATATCCTGTTTACACTTCCAACAATTATAATAATTTCAAACTCTGTAGAAGAATTATGAAACAGCCTCCCCATTTTAAGAAGTTAAAAATCCTATCCACCCAGATAGCTAGTTGTCAGCCCTTGTTATTTACTGTCTTGCTGCTGTGGATAAATGAGCCTCTTTGATAGTAGACCAATGACATGTGAAAGGCTGGAGGGGGAAATCTAGATCTGATGGGATTTGGACCAAATAGGGGAATGACTATAACTCAGAGCTACAAGACATGCTTTTCTTGTCTCAGTCCCTGGCATCTCCAGATGATGGATCTGAAGTAGCAGGGCAGTGAAAATAATCTGTCTGAAGACTGCACAGGGCTATTTCCAATCTGAAGTTACATGGACTTTTAGTCTAACTTTGGCTATGCCTTATAGAGCTGAATTGAAGCCAGTTTTCATGGTGGGTACAATAAGAGGAATTTAATTTTCAAGTGTCTCTTGAAATATCTTGCAAGTTGATCTATCCTCCCTTTGAAGCCTTTTAGACACCCTTTTAAAAGTTGCTTTTGAGGTTTAAACAAAGTTGGGGACATCTTCTAGCCAATCAGGGATCATGTAAATCAGCCTGATGATATTGTGATACCATTTTAGCCCTATGAAATAGCATGTCAGTGAGGCCACTACTACAACTCTTAATGTTTTGTTTTCTGCAATAGTGTTACATGCCCTTTAGCACATATAGGGCTGTGGTTGTGTTGTTCTTCCCAAAATATTATATGGTAAGTGGCCCAAGTGTTTGAAAGTAGCATACATGTGTTACATATTATTATTATCACTGTGTAGCTTGCATGCTTTTCCAGAGACATTTGAAAATAGAGAAAGTGAATCATGGTGTCCACCTGGATGCTATGTGGGTATACAGTGTGCCATGGTAAGATCACATTGCATAGGCTACTTTATACAGCATGCATTTGGAAAACCATACTCATCTTATGACTGCCCTATGTAAGCACAAAAATGAATCCATGGGAACATAAGACTGTCAAGGAAGACTTACAGAAACTGAGAACAGGAGCTCTCTGTGTGTAACTCAGTAAGTGTCTCTACTTGAGTTTTCCCATTTGTAAAAGATGAGCAAACATAGGTGATCTACCACAGCAGGCCTCTTTAGAGGTCATGGGAAGGATAGAATGCACAATGCTTGGCAAATCTGAAGTGTTACATGAGGGGAAAACTATGGGGTCCTTTCATGCAATGCTATGAAGTGTAAATTGAGCAGTGTTGTTCTTTGGACTAAGAATATATGTATTCATCTCATGAGTAGGGAAGACTTTTGAAAAGTCCCATTCAGAAAAGTGAAAGAACAGTGGCAGAGAAGAAAGTCCCTGAATGTTCACATGGGAAGTAACTCTAGTATGTTTATTGGAGTCCATAACATTCTAGCATCTGGCTAAAACTACACAAATGTTATATGGATACTGACTAGAAGAGTTCTTAAGGTTTGAGAACAGTGGTGTCTATCATGATAGGAAACAGTGGCAGATGTCTACGATCTCATTCAGCAAAATGGGCAGAAAACATTCCAAACTTAGTAGGCCTGGCTCACCACCTTTTGAAATAAGTGATAATACACATTGCTTTTCCAACTGCAAGACTGTTCCACTGTTGTTGTTACACAACTTCTTATGGCACCCCTCCCCTAAGGAATGTATTCAGAGGAGTTTTGCCTTTGCTTTCCCCTGAGGCTGAGAGAGTGTGACTTGCCTAGGGTCACTCAGTGGGTTTCGATTCAAACCCTGGTCTCTCAGAGCTCTAGACCAACACTCAAATCTACCATGCTGGTTCCTTATACTACACTGATTCCTTTCCATTCCATCTTGTGTCTAAAATTATTTAACATTTTCAAATTACAAAATGGCACCCAACCATGGACTCAGTTGTGGAGAAGGCATCTGCCTTTCAAGCTAGGCGCTTGAGTCTGCAGAAGTAGATTTAGATCTGACACTCATGGCTTCCTCAAATGGCTTCCTTAAAGCCCAGCTCCTTTGCCTTATAAATATGAAGCTGCCATTTTCTCCTTGCAGAAAAAGCAAGGTGCTTCCCTCAGGCACAACACCATTTAGTGTGTTCAGAAATCAAGGTGAGCAGAGAATGGCTTACAGAAATCATACAAAATATTTGTCCCCACAACATTAAGTCCCTACAAATAAGCAGATTCACACATGTGCATGCACATGCAACCTGTTCTTCGGTTAGTTTCAAAGCATCGCCAGCAATTAAAGAAGCCAAAAGACATTATTCTCAAAGCAGTGAGTCACTTTTCTGGAGACACTTTTCATCTCTCAATGTGCATAAATAGCAGGCAAGGACTGCAGGCATCTTGAAGTCATATCATGTCAGGGTCACAAATCACAGCCTTACCTTATGAATAAAATGATAACATGTATAGTGAGATCAGACTTACTTGGCAAACATGCCATATTACCAGCTGGTCTTCCGCCATTTCAGAGGCAGACAAGCTGTATGTCCTGTGCTTGGTCATTTTTCTCACTTATTGTTAAGATTTCACAAGTTAGATCATCTTGTTTTTCTTTTTAAAAGGTTTTTTTTTTTTAAAAAATAACCCTAAGCTGAACATATAGTGAAATGACCCATTGTGCTTTTAGAATAACCACATTTCCTAAATGATATGTTTCAGTAGCAGATTTTTTTTATTGTTGTTGGCATAGCAACTCACCAGGTCTAAACCAGATAAGCAAATACACTTCTCCCTGTTTCTCTCCAAGGTATTCACAGCAGGAAATCCCTGTTCCATCTGGTTAACTGCAAATGCACATTATTATTGATATGTAGTATCGACGGCAGTTTTGATCACACTAAGTGGCACTAGCATTAGCATTTGCAGCTAGAGGGAGAAAATGAGATTTATTTATTTCTAGAAAGAGATCTCTGGTCCCATAGCCAGCAGTGACCCAATAGTGCTACTTTCATTACAACTATTTCCAAAATTGGTAGAATTCAAAGATATAGCCGTGTTAATCTGTAGAATCAAGATGTAGGGAGGTCTTGTAGCACCTTTGAGACTAACTGAAAGAAAGAAATTGGCAGCATGAGCTTTCATAGACTTCAGTCTACTTCCTCAGATGCTACAAGATCTCTTTACATATTATTTCCAAAATTATTCAGAAATGAGAGAAATTATCTTGTCTGAATAAACCTGTGATTTGTATAAGCCGGATTTTGCAGAATTGCCATATTGTAAAACATAACTCTACCCTAGGGATGTTCGGCATGGCTAGAATTGTACTGGGCAATTACGAACACGTAACTATCATAGTTATGGACCTGGGCAGTGAAATCTGTCCCAATACTCCCTTACCAGGAAACAGCCTCTGTGATGAACTTGCAGAACAGAACTCCACTCTAATGATTTGTGTTCCCAAGAGAGATTTCCACTGTGGCAGGCAGAAGCAAGGCATCTGTCATTGTTCCCCCTCACACCAGAGATCATTTGTGCAAGGAAAGTGGTGGTGGAAACATCAGTCAGCTGCTTCCTGAGCGATGGGAGAATGGATCCCCATCAACTGCAGCTGCTGCTTCCTGGCAAGTGGAGACTGGGCAATTTTCATAATACCTATGTAGCCCCTAAACTAGCAGATACATAGGAATCACAAATACCACACAGTTATTAACATGTTACTCTAGGTTCTGCTTTTGTAACTCCTCAATGGGATTCCAGCCCAAATTCACAATTTTCTCATCCTGGATAAAAAAGAGTGTCTGCAGATACTCCAAGACCATCCTCAGCAACATTAATCAATCAGTCAACAAATTTGTGAAGTCGAAGGCTTTCATGGCTGACATCCATAGTTTTCTGTGGGTTTTTCGGGCTATGTGGCCATGTTCTATAAGAGTTTATTCCTGACGTTTCGCCCGCATCTGTGGCTGGCATCTCTGAAGATTCCAGCCACAGATGCTGGTGAAACGTCAGGAATAAGCCCTTATAGAACATGGCCACATAGCCCGAAAAAACCATAGAAAACTATAGTCAACAAATTTGTTGCACAAGAATGTATTTTGCAAAAATTGGACTGTTTAGGGGGACAAAAATGGTGTGTTTTATGCAAAAAACTTTGTTTTGGGGACAAAACAACCCTTCAGTACATTTTTATTGTAAAGCTTGAAAATGTTTTTTAAAAATGGAAAAATGTGAAAACACTCTTATAATCTCACCGAGCAAAGGAAGAACGCTTGAAATGTTTCATATGAGAAAAAAGATAAGTGAAGGTTTATATCTGTACAATATACGTACAATTAAGAGCTACCTACACTGAATGTGTTGAGTCACCCTTCTCCTTAGATTGTGACTCCCACTATCAGACAACTATGTTGTTTCTTACCAAGAAGACCTCAGCATAAGCAAACTATGTGAAAGATTTGGGTGGGAGAAAGATTTCACTTTTGCTACAGAAATGAGTGGTTAGCGTCAATATACTCTCCCCAAAGACCTAAACAATCCCTGAACAAATAACTATAACAAATAACTATAATACAGTTTTAAAATAAGTTGCAATTGTTAATTCTCCAGGCTAAAAGTTTGTCTACACTACCAAGTTATAGCAGTTTGATACCATTTGGCATTAATTGGCCATGGTTCTTATCCCATGGAATCCTTAGACTTGTAGTTTGGTAGAGATACTTAGAGGGCTGATTCAGAGGCCCCATTCCCACTGACCCATTTGCACTGGATGGAACTAGGCAGATTCAGGTCTCTCCCCCCAAATCCCTCTGGAAGCAAGTGCCTACTTTTATTTACCTTATTTGGGGTAATTTACCCCTGAATGCCATTGGAGAGAGTTCACATTTGCAGGTACCGGTTTAAAATGAAGGCTCCTTTGTGCTCCTTTGCTGTCAGTCAAATTCGTCAGGGTGACGTTTCCTTCAGCAATTTGGCAACCGGATGTGTGCTTTCCCCCCTCCTTTTAAAAAAAAACAGCTGGCAGGGTGCGCATATTCTGTCCAATTAAAAAACCACCAGGTATGTGTGTTGTGTGTATTTGGGTCACTAAAGGTTATGCATCTTCCCGCCTCCATTTTCAACCCCAAAATGCAATCCTCCCTTCCTCTTTGGATCTTCTTGCTCTGCCTCCGTTTTCAACCCCAAAATGCAATTTATCCTCACCCCATCTCTGCATCCTCTTGCTTTGCCAACCCGAATGCCTCACATACACATACAATAATAATAATAATAATAATAATAATAATAATAATTCCTCGCCCTAAATGCCATGCATCCTCTTGCTTTCCCTCAGCCACCCTAGAATTCCTTACAATACACATACAGTAGCAAAAGCATTCTGTATCATTTTGCCAAATTGAAAGAGAAACATTGTAACATTTGCATTGTAGCATTAGAAAAAAAGCGTCTTGCAAAGTGTGTGCTGAGAGCAAGCAAATGAAAGGGAGATATAGCACAAGCAGCCACATTCTATCTATATGTATCACCCTGTAGCAAAAAGCATGCGCATAGTCTGTCAAAAATAAAAATTAAAAAATTAAAAGAGAGAGTGAAAGCTGCCTGGTGTGAGAGGGAGACTTGTTCCATTCTGTGCCCTCCCTCTTACCTAATTCCCTCCCCTGAACTTGACCCTTCGTCTTGCTCCTACCTTCTCCTCCTGCTCCTGCTCTGTTACCCCAATTGCCCTTCATGGCCCCCTTCTTTCCCCAGGCTCCTTCCTCCTCCTCCTCCTCCTGATTCTGCTCTTCATGGCCCCCTTCTTTCCCCCAGCTCCTTCTTCCTCCTCCTCCTCCGTTGCCCCGATGAAGGGAGGAAATGTTCTGCCCTCTGCCCTCCCTGTGACCTAAACCCCTCCCCTGAACTTGCCCCGATGATGACCGGGGTGAAGTTCACATTCGCCGGACCTGTTTTTTAAAAAAAGATACAGCTTTTACTCCGCTTTCAAAAGACTCGCACCAAGGGGCATTTGCCCCTCAGCGGGTGTGCAAGCCTCGGATTTGCTTGTGGGAGATTCAGGGAGAATATGAACTTCCCGTGGTTAATTTGGTTTCTGATCCAGGATAAAAGGTAGTCTGAATGGCCCCTCCCTAAACTACAAATCCCAGAATTTTGTAGGATGAAGCCATGATTTAAATTCTGTCAAATTGCTATAACTCACTCTCAGTTTTTAGCCTAGTTGCTGCACCCATATTTCCCCATCTCTTTAGGATTGCTTTAGTGGTGGACTCTTGTACTTACAGAGAGACTACAAGGGCCTTGGTGTCCCTTCCAGTTCTGTGATTCTGTGAAGTCCCTATGGAGTAAGGAAACTCAACAGGTGACCTTGGCCATTCCTTCCTCGCCTCACCTATTTTGCAAGGCTGTTGTAAGGATAAAAGCAGTATGGAGGAAAGTCATGTGCACAGCCTTGAGCTCACTCCAAGAAATGTGGGATACATACTTTTCCTCCCTGGAGAAAATGTGGCATACAAATACATAAATAACAAATAAAGGTCCAAAACACACTGCAGAAATAATCCAGTTTGAGACCGTTTTAATTGCCCTGGCTCAATGCTAGGAAATTCTGAGAACTGTAGTTTTGTGAGATATTTAGCCTTCCCTGTCTGAGAGCTCCAGTACCACAATAATCTACAGTTCCCAGGATTCCCTACCACTGAGTTAGGGCAGTTAAAGTGATCTTAAACTGCATTGTTTCTGCAGTGTGTTTTGGACCAAATAAATGGTGATATAGTTAAACTGGCCACCCAGCTGTGAAGGTGACTTCCTGAGCTGGCCAGTGCGAAATGAATGCTATGGAGATAAACAGAAGAGCTACATTCAAACACACATCAAGATGCACTTCAGGTTTACACTTCTAGGTCCTGAGCCAGCAAATGAGATGGATGCCAAAGCTTGTTTCCAAAAGATGATGGCTGCTTGTGCATGCAGGTCCACTGAGACATATCAGGGAGAAAGACTTTTTATAACTTACAAAAAAAACAGCTTTTCTGTCCATAATTTAGGGTTACTGTATTTTATAGCTTTTCATTTATATGCTTTTCTCCACCCTTCAGTGATAAACAACACCTTTTATGCTCTGACCTTCATGCACCAAAGACATCATTCTCTGTAATGTTCCCAAGAAGCATGGGATTGCTCAATCTCAGCAAACTAACTGGCTTTGACAGGTAAATTTCCCCTTAAATATGTTTCAAACTTCCCCTATATAGGCGCGTGAGTCACTCTGACAGGTTTAATTTGTCCTGAAAAATGAATGTGTTAAACTCATTAGCCATTTAGTTGGGAAAGATTGTAAACAGTAGATTGATTACTTTTCCATGTGCCTGCTATGTAGGATATGTGTACAAAGGTAAGAAATACTTAGCCAGCAAAAATGTACACCAGTTATGTTATAGGAAATTAACCATAATCCAGTTTTCTCCTGATGGTTTGATGTCCTTCATTATATAACATATTAAAATATATAAATTTAATTTGCTAATATAGATTTTCCTGCTTTGTGGGTAGCACATTTTGGGTACACTAAATCTCTTTTTTCACGAAAAATAAGGAATCCATAAAGGCTGCAATCTTATGGATATTTTCCTAGTGGTAAGCACCACTGAAAACAGTATGATTTGCTTCAGAGTAAGCATACATGCAATTCATACATGCTGCCAATGAACCAGTGGAATCAATTGGTAGAATCAGATAAGCAGATGTGATTTTAAGAAGTCCTAAAGATTCCAAAGGTAACCTGGGCTATTAGGGTGATGTTAAGAGTTACCGCAGTTCTGTGTATACAGCCTCTCTCACTGCTACTGTTCATTATCTGCCAAAAGAAAAGAAAAAGAAAAGAAAAGAAAGAACAACTATCTCCACTGTTTCATGCAAGGAATGAAATAAGAACAGTAATGGTGTAATTGTGTAACTATTTCCTTGTGTCTACTACCACTTACTCCTAGGAAGAGGACTAATTTGGCCTTAATGTTTAACCATGGTTTAATGTTACATGAATGAGCCTTGGATCTGCAGGCTTCTCTACCTCAACCTGAAAGGGTTACAAAGAAGAATTTCAAAGGTCACACCTCTGGTTTTTTTTTTTTTTTTAAATTTTTCTTTTTGGTTAATCGTACTTTGTTGTGATGTCTGGACCCACAAGAGAGTTTTGGTTGATCTACTTTTTTCATGAGATGGTTGTGATGTTTTCTCTTTTTCTGTAAGCTGAAAAAGCCTTGTGGCTGCTTGTTACAGACACAATGCACTCTTAGCAGTGAGCCATCCCTGTTGTGTGGCCCAGATCTTTTAAAATGCAAATATAGCATCCTAATGACATAACAATGCTATGTTTCTATGTGGACATTAAAGGAAATGTGACAGGGCCAGGAAATCCCTGGAGAAAACTGGCGTTGTTAGAAATTGGAAATCCCTGGAAGCTGATATGGAACACCTAGCTCCTATGTGAAAAACATGTGCTCTAGCATTAATCTTGATACTAAGTGAGCAAGGAGGTACACATTTATTAAATTATGCAGAAGAATGTTCTACATATGACCAGAGGCACTCAAACTATTTCTGGTTAAGAATGCTTCACCTTCAGTTTGTCAGTTGATTTTTATAGCTGCTTCTTGCTGCAGTTCAGTGCTCTGGTAGAAAAATGCCCTTTAACTGAAATGAACACATCATTCCCCCTCTTTCCAGTTCCAATGTGAAAAACAATCCATGGTATTTGAAGGATGAGTGAACTGCATATACATGGTGTGATTGTGTGAGAGTGGTACTGTTGAATCAGTTGTTCCCATGCTTTGGGACAGCCTTATCGAACTTGATAATACCAGCTATCTCCACCTTTCAATGAGATTATAGGATTTATAGGCCAGAAAGAGGCACCTCCCCAGTGCTTCTCTTTGCTCTGCAGGAGCGCTGCAGCAACCAAATTGTGCGGCGCTGTTGCAGAGCAAAAAAGGAGCACCCAGAAGTGGCTCCTTTTTGCGGCGCTACTGTGACGCCACAAAGCGCCAGAGATGGAGTGGTGACACTGCAGCTGCGCCGCCCTGTTTGGAAGCTGCATAGCTGTGACATCACTGTTACGCGCAACGTCTGTCACATGCGAGGGTTGCCGGGTGTGTGGGCACTCCGCCCACCAGACAACCCTTGCACGTGACGAGGGCACCTCAAAGGCCCATCTGTTCTGGGCCATAGTCTAATGCACTGGAAAGTGCTGGGATACGGAAAACAATTAAAAATACAAAAAGAGGAATTTTAAAGCCCCCAATAACAAAATGTGCTTCTAGAAGGCAGTGGTGCCAGCCAAACATGCCATTCTCTGTATGTAAAGAGATTTTGTAGCACCTTTGAGACTAACTGAAAGAAATAACTTGGCAGCATAAGCTTTTGTAGACTTCAGTCTATTTCCTCAGATGCATTTAGTGGAGGAAGTAGACTGAAGTCTACAAAAGCTCATGCTGCCAACTTATTTCTTTCAGTTAGTCTCAAAGGTGCTACAATATCTCTCTACGTACTGATTCTACAGACTAAGACAGCCATATCTTTGAATGCCATTCTCTGTAAATCCCATGGATTCTTAAAGTCTATTCAATTAACAAAACAGTTAGTGATAACACAAGACATATTCCACGATTCCCAATATGAAATGAGAACAAATCAATTTTCCATTCCTGTTTATCAATGCTAATCAATTAAATTTTTACAGTAACATGTCATGTTCTGACAGTGGCCCCGGTTTAAGCAGGCTTGTCCTTCTCTGTCCCTGAGCACTGACTATCATTCATAGCTAGGTCTATGACACTTATGTCCCTAGTGAAGTGTATGTATCTATGCTAAACACACAATTTATCAAAGATATGGGCATCTTCCTAGTACATAACAATTGGTAGTAATTATGATTAATGGCAAGAATCAAAAGATCAGTTCATATGTTAGACAGATACTGTGGTGACATGGCTACTGCTGAGAAGATGAACTATGTGCACACATTTCTGTGGAGAGAGGTCTCTGTGGCTCTCATGTGGTTGAATTCAGTTTTGACTATAACTGATAAACTGTTTGCATACACACTCTAATTGGACTTTCTAACCAGAAATGCACTAATACTAATGAGGAATGACAGCAAAATCAGTCTTGATCCAAGGTAACCTACTCAGCTGATAAAATTTGTGTTCCATGCCACACTTGTATGTTACCCAAAGAGTGCACACTGGCCATACCTAAGTGGCCTTGTTGTTCTGTGCCTTGAACTGACTCATTCCAACCCTATCCTCAGGTTTTCTTGGCAAGGTTTTTTCAGAGGTGATTTGCCTCTTAGTCTAAGGCTGCATCCACACTGCAAAAATAACCCAGATTGACACCACTTTAGGTGCCATGGCTCAATGTTATGGAATTCTGTAAATGGTAGTTTTGTGATACTTAGCCTTCTTGTCAGAGAGCTCTGGTGCCACAACAATCTAGAAATCCCAGGATTCCATAGCATTGAGCCATGGCAGTTAAAGTGGTGTCAACCTGGATTATTTCTGCAGTGAGGATACAGCCTAGGACAATCTGACTTGTCCAGTGGGTTTCCATGCCTGAGTAAGGATTTGAAGCTTGGTCTCACAGAATCCTAGTCCAACACTCATACCACTACACCATGCTGGCTCCAATCAATTATTCATAACACAACAAATGTAGTTAGATGATCATATTATAATTGTGCACAATGTGACTTTTAGTTTGTAAAGGACCCTGTTACATCTGCTTTTCTGCCATACTGGACTGGTAGTTGTTGCAGATGCAGGAACTAAGTGATGCCTCCTGTAGAATGAATACTGGAGCAGAAACCAGTATGCCTGGGGGTTCTGGGAAGTTGTGAGTTCTTACTAAGGTTCCATGGCTTTCCCCTTGGTTCTATTGTTTGCAGTACTGAAACTGTGGTGAGTATATGTATGCATAACAATACTGCTCCATCTAGTACATAGTAAGAGGAAAAGAGAGAAATCATTCTGGTTTTCTCCTCAAGACTTTTTTTTTAAAATGCTTGTTATGGAAACTTTCAAAATTCAATTTACTTAGAATTTCCCGTGGGCTGGGGAAGCAACTTTTGAAGAGTTTATCACAACTGTAAGTCAAGATAAATAGCAGTTCTTCATGAAGTAAAAGATGGAAACTATTTTTCTCCCTCTAGAAGGCATTCCCAGAGAAAAAATGCTCACATATGGGAATGATTTTCTAAACATTGCTGCAATATGAAACAAAGGACAGGCACAGAATTTTGATACCAGGGATAGAAATCAAATTTACCACTCCGTTAATGACGCCTGATTACTACTCTGTTTGAGCAGGGAATCAAGATGGGAATTTGCAGATTTGTTCTTTTTCGTCTTTTCTTACATGCTGTTTTTAGTCCTGATGGAGAGACAAGCAAGTAATTATTTGTATTCCTTATGTGCTTAAAATTCAACTGTGCACCACACTAAGAATAAAATGTGTAGACGGGTCTCTGACAGAATGGCTTACAAACATGACATTGATAGAAGGGCTGCAGCTTAGTGGTAGAGCACATGTTTTGCATGCAAGGGGTGCCAGGTTCAATCTTTGGCATGTCCAGTTGGGGCTGGGAGAGATCCTGTCTAGAGATCCATGCTAAAATGATCCGTGCTCTGACTTCTTATAGATCAATAGAGAATAGAGGGGAAAAACAACTCATATTCTTGCCCTGATCCATGCATTTGCTTCTCCCCATTGTCTGGGGACAACGTTCTAATACTGCCAATTAAAATATGATTTTAGATTGTAGAAATCTTGCAGAGATTTTAGTACATTCTTAGGCTACATCTGCACTGAAGAAATAATACATTTTGGCACCACTTTAACTACCCTGGCTCAATGCTAGGGAATTCTGGGAACTGTAGGTTTGTGATATATTTTACCTTCTCTGTCAGAGAGCTCTGGTGCCACAACAAACTAGAAATCTCAGGATTCCATAGGACAGAGCCATGGCAGTTAACACTGTGTTAAACTGCATTATTTCTGCAGTGCAGATGCAGCCTAAGATGTGAGGTACATACTGACAATACTGTATATAATAAGTAATCACAATGTTTAGAGTTCAAACACGTTCACAGAATGAAATGCTCATGTTCTGGAGATCACAGTATTATTACAGATGCTCTCCATCAAGCTCCTATAGAGGGTCTAACATCCAGAGCTTGGAAAAGTTATTTTTTGAACTAAAACACCCAGCATCTCCCAAGCAGTTTGGCCTCTCGATATGCAGGAAGATGGCTGACCTGAAGTTTCATTTGCAGTTGGCTCTCTTTATCCAAAGACTTTTTATCCACAGATTCAAGCTTTCATGCCTTGAAATTCTCTGTCTGTCTGCCTGTCTGTCTATCTCCAAACAGAAAATCTTGATTTTGTCTTTTTATATAAGAGACACCATATGACTATGCCATTGTATTTAATGGGACTTGAGTATCCACAGATTTGGGTATCCACAGGGGTTCCTGGAACCAAGCCCCAGTGGATACCAAGGGCTCACTGTATATTTGTATCTGTATCTATACTTTCTCACAGATACACACACCTTTTCCAGAATCTACTAATACCTCTCCCCTTCTGAACAGCAACCGGGATAAATGACCTTTGATTCTTGTCTTGGAGGAAAGACAACCTTTTCTGCTTCCTCTTTGGACTTCTCCAGGAGAAATGGTCACAGAGAAGAGGCTTTCCCCCCCTGCAGGACAAGAGGGGAAAAAAGGGAAAGAAAAAGTTAATTGTACAAGACTGAAACATTTTCTAAGACTGTGAAATGATTTTTAAGGGCAGATTAATTGGAGAGATTTCCAGCACTTGCTAAATGATTGACTCTGCTTTGCTCACTAGATAATACAATATTGGATATTAAAAGTTGCCTACATTGGAACATGTGTGATGATTCCAAAAATCATGTCAATATTTACTTCACTCACTGAACACAACAATGCCGTCCATATGGAACGGGGCGAGGGTGGGGAGAGTTGTTCGGTTTTAATGATTATTTAAGAGGAAAGCGGGGCCTGCTGCTTGAGTGAAATGTGTCCAAAAGGCATCAGAGCTGACAGCAATAGGTCTGCTGTGTTCATCTGTGATTGTCAAGACAATATCATCTGACAGGAGAAGTTAACCAGGCATAGCCTTCTGGCACCTACAAAGATTGACAAAAGGGGTATCGTCTAGCAAAGTATTTTAAAATGGTTATTTACTACATAAAACGGGCCCTTTCCTGACACCAAATGGAAAACATATGCATCTACAGTTGGTTATGTACATCCCCCCCTCCTCAATAATTATAATTTTTTTAAAAATTTATCAACTTAATAAGAGCTTCCTCTTCAGCTGGCCCCAGGCTAGTCACCTAATGACATTACAGTTTCCTGTTCTAATACTGCCAATTAAAATCTGATTTTACTGAGCTCTATTCAACACAGTTTCAAAACTGAAGGACAGGGTGATGCGGGTGGAGTGGCAGAGAAGCAGATTTCATCCCATGGAAAAGATGGCGTAATCTTGCTTTCAGCTGTAGTGCCAAAAGGTCAAAATTAGTTTCACAGCTACAGAATACAGAAGTGATCTTGCATTTGTGGCTGCTAGGCACAGCTGCTAAACAGAAACTTAGCACAATGGCATAGAAGGTTGCCTTAATATGATGCCTAGGCATTTGCCTGTCTACCTCAGTATTGTCTGAAATACGTTTCTTAAACAGTCAATGTGGTATAGTGCTTTCAGGGCTGATCTGCACTGCAGAAAGAATGCAGTTTGCCACCACTTTAATGGCCATGGCTCCTTGCTATGGAATTCTGGGATTTGTAGTTTATTGTGGCACCAGAGCTCGCTAACAAGGCTAAATGTCTTAAAAACGACAAATTCCAGAATTCCGTGGCATTCAGCCATAGCAGTTAAAACAGTGTCAAACTGCATTATTACTGCAGGGCATGTTAGACTTGAGTATTGGACTAGGACTCTAGAGATACAGTTTGAATCCCTGCTCAGCCATGGAAACCCACTGGGTGATCTTGGGCAAGCCTCACTGTCTCAGTGCTAGAGGAAGGCAATGACAAATCTTCTCCTTGCTTGGAATACCATATGATAGGGTTGCCATAAATCCACTAAGGATGCTATTGTGTAGCTTGGAATGAAAGCACTACTGAAAGTCAACAATATTTGCTAAAATTATTTTATAAAGAGAAGAATGAGTTAAGGAAGCAACTAGAACAAATTCAAGATAGCTACAATTAGTTACATGGTGGCTCAGTGGTTAAGATGCCAACTGTGACCATTGCAAGATTGACAGATCGGCAGTTTGAGACCCAAGTGCTATGTGATGGAGTGAGCTCCTGTCACTAGTCCCAGCTTCTGCCAAACTAGCAGTTCGAAAGCATATAAAAGTGCAATAAATAGGTACCACTTTGGTGGGAAGGTAATAGTGTTCTGTGCAGTCATTCTGGCCACATGATCACAGAGTTGTCTTTGACAATGCTGGCTCTATGGCTTATTAATGGAGATGAGCACCACCCCCTACAGTTGGGCACAACCTGACAGCCTTGTCAAAGGGGAATACATTTACTTTTTTTTTTACCTTTACGATTAGTTTGAGTCTCAAAACCAAAAAGGAGAATGGAGATCTATTAATCAGTTGTTTCCATAGGGTCTTTTCTCAGGGCTGCCTGATGCTATATAGCTGTATGCAGGAATGTAGCCATAGGTGTCATCCTGTCACTTTCCAGCTTCAGGGGAATGAATGCTGTGTGAGGGTATTCAGCTCCAGTTTTGTCCTTGTCCTTTTAGTCTAGACGTCGATTTCTCTCTGTGGTCTCCTCAGCCTATTTTCTCTTTCATATCTTCCAGCCACATACAAAGGAATACTCCTCATCCTCAGAACCATTTGCTGTAGCTATTGTTGCTCCTCAGGGACAAAACAGCTTGTGTTCCAGGCATGCTTGAGTGGGCTGTATTTTACATACATTCTCACAGACACTTGAACAAGTGTACACACAGTGCAAATGCACACTAGTGTGAACATTACAATGGTAACTGGGAAACTAGGATTGGGGGTAATTTCAAGTTGAATGAGGAGTTATGGTTAAGCACATACCCTCCAACATTTCACAGATGAAAACCAGAACACGTGTGGCTAAGCAACAACAGAGTGTGGTCAAGATGACAAACATTATTAAGGAGAAAGAACACAAAGTTAGGAGAGGCTGCAACAGTTTGCTTTGCCTGAGTCTGCTGGGAAGGGCAAGAATCCACCTCCTCTCCTCTCTCCTGACAGTAAGAATTTCAACAAACTACTTTTGCACTTCGAACTGAATTTCCAGGAATTTAAATAACATGAGGATCAAGGGGTAAAGTGGAAGGAAAAGGACAGAGAAACTGGGACATTTTCAAAGCACCTGAAAAACTGAGATGACAGCAGGTTAATCTTAGCTGTCCCTATCAAATCAAGGCAGTTGGAGAATATATCAATGGTTTGATTGCAGTAGGTCCCAGATTCAATCTGTGGCATCTTGAGGTAAAGCTATTTTCACTATCTGAAAATGTGGAGAGTCATCACAATCCTGAGCTAGAAGGCCTGGATTCAGTCTTTCTGTTTTGTTGTTTTCTGCAACTTCCTATGATCCACTGGGAAGCGCACCACTGAAAGGAAACCATAGCTTTGCTAGCAATACTGGAAGAGTGTTTCAACAATATTTTGACCCCAGACAACCGAGACATTCAAAAAGGAGAGACAGGGTTTTTTTTTCTTAAAAGGCAAAAATTATCATTAAGCCTTCAGTTCACATTTATCTGTCAGTAGGTGCTAGATACCTATGTGTTAATTTTATCTTTTGAAATTTCCTTCAGTACAGACAGTAAAATGCCATGAGTGGGTGGCAAGGTAGACAGATAATAGGTTATATCCCAGGCTGTTAAACCATTCAGTGACAAAGAAATACATGCACAATTCTTTTGAAAAGTTTTAAAACTGTTCAGTGTTTCAGAAGAACATTTTAACCACTGGCTGGAAGCCTGTTGCAGTTTAATGTTTGTGTAGTTTCCTCTATGGAAGCCATTGTCCCATGAGTAACTCATCTGCATTCACACCAAGTTTTCGGGAGTAGAGTTGTGCAATCATTTGTGTATTTTGTTGCACAATGTTGACATCAACATGTGGGACACATAGCACACTCAAGGCACATGGGGAGATTTGTGGTATTATGCAATCCCAATCTAGGATCTCAGCCTTATTTTATTATAAAATGAGGCAGAGTCTTTTTTTTTGCATGCAGTTTAAATGCCTTCATAATTCTTATTGCTGATGTTATTAACATAATGCTTAATTAGGTAAATGATAATGTTTTTATGCAAATGTGCCCAGTTAAGAATCACTTACTTGGCCGGGGCAAATTAATATTCAAAGTTTGAGGAGAAATTTGAGAGTGACATATTCTAGAAGAAAACACAAAAGGCAATCTTTGTATGCAAATGTCAGCTATTAGTTTCAGTAGCCATGCCCAAGTTCAAGTGAGAAGGAAAAATGATGTTCAAAATAAAGCAATTTGATAGCCATTAGTCTCATTAGATTGCCACTTTAAAGTTCAATCATTCATAGAATACATGATGGAATCATTATTTAATTACACTAGAACCTCCTTTCCACTCCTTTAATTTGAAGCTCTACTGCAATATTTATATGGGAATCAAGAACTGAGCATCCATTTTGTGTGTGTGTACATGTGCATGCATTCATATGTGCGTGCAGGTGCACATGTTTTTGGGTTCAGTCCTGTTTGTTGTCTTGGGTCCAAAACACACTGCAGAAATAATCCAGAAATAATCCACTTTAACTGCCCTGGTTTAGTGCTAGGGTATCCTGGGAACTGTGGTTTTGTGAAGCATTTAGTTTTCTCTGTTAGGGAGCTCTGGTGCCTAAATAAACTACAGTTCCCAGGATTGCCTAGCACTGAGCGGTCTCAGACTGGATTATTTTTTGCAGTGTGATTTGGACCTCCATTTCTTCAGACTCTGAGTCTTCTATGCCTCTAAGCCAGCCCCAGGGCAGTCCATGCCACATGGGCCCGATTTAAACGGGCCTTTGCGCCGGGGCGTCATGTGCTAGGGGTTGGCCAAGGACGCACCATCCATACCAGCCTCACCCCAGCATGTGACAGGGGCGTCAAAATGGCAGTGCCCTATACACATGGGCACCGCCATTTTGACGTAACGGCCGTGTTGCGTCCAAATGGCATGGCGCATCCGTTATGTCTTGGTGCCGCTGAAGGGTGCTTGTGGTGCCCTTTCAGCGGTGCTGAAAGGAGCTCTGTTTTGGAGCTCCTTCTACTGCGTGTATCGCTGGTGTGGCCTTTAAACAGCCACACCAGCAACACAGAGAGAAAGGGGCTGAGTGGCCCCTTTCTCCCTTTCCCCTTCGCTGTTGGGGTGTCCTTGGGGCATGAAGCCCCAAGGCCACCCCTTTCCAGGCCGCGGGGAAGCAGTGTTTTGCCACTTCCCCAAGGCCTGGAAAAGCGGCAGATTGGGGCCTCTGGGGCTGCAGCTGTGGCTGCTGAGGCCCTGATCCATCGGGGAAAGGAGTGGGTGTAGGCCGCCCCTTTGGGGTGGTCTGTATCCCGCCTCAGTTAGACAAACACACATTTCTGCTACTCTGCTGAGTTAAAGCTAGACCCTAACTGGCTTGATTTTGATATTTTTGATATTTCAGTATTTTTGTTTCCTTACCAAAGGCAGAAGCCTTAGGAACCTTAAATTACCCTACATTATGAATTTGTTCTATTCAGATACAAGGCAGGACAAATCCAGAAACTATAAAGTTTCAAAATGGTAAGTAAGCTGTAGACTCACTTGAACTCTTAGAGTCTCATATTATGCCCTTCTAGATTGTGTTCTCTTTCCTTTCCTTCCTCCCTCCCTCCCTTGACATCTCCTATCCGTGATAATCAGAGCACAAGGATCAATTAAACACAGCATGGGCCCAGTAGAGAGTAAGTGGCAGCTGTTGTAAAAGTGAGTAAATTTAAATCAAGTGACAGCTCATAGGATGTTGTTTAGCTTCATATTGGCAACTGACTGAAAATGTATCAAATGTACCAGGGGCTGTAAGTGCATATTTCTTTGGAGTAGCAACAGCAATTATTTTTAATGTGAGATTAATACCAGGAAAGCATTCAAAGGAATCTAATTCTAATAAAGTTTCCTCAGCTGAATGTTTCAAAGGGATTTATTTCCAGGTAAATATGCTTCAGACTCCTGCCCACTTGTTCATTCCTCACACCATTCTGGTACCTTTACAGTGTTCAGTAAGATGCAGAGCCTCTACAGATCAGCATTATATGCTGTTGTGGGGGCTTGGCATATGCCACACCGGCATCATGCTGTGTGCCCAATCACATGTTGGGGGGTGCCACGCACTGTGCCAAAGGAGTGCCGAAAAGCTGCTGCTGTGGCGGCTAGGGCATTCTTTCCATGGTGTGAAAAGGAGCCGCTTTTTTAGGCTTCTTTTTGTGTTGTGGAAAGGCCAGATTCAAGTCATTTCCAGCTTATGGCAACCCTAAGGTGAACCTATCACAGGATTTTCTTGGCACGTTTTGTCAGAGGGGGTTTGTCATTGCCATCCTTTGAGCCTAAAAGAGTGTGACTAACAGTGGAGATAAAAATGCAGCAAACCATGCCCCATGAAGAGCTCCTTTGCCCTAAATGTACATGTTAGTGAAAAATGTGCACCAAAATGTGTGCATGTTAGAAAAAAATATATATAGGAAAATGCACACAGGTTTTCACACATCTTTATATATAAAAAAGGTCACAGATAAGGTACATACCGCCCTGAAATGGTGGGCTGCAGGTGTCCGGTTTTCCTCCAGAAGGACGCCTGAACAGCCAAACCGTGTGGTATGCCTTTAAGGTACCTGGCACACATCGCGAGTGCGCCATTGTTGCACCGGAGATGTAAGCGACGTGCAGCAACATCTGTATGGTGCATGTTGCTTATGTCATCGTGGCGGCACCCATGTGGACAGGATGTCTCCCTGATGAAGCTGCTATTACACGCTAGGGTTTGGGAGCTTGTGGTTACTGCGCACTCCCAAATCCTAGTATCAGCGTCGGCACTCCATTTTTGGCCCGTCTGGCCGTGGCCACAGTCTGCTATGGAAATTGGACAAAATGGGGATAATGGGAACCATACTACTGCCTCTTGAAACATCTCCACTGGCTCCCAGTTTGTTTCCTGGCACAATTCAGTGTGTTGGTTATGACTTATAAAGTCCTATATGACTTGGTCCAGATTATCTGACAGATTGTATCTCCCCATTTGAGCCTGCCCAGGCCCTGAGATCATCAGGAGAGGCCCTTCCCTCAGTTCTACTACCTTCATAAGCACAGTTGGTGGGGATGCAAGAGAGGGCCTTCTTGGTGGTTGCCCCTATACGTTGGAACTCCCTTCCCTGTGAGGCTAGAAAGGCTCTTTCCCTGCTGTCGTCCCATTGACAGGCTAAAACCTTTTTATTCAGAGAGATTTCAATGTTTTAAAAGAACGGGTGGTATTATTTTAAGATAAACTATTTTTTAATAGCCTTTAAAAGCGTTCTAATTGTATGTTATTCTTTTAACTAGAGATTTGTAATGTTTTAATACTGTGCATAGCTAAATTCACCTGGTGACCAGAGGTTAAATGCTGGTACTGCAGCCATGACGTTGTGAGTTCAATCCGAGGGCTCCAGGGTTCACTCAGCCTTGCATCCTTTTGTAGGTCAGTAAAATGAGTACCCAGCTTGTTGGGAGGAATTGGCTTATAGATTGTAAACTGCTTAGAAAGTGCTGGGTTCGCTATTAAGAGGTATAGAAATGTAAACGATGTTGCTATTTTAATGTTCATTTTGTATGTTTTTAACTATATTGATCTTTTAAAAGGTAAGCTGCCTTGAGTCCCAATTCAGGAAAGAGGTAGGATACAAATAAATATAATAACCATAACAACAGCAGCAACAAGAACAAGAACAACAATGTCTGAATACACGAGAAACCAAGATAAACTGGAATATCCTTCCCTATTCTATAAGGGTTCAATGGTGCAGGGGGGAACCCACCCAGATTATGGAATTTACCTAAAAGTAGAAGAAAAATAATAATTGAAAAGTCACATCATACAAACCACGATCTTGCAAGCCATGTTTCTGAGAAAAGTAAAAAAAAAAGAGAAAGAAAAGGTGGACTTCTTTTCACTATTGCCTCTCCCGTGAATATGAATCATGACACCTTTTATTACGAGTTCCAAATACTGCAAAATGGTTTTCAGTTGTTGAAAACATGATTTTTTTAAAGAAGAAGAAAGGGCATCAAATCCAAAATCATGTTCTATTGGAAAAGTTTTGAAACGTTGAATAGGTTGCTGCTTTGTTGGTTTGCTAGATAAAACTAAACTAGATGGAAACTAAAATAAAGCACAGCGTCAATAGAAAGGGAGAGTTATGGTATTATCCTCAGTCAGTGCAACACAGCTCCATAATAATCTTTAAGAAAGGGTGGATGGGGGAAATTAGAGGCTAGGAGTAATTTGTGAAATCATTGCCATGTGCTCTTGTTCTCTGTGCTCACTTCAATTGTGTATTTTATTCACCATGCCCATTAGAGCTGTAGTGGCAATCAGAATGTGGAAATGGTTTCCATCTATCATCCTGATTCTAACAAGAAAAGGAAGCAGACCGTTTTAGTTACAGTGCATTAATGTTCATTACTCCTCTAATGAAGATTTGTGTTGCTTTTTCAGGAACCTTGAAGCTAATTTGTAACTTATTTGTGGTAATCCAAATCATTCCAGGTCTTGTATTCATTTGAATTTGACTCACTGTGATGTGCTCAGGCCTAGAACCATGTCAAAAAAGACCCACACCCTCCCTATGTACAATGTAACATGTCATGTGGCGTTGATAGGGAAAGCATGCAAGAGGTCTGTATGTGGTCAGCATCACAGTTCATGTGTTGCTTTTTCAAATGAGAATGGTGTTCTTTTGTTTGGATTATTTTTCTGTAATTGAAGAACAGAAAGAAAAGCAAGCCCAATTCTGGTATCCTAGCAGCCCACTATGCTATCTAGAACTTATACCCCAGCTTAAAAATCATCATTTGGGAACATCTCTTTGGATTCTCACTCACACATGTTGTCCTTCTTACTGAGACAAGAATGTCCTTGTGTCCAAGAACCAGTAAAATATGCAGAAATATTGAAAGAACAGAAACCAAAAATAAGATTGCTGTACTATAATCAGTTTCTTGAGGACACAGTGAAATAGTAACTACCATAAACTTCTATCAGGACTTTCAAAGTGGCTAATGGTGTGGTGTGTGGCACATATTAACTGTATTTTTATCTCCCCCTTGGTGTGCATTTTAAAATTGCTGTTATGCATATGTTTAAAAGGTAAGGAGTGACTAAGATAAGTATGTATTCTCTCAAGGCATGAGAAATCTAATTCTAAGATTTCACTATACTGTTTGCAAAATAAAACAAAACAAAATAAAAATACAATAAAATAAAAGGCTGGACATGATATTGAATTCTGTCCAATTCCAAACAAATGCAAAATCATCAATTTTAAGATAATTGCTTGTCTTTCTTCTCAAACACTCTCCCAAGTTCCTAACTCTCATGCTGATTTTTTTTTTAAATTGAAAATCTGAAATATGTTGCCATTGTGGTTGATATTAGAAGACATATAAGATGAGAGTCAGTGGGGTATAATGGTTTGAGCATTAGACTATGACTCTGGAGACCAGGGTTTGAATCCTGGCTTGGGCACAAAATCCACTGGGGTGACTTTGGGTAAATCACATTCTATCAGACTCAGAGGATGGGAATGGCAACCCCTCGGGAAAAAAAAAAACTTGCGCAGAAAACGCCATGTGAGGTTTGCCTTAGGGTCGCCATAAGTTGGAAATGACTTAAAGGCACATAGTGCAACAACACAACAATTTTATATTCTTTATCTATGTGCTGAAGGCTACAGTCATGTACTTATGCAGCTCTGACTAAGTCCCATTAAACACACTGGGGATTAACTGCTGAATAGGATCCTGTTGTATGTTATCTAAATGTATGGAACTAAACAGCACATGTTATGTCTTCTTAGATATATTTTTGCTTATGATTATTGTGTTCTTTGGAAACCAGACTCAGTTTAGGCGGAATCACTTTTTTTGTTATTTAAATTGTTGGTTCATGACATTGGTCCAAAATCACACTGGGAATTGTAGTTTATTGTGGTACCAGAACTCTCTGACAGAGAAGGCTAAACATCTCACAAAACTACAGCTCTCAGAATTCCCTAGAATTGAACCGGGGCAGTTAAAGCGGTCTCAAACAGGATTATTCCTGCAGTGTGTTTTGGACCTTAGCCGCCTTCCTCAGAGGCTGCTGCTAATTTTACTCATATTGGAAAAAACAACAACCTTGTATTCCACCGGACATGAAAAAAGGGAAATCAAGATGGCTGCCAGCTTGCAGGATTGCCTCAAAAATGAGACTACTGTGTTTAGAGAAGTCAAGGAAGTGCACCCTCTTGACAATACTAGTTGTCTTGTGAGGATGTACATCGAGAGAGAGAGATATTCCTGCCTACCATAATCTTTGTCCTCAAATTCCAAATTGCGTTTTCAAAATCCCCAAATGCAATCAGAGCTAAAATATCAGAAGACTTCAATAAACCCAGTCTTTAGTCTTAAATAAAGACTTTATTTGTCAACCTGTAAGCATCCTGCGCTTAAGAGGGATCCTGTTGGGTCCACATGTCTTTGTAAGTGGACTTACTACTGTGGGAATTTAAATTGCACAGTCGTGTAATGTCCGCATCCAGCAGAGGGCTTCTGTTACATTACTATGTAATGCAGCTGGCAAAGTGATGTGCCTTGGTCCCTTTGCCCACTGGGTGCTGTTGCCAGGGTCCCAATATGCATCTTTCTTATTCAGTTAAGGAGTTTCTTAGCAGTCCGCTACTTAGCTAGATATACATAAAGTTACGCAATGTAACAGGTCATATAAGATTCCTGCAATTGTTTTCCTTTAGGCATCTCTGGTTGCAATCTTATTCTGAGTTACCTAGGAGTAAGCCTCACTGAACATGGTGGTATGTATTTCACATAGGACTGTGCTTTCAGATGTGGACCTTCACTGCAGTCTTGTGATGCCTCATAAATCTATACATGCAATCTGTTAAAAACTGGAAATAGAAGACAATTTATTTTATTTAGATATGGGTTGTACTGAAAGCACTTCACAATTACATTGGTACTCCAAACAAATGAATCAAGGCACAGCAATGAATCTGGGAATTCAGAAATTAATCAAAAAGGAAGACCAATCTTCCCGGTTGCTAGTAGCACTTAATTCATTTAGCTTGCTTCATGAAACGGAAGGAACCTATTTATGCTTGGAAGGAGGCTGATAGAATAGCACTCTTCCATCTACCCTCTTTTATCTATGTAAGAAAATATTTTCATTCTATGTTCATCAGTAAGACTAAAGGAAAGAAGCAAAGATCAAATCAAATTTTGGCCCATGTTTTTGCAATCTCTTCGCCTGGTCCAAGCATTGTTTAAGCCTTGTTGATACATGCTGCCTCCTTTCAGGGGAAAAGCAAAGTGTATGGGGTTGAATCTCAGTGGTTCCTTTACAGGACTAATGTTTGCTGCCAGAGAACATGGTATATTGTGTAATCTAACTGTTAAACCCATATAAAATAAACTCACTGAATCATTGGGAATTTGGGAAATCAACACTCATGTGAATTCCATTTATTCAGTGGGTCTACTATTCTGGGGAGACTTACGTAGATGCTGGCATCTAACCGCTAGCCACTCTACTTTAGAAGCCTCCCTGGAATGCTATCACTAGTAGCTGCTGTGAATCCCCAGGGACTTTTTTGGGAGAGGAGGAAAGGATAACACACAATTAGGGTGCATCTACACTGCAGAATGAATGCAGTTTGACACTGCTTTTCCCACCATGGCTCAATGCTATGGAATTCTGGGATTTCTAGTTTTGTGAAATATTTAGCTTCTCTGGTAGTACAACACAGAGAGTTCTGGTACCACAACAAACTGCAAAGCCCAGGATTGCATAGGATGGCAAAGTAACTGAGAAATGTGAAGTCGAAGGCTTTCATGTCTGGCATCCATAGTTTTTTGTGGGTTTTTCAGGCTATGTGGCCATGTTCTAGAAGGGTTTCACCAGCATCTGTGGCTGGCATCTTCAGAGAATGCTTGCCTGGAAAGAGTGAGTATATCACTCCTGCATTCCCAGGCTCATAGTGTGTGTGTGTGCACGCACGTGCGCACGCACACACACTTTCCCAGCAAGCATTCTCTGAAGATGCCAGCCACAGATGCTGGCGAAATGTCAGGAAGAAACCCTTCTAGAACATGGCCACATAGCCCAAAACCCCACAAAAAACTGAGAAATTTTTAAGCTTAGTTTTGTCTGCAGGAAAAAAAAAATCCATTTCCAAATGATGGCCACCCTCCAAAACTGGGGCTTGTCAGAGAAGCCAACACTTTGCTCACTGCCCTTCCACCCTGCCTTGTAGGCCTGTTCTTGACTCTCTCTCTCTCTCTTTCACACACACGCACGCACGCGTGCGTGCCATCTAACACACATCTGGAAATATAAGTTGAAAAGTGTTTTACAGTTTATAAAGGATTTATTTCATTAACCTTTAGCCACTTTCTTGCTGTTTTTGTTCTAGTTTCAGACTTAATTAAATACTGGCAGATGAAACTGGCATTGGGCTAGATTAGACTAGCCTCTGGCTTTCATCTGCCAGAGAATAGTTAATCCTGAAGCTAGAGGCTTGATGTAACCTGATCAGAAACAGAAAGGCCACCACTGCTCCTTGAAAGGGGGAAAAGAGCCTTTTTAAATGTAAGACTATTTTCATTTACTTTTCTGCAGGGAGGCATCTCTCTCTCTCTTTGAACACATATGCCAAACTAGGAAAGGGGGCAGGGATAATGTCTTGGAGGAGGTACTGGATGGGCTGTCCCAAATGCGTGTGATAAGGTTTTAAAGCAAAGGAAGATGGAATCACAAAAAGGTGTGACAGGAAAGTGAGCATAGCAATTGCACAATGTTTTTGGAAACAACATTATTTTGGCAAGAGAACCACCTTGTTGTTAATGCCCTCTTTGTCAGGCTATCACATACCTTTACTGTGTGTGTGTGTGTGTATACGCACATGCTTCTGTAGGTTCTCTATGGTCCCCCTTCACTCCTGCTGTGCTGGATAGGACCCCTTGAGATTTATCTAAAAACAAACCTTGCTGCCACCTTCTCCCCCCCCCCCCCCCCACCTTAGCAACACATTGGGACTTTGCTGGGGGATCCAAGTGATACTTTTCCTTGCCAGTTTAGGAAAGAACTAGCCATGCCAAGATATGTAAAACAGAGTACAAGGAGGCAGAGTACATTAAAGAAAATCTTTATTCTTACTAAAGGAGTTCTAGAACAAAAGGATATCACTACATGAAGGACCAACTTGTCCTAGAGGCACAAACAGAAAGTAATTATTTTACAGAATAAAATAATTACAGCCAAATCAGCAAAACAAATAAAAATTCCTAACACCACTAATCCTGCTCTTACTCACAGCTCAGATGGAATTTGTAGCCCCTAATGTTTCTGGATAGCTAGGAGCCTGGACACCATTGTCCAGCTCCACCAGCTTCCTTATGGTCTGCCTCATAAGAGCCAGAGGCCATCACCAGCCAGTAGGCAGGCTTTTTAAGACCTCTCTCTCAGAACCTTCTTGAAGGCTCACGCTTCTTCCCAACTGCCCATCTCATTGGTCAGTTGCCATCTCATCAGCTGTGATGGAATCCCTCATTAAAATGTATCTTCCTCAACATTTAACTCATTGTTATCTGGAAAGAAGTCTCTGATAAGTGGAGGTACTCCCATTTATCACACACGCCCCCAATCTCAGTAGGTTTGGAAACAACTGGAAGTTGGAAACAAACTACTTTTATTTTCAGTGGAATTACTTGCTAATTAGCTTACTTGCTGTTCACCGCTATGATCTTTGGAATAGCGGTATATAAATAAAACAAATTATTATTATTATTATTAATCTTTTAAAATGTTTTGAGCCCATTTAAAATTCTTGTTTTAATAGGATTGCTTATTTACAATTTACAAAAATTGGCAGCGTTTTATTTCAACATATAGTGTGAGCCACCTTATATTAGTTAACTGAGTGAGCGTGTGAGTGAATAGTCAAGGGCAGTGTTAGAGAAAAAGATCTTTGGGATGGTTGATGTCTCTTGTTACCGGTGGTTCTGAACTGGTACCAACTGGAACAGATGTAGTCTTCTCAGCTACTCAATATCAAAGTAACTTCAACACAGATTTTCACTCAAATGAGGGTTTATTAACTTTGTTGCTATTTACACTTTACAGCAAGCTACTATACATCTATACTCTTTTAGAGTCCATGCTAAAAGCTTGAATGTGACATCAGTCTTTGTTCTCTCACAAGATCAACTTTCCCACCAAGTGGACACACCTCTTTCCCATGAAGTCACCATGCTACACAGGAGCATAACAATAATACATTTGTTGATATTATGTCTCAGCACATGTCCTTGAAGACTTGCTCTTCCGGGCCTAGACTTTCTGGCCTTCAACAGGAACCATTTTAAACCTTAGTTAACCATTGACACATCTGAACATTTTCAATACAATTTAGAAATATATTTTAACATGCCCCTCCAAAATGTACAGATGTGGAATAACACTGTGTATTTACATTTATATCTTTGTGGAGTTAAGGAACCATACCAATTGCACAAGAAAGTTGTTCATGTCTTTCTCCAGAAAGTGCCTTTGTCAAAACATCTGCCAAGTTATCCCTTGTGTCAATGTACTCTATCTTTAGGATACCATTCTGAACTAACTCTCTTACATTCTGGTACCTTACTCCAATGTACTTAGTCCTGCACTTCAAATTCTCAGCCTCTGCCATCCCAATACATGATTGTGAATCCTCAAAAACCAAAGTAGGCTCAGTGCAATTTTCTCCCAGATCACTTAACAACTGTCTAATCCAAACTATCTCTCCAGACAAATCAGACAATGCAGCAAATTCTGCTTCTGAAGTACTAAGTGCTACACAATTCTGTTTTCTACTTCTCCAAACAACTGGACTACCTGCAAACTTAATCACAATTCCTGTTATTGACTTCTTTTCTGCCTCACTTGCAAAAGAACTATCTGCGTAACACACTAGATTCTCTTCACTTCCTTGAAACACAAGCTTCTTGTTCTTGCTACCTTTCAAATACCTCAAAACATGTTTCACAGCCGTCCAATCATCCACCTTTGGACTATTTGCACTTCTACTCAATAAACCAACTGCAAAAGAAATATCAGGCCGTGTATTGTTAGCAATGAACAACAAACTACCAATTACACTTCTGTACAACTCAGGATTATCAAACAATTCAGCAGACTCTGCACTGGCATAACCAGGAGTCATTGGGCTTTTCACAGGCTTTGCATCCTGCAATCCACACTTCTCAATCAGCCTCTCAATCTTTTTCTTCTGACTCAACAGACATCTGCCATCATCTGTCCACTCTACTTCTATCCCTAGGTAAGCTTTCAGATTTCCCAAGTCCTTCAATGCAAACTTCTGAGACAATTCCTTTTGTACCTCTTGCACTTCTTGTTCTGAATTAGCTGTTACACAAAGATCATCCACATAAATCACAAGAACTACCCCTCCTCTAGTGTAAACACAAGCATCTGCAACACTTCGTTTAAACCCAAGCCTTTCAAGCTCAGCATGAATACACTGATTCCAGCAACGTGCACTTTGTTTCAAGCCATACAACGCTTTATTCAACTTACACACTTTTGTCTCAGTATTACTACCAAAACCAGGAGGTTGTTCCATGTAAATTTCCTCCTCAAGCTTAGCATTTAGGTAAGCCGTCTCAAAATCAAAATGCCTTACCACTTTTCTTTGCCTCACAGCTAATGCAAGCACTAATCTCAAACTTTCTGGCTTTGCAGTAGGTGAGAAAGTTTTGTCAAAATTCTCAAACCTTTGCTGTGTGAACCCTTTAGCTACCAACCTGGCTTTGTACTTTTGACTATTATCAGGCATTTCCTTCTTCTTATAGACCCACTTGCAACCCACAACCTTGTGGTCTTTAGGCCTATCAACAATATCAAAAACCTGCTTCTCAACTAGAGACAAGAATTCTTGGTTCATAGCAGAAAACCATTTGTCTTTCTCCTCCTTAGGAAACTTCTGCAACTCTTCAAAACTCTCAGGCTCATCAGCCACTGCACAACAAGCAGTTGCAGTCTGAACAACAAATCTGTCAGGAGGCTTTCTCACTCTCTGAGACCTCCTAGGAATCAACACCTTTGTTCTACCTCTCTCATCCTCACTTTCTGAACTAGTTTGCACCTCAGTGTCCCTCTTTGACACAACTTCAAACTGACTTGTGGTGATGGGTGTGTGTAGTGTTGGCTGTGTTTGAGTGTGTTGTGAAGTACTGGGTTTCTCCTCCTCTGGAGACATTGTGGACATTGTGGGCTGTCTTACCCCTCCATTTCCAGCACTTTGCCCCAGTCGCAGAAACACTTCCTGATTGGAATGCAACCTCTCCCAGCCAGAATGTTTCTCAAAATTGGCACTTCTGGACAACAAAATTCTCCCATGACCCTGGTAAAATTTATAACTGTTGCCAGAATAACCCACAAACATCAACCTTTTCCATTTACGTTCACCCTTCTTTCTGAATTTTGCTGGCACAAACACATTTGCAAATTGCCCAAACACCCTCAGGTATTTTAAGTTTGGTGGTCTACCATGTAGCATCTGATAAGGTGTTTGCTTCACGGCTGAATTCCACACCCTATTTGCTATATGGTTAGCCATTAAAACTGCTTCACCCCAAAATTTTTCAGAAACATTAGCATCCAATAACATACAGTCTTTCATCTGCTTCAAAACACCAATACGTCTCTCTGCCAACCCATCTTCCTGTGGAACTGCAGGATTAGTGGTGTTGTGACGTATACCTTTCTTCTGCAACCAATTCTTAAGGTCAGAAGATAAAAATTCGCCTCCTCTGTCAGTGACCAAAGAACCCACTTTGTACTCAAATTGGCGCTCTATTTGATTCACCCAGTCTTTGAAGACTTCAGCAACCTCACTTTTCTCCTTCAAGACTTTCACATAGGAGTACCTTGTGTGCCTGTCTACAATTACCAGAAAATACTGACTTCCCCCAACAGTTTTAGTTAAAGGCCCAGCCAAATCAGCATGCACCACCTCAAACGGCCTTTTGGTGACACATTTTGTTTGCTTGGCCACTGGAAAAGCTTTCAATTTGATCTTACTGCAAACAGAACAATCAAGATGATTAGGACAAGAATTCATTTTGAACTCAGGACAAACCTCTCCTAGCTTTTCCAAACCTGAAAACCCTATATGACCAAACACTCTGTGAAAATAATGTGCACAATCTGCATGTAAAGGCACATTACTGACACTGGCACACTCAGCTTTGTCAAGCATAAAATACAATTTATTTTTCTTTTGTGCTTTTGCACATACCTTGTTCCCTTTGCTAATTATGCATTTATCTCCTTCAAATTTCAAAGCATACCCATCTGTTGTTAATGCAGACACACTAACAAGACAATTCTTCAATTTGGGAACACACAAAACATTTTCAAAATCTTCCCCAAAACTAGGAACATGTACAGTACCCATATGTTTTACCTCTCTGGGAACACCATCAGCCATTGCAACAGACTGAACATTTGACACAGACTTAGCTTTCAAGAGCTTATTGTCATTACACATATGGTTAGAAGCCCCAGAATCCAGCATCCAGACTGAACTCACTGTGGCTGCTTGATGGGCTTTGCAGTCATTGTCCCCAGCCACAACTGCCGCTCCACTCCTGCAACTAGCACCTTTTCCCTGCTTCTTCTTCGATGCTGCCAACTTCCAACAGTTCTTTTGGACGTGCCCTGGCTTCTTGCAATAGAAACAAGACTTGGACACTGCAGCCTTCTCCTGCTGGCAATTCTCCACAACCTCCAGTGGGTTGAATACCTTTGGTATCTGTCGCTGCTGCCTCTGGAGCCCTTCTGACTTCCGTCGCTGGCTCTCCTCCAAGACGCGCGCCGACACCAACTCAGCAGTCATCTGGTCTTCAGCCATCCCTTGGAAGCTATGCAATATGTGCTCAAAGTCTTGGGACAAACTCCCAAGCAAGATGTACGCCTTTTGCTCCTCAGGCAAGGTGACACCTCTCAGCTGCACTTGTGCAAACAGGTCATGCATTTCCTCCAAATGCTTCTCAGGATCTTGGTTACTTTGCATCTTGCAAGCATATAACCTTTTGCAACAGAGCATCCTGGACAAGGCAGTGCTACTTTCATGCACATTCTTCAAAGTGTCCCAGACAGCTTTAGCACTAGTCTTGAGCCTCACATGATTAATCTGGTTAGGCTCAACAGTGAGTAAAATTGTAGCTCGTGCCTTTGAATCATCAGCACGTGTAGCCTCAGTAGGACCTTGTTCCACAACACGCCAGAGACCCTCACGGACCAACAGCGATTCTGTGTAAACAGCCCAAGAGCTGTAATTGTTGTTGTTTAACTTGGGAAATCTTGCTGCCGCCTCCATGATTCAAAGCAAACGGCAAAACAGCCAAGAGTCCCAGCAAAATGTCCAACAAACACTGTTATCTTCCCATTTGCCTCCCGGCACAGGACAGATGAACAACACAGAGCTAACTTACAGCTGGAAGAAAAACTCCACAGCAGATTCTCAGTGGAACAGGAACTTCAGCAACAGCAGACCCTCCAGAAGACCATCTCAGCACACCAGCTTGGCAACCATCCTGGGAACCATCCTCAGGCAAACCATCTCGGCAACCATCCTAACCATCCTCTGCTACCACTTGTTAGAGAAAAAGATCTTTGGGATGGTTGATGTCTCTTGTTACCGGTGGTTCTGAACTGGTACCAACTGGAACAGATGTAGTCTTCTCAGCTACTCAATATCAAAGTAACTTCAACACAGATTTTCACTCAAATGAGGGTTTATTAACTTTGTTGCTATTTACACTTTACAGCAAGCTACTATACATCTATACTCTTTTAGAGTCCATGCTAAAAGCTTGAATGTGACATCAGTCTTTGTTCTCTCACAAGATCAACTTTCCCACCAAGTGGACACACCTCTTTCCCATGAAGTCACCATGCTACACAGGAGCATAACAATAATACATTTGTTGATATTATGTCTCAGCACATGTCCTTGAAGACTTGCTCTTCCGGGCCTAGACTTTCTGGCCTTCAACAGGAACCATTTTAAACCTTAGTTAACCATTGACACATCTGAACATTTTCAATACAATTTAGAAATATATTTTAACAGGCAGACCCACTATTGATTATTCTGTGCTTCTGCTTATTGTTCTCTCACCTCCATTTCTCCACAGTGGACCATGGGTCATGCATCAAATGGAAGAATAGCCCCATGGTGACGGGGGGGGGGGGGGAGGATGGAAATTTCAGCTGCAACTATTTAGAGTTAGGGGCCGCTTTGCTCAGAGTTGGAATCACATTAAAGGATGCTATTGGCTCTGACAGATGGATGATTCACTGAGTCCTTGTTTTTCATGGCCACATTTCATGCGGTGTCACCTCACTTGTTTGTGTCACTTTGCTTACTGTGAATCTAATGGACACCCATTCTCAGTTGCTATGAAGATGAGACACACAGCAGGCAAATGGCAAAATGCTCCCTGGCTCAATTAAGCAGCACTAGGGATTATATTCTGCAGTGGGATATTAAACAGACAAATGTTCTCTTTCCTCTGGAAAGAAAGAAAGAAAGAAAGAAAGAAAGAAAGAAAGGAAAGAAAGTGCAGTAGTGAGAGGAGGCAATAAGGGAATAGAAAGGAAAGAGACAGACAAGGGGAGGGTGAATATTTATATGCAAAAATCTATGAGCTCGACTAATGTATTAAAAAAACAAAGAAAAGTGCCATTTTGTGTGAGGCAAATATTTCTAGCAAATGTGAATCTTCCCATTCATGGGAATTATCACTGTACTGTGAAAAAAAAATGCTGTCAGCATATTGAATTTATATGCAGCCACTCAACAAGTACGAACTCTAAGGAGAGGATGTACTAATGTACAACATGCTTTAGAAAAGTTCTTTACGCTGGGTTTGGTAATGTGTATTTATTAGTTACTGTTATATGTGTATGCTGTTATCTGCCATAACAATCTGTGCCAGAAATAGCATTGCAAAATGATGATATAAAGGAAAGCTGTCAGGGAATCGGAACTGTTCACAAGATGGGGGAATCTGAACTAGTATTGTGTATCATGTATGTAGTATTGATGGAGCTAAGGTGTGTAGTACAGACCATCTTCCCCCTTCGTGGGCTTGCCACCATACATGGCAAGCCGGGGGGGGGGGGGAATGGCATGCGTGCCCATTGTGTACACACAATGGTGCATGAAAGAGTACACCACCATTGAAATCAATGGGACTTGAGGTCCTGTGATTTTTCCCACACGTGGGGGTGGAATAGATACCCTGCGTATACAAAGGGCCCACTGTAATAACTGTTGCAGAGTTAGAAAGAGGCTTCATAAGGCAGTACAGGACCAGGACCAGGGGAATGTGGGTTGTCTTTGCTAATCCTAAGCATGCCAACTTCCTCTCATCTGGCTTTGAAAGAGCAATGACAACTGTTGAGGTTGAGGTGTAAGCAAACAAAAATTTTGACACTGCACATGCTATCATTCCTGCTCAAGAGCAGGCATGTTAAGACAACAGGCCTAGTTTCTAATTTCCAGCTTTTTGTGGAGTTTGAGAGCACATGTGATATAACCTTAACACTAGTCTTAAACTAATCATTTGAAATAATTCAATATGTAACAACCGGATGTAACAACATTCCACACAGTCTGCAACTGTTTCTCTGTGTGTACCTGTGCATGTGTGCACATCTCCTCTTTCTTCACAACGGTTTTGCCAGTGTTGGAAGTCAGAAGATGTGGCTGGCATCTGAAAGGGGAAAAGTAACAGGTTCTGGCTGCAATCGTATATGGCTAGCACACCACAGCACACTAGTTCCACATGAGGACTTTTGCTAGGCTGAGCCATGCCCTGGGCAAGCCTCTGATATCTATCCCCAATATAGCCATTCTGGCCTCATCTGGAGCAGGCAGGATCAGAGGACAGTCTGGCTATGTCCCCACAGACAGATACGAAATCTTAGATCTGCCAGAATTCTCAGCCCTGCTGTAATAATTTCACTTCTGGCTAGTGCAGGAGTGGGGAATGTGTGGCCTCTGGGCCACATGGGCCCCCTGGTCTTTTATTTTTTGCTCTTGAATATCCTCTAGGGAGCTGGGAGAGGGACAGATCACTTCAGACATGTGTGTGACTTTGTCATTTCTGCCTCATGGCAACCCTAAAGCAACCTTATCATGAGGTTTTCTTGTCCAGGTTTGTTCAGAGGAGGTTTGCCATTGCCATTCTCTGAATCTGAGAACATGTGACTTACCCCAGTCACATAGGAAAGGTCTTTTAAAAAAGAAAGTAAGCTAGATGGAATTCACATTTACTTCCTGTTGTTAAAAATGGTGTCTTCTGGGCATAATAAGGCTGGGAGTGTATGCCTGAAACTATTTATTTTGCAAGGTGGTATAGTGGGGCTGCAGCCCTCCAAGGTCTCCTCCAGGTGGGCTGATGTGGCTCCCTATCCTTCCACAACTGTCCATCCCTGGGATGTGGGGACACAGCAAGATGTTGCTTGTTTTCTATAAGGTATGGAACAGATGTACAGGTGTGGGTGTGAGGCTGCAGAGGCTGTATTGTAAGTCAGGGGGCTTAGAGTGCTGCAGAAGAAGGAAGGGAATATCAAGCTCTGCACACTCCAAGAAAAGGGACATACATAGATGTAAGCAAAATATATGTGTGAATATGCCACTAACAGGATGTCAGTATCTACATGGGGAGCCTGTAATCTTTCAGCTGTGAGAGAACTGTCAAAATTCTTCATCTTGTTGAGGGCTTCTTAAAAATATAGCACTGTTTTGCTATCCCTTGCTACAGAGAGATAGAATCATAGAATTATGGAGTTGGAAGAGACTGCAAGGGCCATCCAGTCCAACCCCCTGCCATGCAGGAAATCTAAATCAAAGCATCCCTCACAGATGGCCATCCAGACTCTGTTTAAAGACTTCCAAGGAGGGAGACTTCACTACACTCTGAGGGTGTGTGCTCCACTGTTGAACAGCCCTTACTGTCAGGAAGTTCCTCCTATGTTGAGGTGGAATCTCTTTTTCTGGAGCTTGCACCCATTGTTCCGTGTTCTAGTCTCTGGAGCAGCAGAAAACAAGTTAGCTCCCTCCTCAATATGACATCCCTTCAAGTATTTAAACAGGACTATCCTATCACCCCTTAACCTTCTCTTCTCCAGGCTAAACACCCCCAGCTCCCTAAGTCATTCTTCATAGGGCATGGTTTCCAGACCCTTCACCATTTTAGTTGTCCTCCTTTGGACACGCTCCAGCTTCTCAACATCCTTTTGAAATTGTGATGCTCAGAACTGGACACAACATTCCAGGTGGGGACTGACCAGAGCAGAATAGAGTGTGTCATGGCCAGCCAAGATCAGCTCTCGGAGGATGATGATGAGGTGGAGCCTCCTCCAGAGCAAGAGCTAATTGAGGCTACACCAGGTGGTAATCCTGCTCTGCCAGGTCCCAGCTGTGCTCTCCCAGCCCCAGAGGAGGAGGCCCAACCAGGTCCTAGTGCTAGTGAGAGGCCTCCTGTGGTGCAACAGCCTAGTGGTGACTCTGGGGAGGAAGCTTGCCTGGATGTGCCTACTGAGAAGGGCTGAGAGTGCTTGCAGGCGCAGATCCAGGAGGATTGCAGAGAGGCAATTAGACAACCAGCCTCAGGTGGCATGGGGGAGAGTTTCCCTTACTTAAGCTGTAGAGAGGCCTCCACTCAGTGTTAGAGTTTTATTGCATGATCTCTTGGTGTGATTGCTGCTGGCACTGGCTCTTTTATCTTGACTCCTTGTTGCTTTGACCTTGGACTGGACCCTTGTTATCTTCTGGCTGCTTTGATCTTGGACTGCTTTGACTACTCTGACTCCCGGTATCCTGACTTCGGCTTGGCTTTCGGACTGCTCTGACTTCTGGTATCCTGACTTCGGCTTGGCTTCTCGGGCTGCTCTCACGCTTACTCCTTGCAAGGTCTGTGTTCTGCTTCCACTTGCTGGGCTAAGCCATTCTTATCGGCGTGTGTCTGTGTGTGCTGGCCGCAGTCCAGGACAGAGTGGCACTATTACTTCCCTTGATCTAGACACTATACTTCTATTGATGCAACCTAAAATTGCATTGGCCTTGTTAGTTGCTGCATTGCACTGTTGACTTATGTTCAATTGTGGTCTACTTGGACTCCCAGATCCCTTTCACATGTAGTCTCATTCAACCAGGTGTTACCCATCCTGTATCTGTGCATTTCATTTTTCTGCCCTAAGTGCAGTACCTTACATTTCTCCATGTTGAAATTCATTTTGTTAACTTTGGTCCAGCTTTCTAATTTATTAAGGTCATTTTGAATTTTGATCCTGTCCTCAGGGATATTAGCTACTCCTCCTAGTTTGGTGTCACCTGCAAATTTGATAAGTATGCCCCCAATTCTGTCATCCAAGTCATTGGTAAAGATGTTGAATAGTACTGGGCCCAGGACAGAGCCCTGTGGGAACCCACTGGTCACTTCTCTCCAGGATGAAAAGGAGCCATTGTTGAGCACCCTTTGGATTTGGCCAGTCAACCAGTTACAAATCCATGTAACAGTTACATTTTCTATCCCACATCTTACAAGCTTGTTTGTAAGAATGTCATGGGGAATCCTGTCAAAGGCCTTACTGTAATAAAGATATACTATATCCACAGCTTTCCCTTCATCTAACAAGCTGGTAATTTTATCAAAAAAAGAGATTAGATTTGTCTGGCATGACTTGTTTCTCTGAAACCCATGTTGACTTTTTGTGATCATGGCATTGCCTTCTAGATGTTCACAGTCTCTCTGTTTAATGATCTGCTCTACAATCTTTCCTGGTATTGATGTCAGACTAACTGGACAATAACTGTTGGGATCCTCTTTTTTTCCCTTTTTGAAGATGGGACAACGTTTGCCTTCCTCCAGTCTGCTGGGAGATCTCCTGTTCTCCAGGAGATCTCAAAGATTAGTGCCAATGGATGTATATTTGTCACCAGTAGACATTAAACTAATGTCCATCCTCTTCTCACAATTATTTGTATACCTAGCAACCAACACACTTTTCACTGAAAGTAAGAAGGGCTGCTACACTTAGCAGTCCTAGAATTAAAAGTTCAGGAAACCAATGAAATAAGGCATACAGAGGAGAGCAAGAAACAGCACAACTCCTGCCTGAAATAAGGGGTCCCAACTTTGGGTCTCTACATGTTATTTGATTTTGATTCCTAGAACTGCAGCCTCTATGGCCAATGGTGAGGGCTTCTGGAAGTCGTAGTGCAAGAACATCCAGAGACCCATAGATTGAGAACCTCTGGTCTGAAATGGAGCTGGGGAAACAGGGACATATTACCTCAATTTTGGAGAATTGGTTTTGTCACTTTGGCCAGATCTTAGCACAGACATAATTTGGAAATGACTTAAAGGTACACAACAACAATAAAAACCAAATGGATGAAAGATGAAAAGTGGAGAGGAGGAAGCTGAGACAGGATTGTAAACAGAAATAGAAGCAAAAAAAGAGGTATAAGAATGAGGAAAAAAGAAAACTAAAAGTTTTGTGTGTGAGAGAGAGAGGGAGGGAGGGAGGGAGAGAAATGTTTAGATTTTTCTGCACAAAAATAGTTTCTAGCATAGATAAAAAGTTATATAATTTAACTAGCCTCCAACTCTAGGAGTATATTGAGAGTTTCTATTAGAATTGCTAAACAGCTGCAAAAGTAATCTGCTTTTGATTTAGACTTAATGAAAAAAACCATATTTGAAAATATATCTTTCTTGCACTGTATGCATAAAACAACAACAGGGAAATCTGCAAGCTTTTGTCTCAAGGCATTTTTGAATCCTATACCAATTGTGATTCAGCAGCTAATCTGAACATTGCTGTTGCTGTTGTATGGCTTCAACTCAGTTTTTATTAATCCTAAAGTGAACCAATTATGTTTTTTTTTTTTTTAAGATTTAAAGAGGGTTTGCCTCTGCCTTTGTCTGAGGCTGAAAATGTGTGACTTGCCCAAGGTTACCAAATGGGCTTCCATGTCTGAATGGGGATTTGAACCTTGGTCTCCAGAGTCATAGTCCAACACTCAAACCACTACATCACTCTGGCTCTCAGATTAAGTTAACTGCTATGTGAATTTATTGTACATAATGCATGTTAATATAAACACCAAGTTTATTAGATGTTTGTAGTTTTAAAAATGTAATTATTTTAAACATTAACTTTGGGTCCTGTGGCTGTTTAATATTTTGATTGGACTCTTAGTGAGACAACCTGTGGCCCCTCAGCTAAATAGTAAAGCTGAATGCTTTAATCCCAGCACCCAGAATGAGAACCTTCTGAATCTTTCAGGAGGCTATCAACTTTAATTAAACAAGTCGGAAACAGAAGGCTATTGAAGGTGCTGGTGCATTAAGATGATATAATGTTCCTTTGGAGAGCTTCCACTGATGTGTTCTACAAGACAATTTTTCAATGGGAATGGAAAATAAAATTAAAAATGCTGATGGAATATGAGTCATGCAGAAATGCAAGCTTCAATAGAGTTTGGACATCCGAGAATCATATTCCCCTAAATGCATTACTTGGAAATATCTGCCACTGATGAAATTTGTATGTGATTGCCCTGACCTCATCCTCTGGTGCAAATAGGTAGCTTCTAATATGCTCTTGACCTGTGATACGCTTTGTGAAATGGCAAGTGCAGAATGTTCTCTGACATAGAAGAGAAGAGAGACACAATTCTTCACCAATTTTCTACTCAAAGGAAGCAATGAATAATTCTAACATATTTTCCCACTGTCTTTGAAAACCATACAATTTTTGTAGCCTATTCATAATTTGACTCTTA